>JAJGOT010000204.1:697500-1200000 GCA_022457155.1 Cladopsammia gracilis | reverse complement strand
AAATATGACGTCATCTAGGCGGAACGCTATTTGCGAATACGTGGTAAATCATTTACGTTCTTTTGAACGCAGTTAATTAGAACGTAAATAAATTTTCTATTGTTATTACGAGCCTTAAATCATTTTTCACAACATGTAATTTACATTTGTATTTTTTCAGCTTCTGATTGGTTGTCACTGACTATTTAAGTTCAACCTGAGACTCTTTTCGTCCTCTCACGCCTCCGGACCAGCATTGTTATCAGCCTATTCCACGGCTTTTCGCAGTTTACGAGCATGTCCCATCCTCTCGCCCATTTTCAGTTTATTTCTATATTTTACAGTGGTTTTTCTTGTTACTGCTGTTCTTCTGTTCTGTAGGGTATAGAGAGACTTACATCGACCGCGCCAGATGTTCCACTGTTCCTGATCTTACAGTTAAAAACTTTAATTTACTATTGACGTCAGTCAGGTCGTCGTACACGAGCCATGAGCCGTAAGTTTGGCTGGCAAACCCCAAGAAACATCCAGCACAGCAGTGCCTACATCCCAGGATACTCGTATAGACCCGTATACAGCACGTACAAGTCCCCACACGGACCGCAATTCCAGTCCAATCCAAAGCAATGAGATATTTGACGAAGAAACCGCTCAGGTACGATACCTTAAAGAATTATTTGAGTTTGAACTAGGCAACTGTTCACTTTTTAACGTGAAACTTTCACGTTAACAAGTGCCTTAGGCAATTTACGAAGAAACCCGCGGCGTGGACCGTTTTGGAAGGTCATTGGCACCTCACAATTAATTCTAAATGTTATCTGAGAGGGGACACATGCTTCCATTAATTTGAAAGTCTCCCAGATCCAGCTATGTTTAAGAATAACAGTTCATCTATTTCTCATGCTCAATTTGTTGAAAAAGCCATAAATGAACTCTGTGAGTCCGGACGTGTGATCGAAACATCCGAGCCTCCTTTGTTAGTTAATCCTTTATCCGTGTCTGTCCAAGCTAACGGCAAAAAGAGATTAATTTTAGATATGAGACACGTCAACACAAGTACTTGATGAAGAAACGTGTTAAATACGAAGACTGGAAGATTGCCATGTCATATTTCCCAGTAGGAACATTTATGTTTTAATTTCGTTTGATTTAAAAATCGGCTACCACCAAGACTGCTAGCTGCCCCTTTTCAGTAAATCGAGTGGGCGAGCGGATCACAAAAACAAGCTCGGCCCAGAGCCCCCTCGGTTCGCAATACTTTCGCTCGCTCGCCGCTCGGTTGATCGCCGATCGCGTGATTTGCTCGTCCGCTCGACTATCCAGAGAGGGACTTCTAGCAGTCTAGCTACCACCATATTGAGATTTTCAAGGAACACCAAGTTTACCTCGGCTTTTCTTGGACAAACGCTATTTCCTATCAGACAAAGTTTTATTTGTTTACGGTCTTCCTATATTTGATTATTGCGATATCGCATGGAAGGCAGATAACTCGGGAGTTTTTTCAGATCATAGACATTCTGATGGGGACCTCACACGGTCGACCGGTTTCACCACTGATTTTTTTACAATGCCAAGCTCGACAGGTTCTTTACGTGTTTCTGGAACCCGGGTGCTTCCGGTGTTGACTTTTTCGTTCAAAGCATCGCCAGAAATAGCGGCCATGTTCACCGCGCGTGCGGGAGTTTCAGTGGCAATATGGCCGCCAAACACTAGAAGGCTTTGTATGGCAGAAATAAAACAAAATCAAATTGGCTGGCTTTTAGCTTACCTGGAATATTTGCCGCATTCCGGGTAAATTTATGAACATCTTTTCAAGTAAAGTAATGAAGTTGTCTTTCAGTAGCATCGTGTTGCAATGAAATAAAAATAGGCCATACGCTACTGTGATTGTATGTTTTTACTCTCAAGCTTTCGTCGGACACCGACATCGTCAGGAGAAAACTGAAAGAATTTACATAAATGCGAAGCAATATAAAGACTAGCGTGGATTATGATGTAACACCTAAACAAAAACAAAAACACTTAAACAAAGAATTCAGACTGACAAAAGATTCAAAATAAAATATTCAAAATAAAAGGTCCCTCAGTTCTGTGCATTCGTCACGAGAGTTTATTTTGGGTTTTTTGTTTCGAATATGTGCAGCCTCAAAGAGTCTTAGATTTACGGGGTCGTTGTTTCGGCCGATGATCTTGACAGAAAAACATGTGCGGCCACGTTGGCAGTCCTGCAGGTGCCTGTAGAAGGATGATGAATCAGAGTTAAGATGTTCTCTGACTCTGTCATGCAGCGGTCTAATGCTGCTGCCAATGTAAGTCAGTTTACATTCTTCGCACTCGAGTTGGTAGACTGTGTTTTTGGTGAGGCACAAATTGTTTTCCCCGCGGATGAGACAACCGTTTCTAGTGCATTGTTGTTTGGCTGGTTTGGATTTCAATACTTGTCTTAGCGTAGTTGACTTGTGTGCTAGCCGGACGGGGAGGTTTTCTTTCTTGAAAATCCGGCGTATTCTATGGTTAAGGTCGTCATTGATAAATGGTATTCTGAAGTAAAGGTACTCGTCATTGGCATTGTTGGTTTGATGTTGCCGATGTGCGTTTACAGGTTGTATGTACGTTTCCCTGATAGTCTCATTTGAGTACCCGTTGAGGGACAGGACGTTATCGAATTCGGTGTTGTGTGCGATTCTTGCATCTGAGGTGGTGCAGCGTTGGTTTATGCGCCGTCTCTCGTTGATTATGAAGTGGCGCTTGCACTTGCTTGGTAGGGCTGATTGATGATGTACAAACATCACCACCAGGGTGCGCACTCATTTGAATTCTACAAAAAGAGCGCAAATGATTTTTCGTTAAATAGATCCCGAGGCTGCCACCATGTTGATTGCCCCAAGGCAGGGTAGACCAGATAAGTCACAAATAGGTAAACTGAACACAACAACATTTAATTCAGAACGGTAGCCATTACAACCCGAGCACATGCTCTTCTCTACCCATAAGGCATGATGGTAAATGCAAGCATGCATTGCGGTCCTTAACTACCAGCATAAATTATACAAATTATGACATGTCAACACTGTCGTAAAGTAGTAATGGGTTTGTGAGCGACACGGATGTTGTAAGGTTGTAACAATTACAATCGGTTTTTTTGCGCTCTTTTTGTAGAATTCAAATGAGTGCGCACCCTGGTGGTGATGTTTGTACATCATCAATCAGCCCTACCAAGCAAGTGCAAGCGCCACTTCATAATCAACGAGAGACGGCGCATAAACCAACGCTGCACCACCTCAGATGCAAGAATCGCACACAACACCGAATTCGATAACGTCCTGTCCCTCAACGGGTACTCAAATGAGACTATCAGGGAAACGTACATACAACCTGTAAACGCACATCGGCAACATCAAACCAACAATGCCAATGACGAGTACCTTTACTTCAGAATACCATTTATCAATGACGACCTTAACCATAGAATACGCCGGATTTTCAAGAAAGAAAACCTCCCCGTCCGGCTAGCACACAAGTCAACTACGCTAAGACAAGTATTGAAATCCAAACCAGCCAAACAACAATGCACTAGAAACGGTTGTCTCATCCGCGGGGAAAACAATTTGTGCCTCACCAAAAACACAGTCTACCAACTCGAGTGCGAAGAATGTAAACTGACTTACATTGGCAGCAGCATTAGACCGCTGCATGACAGAGTCAGAGAACATCTTAACTCTGATTCATCATCCTTCTACAGGCACCTGCAGGACTGCCAACGTGGCCGCACATGTTTTTCTGTCAAGATCATCGGCCGAAACAACGACCCCGTAAATCTAAGACTCTTAGAGGCTGCACATATTCGAAACAAAAAACCCAAAATAAACTCTCGTGACGAATGCACAGAACTGAGGGACCTTTTATTTTGAATATTTTATTTTGAATCTTTTGTCAGTCTGAATTCTTTGTTTAAGTGTTTTTGTTTTTGTTTAGGTGTTACATCATAATCCACGCTAGTCTTTATATTGCTTCGCATTTATGTAAATTCTTTCAGTTTTCTCCTGACGATGTCGGTGTCCGACGAAAGCTTGAGAGTAAAAACATACAATCACAGTAGCGTATGGCCTATTATCATTATTTTATTTCATCTTTTCAAGTGTTTTTGTAAGCTTGATTTTCCCCACAATTGTTACCGACTGGTCCTGCTTTTCAAGAAAACATATTTCCGAAGCTTCGCTCATACAATGCTCTCTATTTTAGAAGCCATTAATGCCGATTTTCACTCAAAACGGGATTTCGAGGCACCATAGTTCGTAAAGTGATGAGGGTAGCCTACTTGCCGCAATCGTCTGAGAAGAAGCACCGACTGAACTGACGATCATCGCATTCTCACTTTCTACGATGGTTCCTTCGCCCTGCTTTTTGCTTTCAAAAATCGTTCAGAGCTGTAAAAATCATTTCCACCAACAGTCCACGCAAAAGTCTTGAAGTTCGCTGTCTTCGAACTGCGATATTTGGGCACAGAATGCTCCAAATTTTGCTGCAAATCCCTCATTCAAAAGCTAAAGTCTTGTTGTTTTCAACTGCGAGCGAATTATTTCGGTCAGTGGTTTCTATATGGGCCTGGATACGCTTTATTTAACACAACACCGAAGCCGCACCAAACGAATTTGAGCCCGTAGGGTGGAACAGCGGTGTATACCAATGAAGCGACATCGCACAAATTCATCCAGATCCAGATCAACTAAATATAAACAACATATTCCAATTCCACCACGGGTCCACCACACACTTTGTCATAAACACGAAAAACTTTACGTATAGCCTGACAATGTGACAACAGCATAAAGTAAAACTAAGAAACAGTGTTGCCTTTTCATACTAATTTTACACTGATGTACATTCATCCTTTAATGTGAGGCTTTGACTTGATTAATTCAGTAGCTATTAAGTGAAGGTTCTCGAAATGTACTCAGTTCACATCTCGAGAGATTTGTTTTAAGGTTGTAAGATCCGTGCAATAGTCTCAGAAGTGCCCTTGATGTAGGGTATTGTCGCTGTGGTGACAGGTTTTGCGCTTGCGTTAGTTGTGCATGTCAGATTCGTTGTTTTTGTAAACATTGCGTTTAACAAAGTCTCGGTTGTAATTGTTACAACCTTACAACATCCGTGTCGCTCACAAACCCATTACTACTTTACGACAGTGTTGACATGTCATAATTTGTATAATTTATGCTGGTAGTTAAGGACCGCAATGCATGCTTGCATTTACCATCATGCCTTATGGGTAGAGAAGAGCATGTGCTCGGGTTGTAATGGCTACCGTTCTGAATTAAATGTTGTTGTGTTCAGTTTACCTATTTGTGACTTATCTGGTCTACCCTGCCTTGGGGCAATCAACATGGTGGCAGCCTCGGGATCTATTTAACGAAATGGCGTCGACAGAAACCGGACATTTCAGACTTCCGCCCCAGCTAGAGGTGAATTCGGGAAATGTATCCGAGAACTTCAAAAGATGGAAACGGTAAATGGAAGTTTATTTGGCCGCTTCTGGTGCTTCGGAAAAGGATGAAAAGGTACAAACTGCGATTATTCTGAATTGTGCTGGCCCTCAAGTTCTTGAAATATATGATAATGTTGTGTGGGCGAATGCTGATGATAAACACAAGCCTGATCACAGGTGAACCAAGCACAATATGCGAGTAGGGAAACTGGGTACTAGAATTGAGCTTTGTTTAGCTTTGTTTTGCTTTGCAACATTTGCGAAAATTTCTCCACGAAATTTATAACTTTTCTCTTAAAAAGTACAAATGAAGTTTGAAATAAAGTGTTAACATGTAACCTGGTGTATTTGTTTGTTCATTGGGTCCCTCCATGGCCTGTATTTGAGTATTTGCTTCCATGCGCTACGTCATGTATAAATATAAGACAAGGTTGGAAAGTATTTTGGTCAAGTCGACGAGGCTGCGCAAGAAAACGCGGTCGATGAAATGCAAGAAAAACACACATTGTCCCTGTATCCCCATATTAAACAAGATCGATAGTTTCGCCAACTTTTTCCGTAATTTTATTGCCAAGAACTCACATTTTCGAGACGCAACCCAACGCCGAACTTCACCATTTCGCTCGACGATGGCGGCCATTATCCGTGAGGACGAAAAGTGGCTACAACCTCGATCCCGCGAGAAGATTTTCTCCCCCACTACCCGTACGCACCGCCGACCATTTCATCACGCGCCTCCACCGGGTAAGTAAACTTTTCGCAGCAGTGAAAACCCCTTGAAATGCGACGATAATTTTTGCAACTCAGCCGCTTTGTGTATTTTTTTTTTCCGGTTGTCAGGCCGAAGGTTTTAGCGAAGGTTTTTTGATAAAGCAGAGTTGGATCAAAACAAAGGTTATGTTGTGTGGTTTTTAACAGTACAGCGTTTTCTTCACTTCAGTTCCTTCCTTCGAAGAGATCGATATGGCGAGGTAAAAACTTACGTGCTCAACAGAGTTGTTATAATTAGCCCACCCTACTTATTATTAACTGATAAGGCCCTACACTGTTCACGAAAACATTGACTGTTTTGAATGTTAAGCAAAATAGTGCATCACTGATATTGGGGCAAAACATGGCGAAAATTCAAAGTTTTCAGAGAAAACTCAATGTCAGAAATCGCTTGTTTATATTTCTTTCAAGAATTATAGTCGATAGCCGACCTTTCGAAACATATCAAAAGATGAAGATGTTGAGATTTAGGGGCTTCAAATTTGCGGTAGAGGCTGAAAATAATTTTGTTTACATGCAAACATCTGCATCTGTAAGTCTAATTTAGCGGCGATCGATCGCATAGATGTTAAGATAAAATGGCCAGAACATTATTTTTTTATACAGCTCCCCTGAGATCTCTGCCGGCTTCCTATTTCTTCCAGAACAAGTTTAAGACAATATCTTACTTACCCAAGAAGGAAACTTTTGGTAAACGAAAGCAACGGATCAAACTCAACTTAATAGCATTCTCCGTGTAAACCTTTGAAGACCCGCCATTTCTATTCAAGGGGTTTTCACTGCTGCGAAAAGTTTACTTACCCGGTGGAGGCGCGTGCTGAAATGGTCGGCGGTGCGTACCGGTAGTGGGGGAGAAAATCTTCTCTCACTTTATTTCAAACTTCATTTGTACTTTTTAAGAGAAAAGTTATAAATTTCGTGCAGAAATTTTCTTAAATGTTGCAAAGCAAAACAAAGCTAAACAAAGCTCAATTCTAGTACCCAGTTTCCCTACTCGCATATTGTGCTTGGTTCACCTGTGGCCCGATAAAGTCCTAGAAGCCTTCGAAAAATATTGTAACCCAAGAGACACTGAAGTACTCGAATCTCACAGATTTTGGAACATTCCGTACCAAGAACCATTTGACAAATTCCTAACAGAGCTCAAGACGAGAGCCGCGTCCTGCAACTTTCAAGAAAAAGACAGGATGATGAGAGACAAAATAGTTTTCACTGTGACAGGAAAGCTTCAAGAGTTACTTCTCCGGGTAGACGGTCTGACCCTCGAGAAAGCGGTGAAACTGTGTAGAGCCTTTGAACAATCCAACATGCAAGTTAAAGAGTTCAGAGACAACCCGACCCCTTCAAACCCCACGAAGGTGAATAAAGTGGCACAGAGGTCCGATCAGAAATCGCCTGGTAGCAAAAAACAGACCGGTGGAAACAAAAACGCAAAGAAGGAAGAAAAACTGAACATAAACTGTCAATTTTGTGGCCACGAACATGAAAAAAGCAAAGAGAAATGCCCTGCATGGGGGAAAACCTGTAACAAATGCAAGGGTCGAAATCATTTCAAGGCAAAATGCAGGAAAGTGAACTCAGTGTCGAAGTCCAAAGGTGATGATAATGATTCTGATGATCAGTGGCTTATGGCTGTAAACCACAGTGGAGAGAGTGTTAATGCTACACTGACCATAAATGAGCATGATGTCCGTTTTCAACTTGATAGCGCAGCTGATGTCAATATTATCTGTCAGAAGCATGTAAGGAAACAACAAGTGTCCCCTTCAACAATACGCCTAAACATGTGGAACAAAACTAATCTGAAACCTCTTGGAGAAACCCTACTAAAGGTCAGGAATCCTCGTCATGGTACCGAGACTGAGGTAAAGTTTATTGTGGTGCCGAATGGTTTTACCAATCTGCTAGGACTTAAAACCATTCAGGAACTTGGTTTCATAACCATAAATGAGGAATGTTTTATTTCCCAAATCAAGGCCCCTCAACTTGGCGATCTGGGAGAAGCTACCCTCAGAGTTGATGAAAGCATTCCACCCAAAGTCCTTCCATGTAGAAAAGTTCCCATAGCAATTCAAGATTCAGTAAAAGAAGAATTGAATCGACTTGTGGACAAAGGTGTGCTAGTTCCAACGACTGAACCAACCGAGTGGGTCAGTCAAATGGCTATTGTACACAAGCCCAATGGCAAACTACGCATATGCATTGATCCTCAACCCTTGAATGCTGCACTCAAGCGTGAACATTACAAACTACCAGTACTAGATGATGTACTCCCAAAGCTGAAAGACGCCAAGGTATTTAGCAAATTAGATGTGAAGGAAGCTTATTGGCACGTCCGACTTGACGAGGCATCCAGCAAGCTGACCACAATGATTACGCCGTTCGGCCGATACAGATGGACAAGGCTACCTTTCGGACTGAAGGTCTCAAGCGAGATATTCCAACGCAAGCTTGATGAAGCCTTAGGAGACCTGGATGGTGTATTCTGTGTCGTAGACGATGTAGTCATCGCAGGGTGTGGTCGCACAGAGGCCGAAGCTCGAAAAGACAATCAAAGAAGAACATTGTCCTGAATGAAGACAAACAGGAGATTGGCTTAACTGAAATTATCTTCCATGGTCACAAAATCACGAAGGAAGGTGTTAAAGTCGATGAGACTAAAGTTCAAGCGATTCGTGATATGCCGGCACCCACCGACGTAGCAGGTGTGAGACGTCTATGCGGCATGGCACAGTACATGTCAAGGTTCCTGCCTGATCTTGCTGGAACACTTGAACCGATCCGTGCTCTTACTTACGAGAAAAGACACCCCATTTGTGTGGTCCACTGAATGTGAGAGAGCATTCGCGAAACTGAAGAGTAACCTCTCTGAATCCCCATGCCTAGCCTATTTTGATTCGTCGAAAGAAGTGGTCATCCAAGTGGATAGCAGCAAACATGGGATTGGTGCCGTACTGCTACAAGAAGGTCGTCCCATAGAGTACGCATCACGCGCATTGACACCATCAGAGAGGAACTGGGCGCAGATTGAAAGGGAAGCCCTATCTGTCTTGTATGGTCTTGAACGATTTGACCAATACACTTATGGCCGAACTGTTAAAGTAGAGAACGACCATAAGCCTCTTGCTTCAATATTGCGCAAGCCTCTGAGCATGGCCCCAAAACGTCTTCAGGACATTATGATGCGTTGTAACAGATACGACGTTCATTTTGTATTCGTCAAGGGTACCGACCTAGTCCTCGCAGACACACTAAGTAGAGCGCACCTGGACTCTGGTGAAGATAACCAGGATGACCGTGCTCAAATCAGGAATGTCAACGCATTTCATGACATTCCAGATAAGCGACTCGACGAGATACGCGAAGCAACCTTGCGTGACACTGGCCTACAAACTGTGGTGACATTAGTGATGGAAGGATGGCCAGCAGACAAGCGCGACACGCGCATTGCCCTATTTCGATGTACGCGACTCTTTAAGTGTCATGGATGACATTCTAGTGAAAGGAGAGGCAGTAGTAATTCCCTCAGCGCTAAGAGCAACCATCAAGAAAAGACTTCACAGTGCCCACCTTGGTCGTGACAGCGTGTTACGTCGAGCTCGAGGAACAGTGTTTTAGCCTGGCATGACCAGCGACATCAAGCAATTGGCTGACTCGTGTGAAATTTGTCAGGAAATGAAGCCTCGGAACTCACAGGAACCACTGAAGCAACATGATGAAGGTGATGCGCCATGGCAGAAAATCGGTCTTGACCTATTTGAAATCGCTGGCAAGCACTATTTAGCGGTGGTAGACTACTACTCCAACTTCATAGAAATTAATCTGCTGACAACGATGTCAAGTGCACGTGTCGTCACCTTACTTAAGAAACATTTTGCCAGGTATGGCATACCACGAGTTGTAGTATCGGATGGAGGACCGCAGTTTGTCAGCGAAGTATTCAAAGCATTTGTAAAAAACTGGGGTATAACGCACGTAACTTCGTCACCAATGCATCAGAGAGCAAATGGAAAAGCAGAATCGGCTGTTAAGATCATGAAAACTCTTCTTGTGAAAACTCACAAGGAAGGCGGTGATCCTTATGAAGCGATGCTGGAGCAAAGAAATACCCCACGTCAAGATACAGGCCGAAGTCCGACAGAAATGATGTTCAACAGAAAAACACGCAGTTTCCTGCCTAGTCTAAACAACGCGCCAAAGGACACTATTATCAAGGAGAAGCGCGAGGCACGTAAGCGCAGCGTCAAGCGAACCTATGACCGGAAGTCGAGACAACTCTCAGAACTAAATGTGGGACAGTCCGCATTTTTCAGACATATTGAAGGACGAGACTGGAAGTTGGGCCAAGTTACAGAAGTTCTGGGCCCCCAACACCTTCAAGGTCAAAGGTCCGGATGGAGGAATTTACAGAAGAAATCGTGTGCATGTAAGACCCACCAAGATCACACCGAAAGCTCGTGATACCTCTCTCCTGGATGAATTTCGCACTCCTGACGCGAATCTACCAGCGCCGCCGCCGCAAACAACACAAGTAGTTAACCCACCTACAGACACTCAGGTTAAGGACAATCAACCGCAGAGTATGCAAGACAAAGTTGCCCGCACGGACATTTTGGATCAGTCTCTAAGTGCGGACAGACCCAGACGTGTGATCAAACCACCAATCCGTTTCAAAGACTATGTGTCCAAGTAGAGACTATTTCATTTATTCGTTGAAACACCAGTTGACATTTACAGAAACTGAGAGATTTAGCTAACTTTATTTTTTGCTTTTCCAAAGAAAGGAGGATGTTGACATGTCATAATTTGTATAATTTATGCTCGTAGTTAAGGACCGCAATGCATGCTTGCATTTACCATCATGCCTTATGGGTAGAGAAGAGCATGTGCTCGGGTTGTAATGGCTACCGTTCTGAATTAAATGTTGTTGTGTTCAGTTTACCTATTTGTGACTTATCTGGTCTACCCTGCCTTGGGGCAATCAACAGACAGCTTCTCACAAACGTTAAAGACAAGGACGAACCTAACGACAGACAAGGAGGGTCAAGGAGCAGTATACAAGATCAAATGCTGCGACTGCCAGGCCTCTTACATCGGTGAGACTGGCAGGAATCTGAACATACGATTGACTGAACACAAACGGGCGACAAAAAATGGTGACATCAACAATCACATTGCTGAACACCATTTACGCACGAATCACAGAATTGACTGGGACCCTGCTGAATGCGTTACCTACAGTACGGACTACTACAAACGACTCACTCTAGAAAGTTGGTTTACTAACTTAGAACAGACACCACTGAACAGATGCCAACAGCTACCTGCGGCTTACAAACGACTTGTCAACAAAACAGACGAACAATAGACTGAACTCACTGACAGATTTGACTAACAATACGACTACAGAAATTACACTAACAATACACGGATCGAAACGCACCTATCACTGACTTGAGTCTCTACAGCCAATAACATCACGGCTAAACTGACCAATGACAGTTATAACCAGACGTATATAACATCAACTGACCATTCACAATTCACATGACTCTGAAGATGACTTCCGCTCAGGTTGTCGAAACGTCAGTCATTGTCAACAACAACAGTTCTTTTCAGAACTACACTCACCCGGACGATCACAAACAACAGACTACTGATACTCCTGGGTTCAAACCATTTACAATGTTAATTAGTATTGCTGACGCAAATGCGCTATTTTAGTGCGCGCTAATACAGTTGGTTTTTCGTTATATAGCGCGGCACCACTAAAAGTAACCAAAGCCGAGGTTTTGCGTTCTTGCTCGAGGTAAGCTGTTTACTTATTACGCAGAGTTATCATGTCAAACACAATTTTATCAATCGCTGGAAGTAGTCATCAAGGTCATGAACGATTTAGTGACATTTCGAGGGGAAGACAATGTTCTTTTATAAGTTTTTCAGCCCTGTTATGTGCAAAGTCATGTCGGGCTTCGTTTATTACAAACGAATATTAGTCTAAGTAATGGAAAACGACGAATTCTGTACTATTTAGTACTATATTTATATTTAACACAAATTAATGCTTATTATTCAAACAATTCAGTTACATTTTTGGGAAAAATATACAAAAAAACTGTAATCATCAAAGAGCCTATTGACAATCATTATAAGTATTAACAGTATTTGATGAGTAACATCGCAGCACTTCACTGGCTCTCAGCTATTTCTAGTAATAATAATTTTAGGCAAATTCACGTGTGCACACCTTCGACCTTCAAAGATAAAATAACTTACAACGATTTTGCAATTCATTCCTTACACAACAATATTTCTTATTATAGAATAAACACTTTGTTGAATTTCAAAAACCTCCAAGTGATTGCAGGTGGTAAAAAATGTTGCTTCGAGCGGTAAATTTTACCTGTTGCCACCTGATTAGATAAGGAGAACACTGCGAAACCCGATAAAAAATCCATGGCTCAAAACGTCGCTGGCATTGGTTTCAATTACGATGATCTTTGTAAAACTTACTCAACTTTTGGTAAAAGAAAGTCTGCATTGTGATTAATCCACCGTCAATTTTATCATCATGAACACATGACTGAAGAGAATACTTCCCGACATCTTTTAGCACTAAGAAGAAAACAACCGTGAATAATAAGAGCGAATGTGATGCAAAAATTCAACATAACAAAGCTCACCATTCCGCCTTCTAGCAATACATTATGAGGAAACCTAATTGAAAATTCTCTTCGGTTGCATCGCATTAGAAGAGAATTGATTTCTGTTCGCTATTGTTAGAGCTGTTAATTACGATTTTTGTTATCTGTTGAATGTAGGCATGTTTTATGCCGATGTAAGTTATTTGCATGCACGTGCATTTGCTATGCCCGTGGAAGTATGTGTATAAATAGTTGGTTCTTTAGTATGCGAGTCAGTTCTCGGTCGTTACACTGACGGTTTACCCTAGTCAAATTTTACTTCTATTCCTCCCATTGACCGCGCAAAGATCAACCGTCGAATTTCAGGGTATTGAACATGAATCATCTATCCTTTCCTTAGCTGGTTCTTCCGTTCCGTCTGTGGTGTCCGACTCCGTGATCAAGGCAATCGTTGACAAGTCGTTGTTGCCAGTTCGTCGTCCTTGGTGAAGGCCGTGGATGATATGATCGCCTAGAAGATTTCAGAAAGCGGTTTGCTTAGGTTGCACGGGCTCTTTGGCAGTTGACCATCCCAGTAGCCGTTAAAAATCGAGGCCAAGTAGCTAGATTGGAAGAGGAAGAGTCCTACATCCGCTAGAAGTCTTGCATTAGCAGCAAGTTCTGCGTCAACGTTTCCGATCCCGTCGTATACTTCCAACAGAGTTCCTGTTGTGCGATCGCCTTTGGGTCCCTGGTCCGCGTGCGGCAAGCTTGGCCACTTACAGGCAAAATGCTCTGAGAAGGCGAGCTTCCAGTTTGGCTGCGGTCAGAATGTCTCAGCGCCTCAAGGATGAGCTGGATCAGCAGGAGGAATCAGATAAGTGTACTTTTTGGTCTGTATATCACAGAGATTATGAATATCAAGCGGGTTGCTCTCATGAGGGGTGGAAGGGAGGCTGTACCGTTGCAGGTCCTCTGTTTGTCCAAAATATTGTTACTTTTAGTTATGCTCTCCCTTTTAAATCCTTTCCAGAGTCAGCTTTCTTAAATAATAACCGTTCCGCAATGAGCATCCTAGTTTTGTTGAGGAGGCCATCAATGACCTGCTATAAGCAAGCGTGGTATTGAGGAGCATAATTGCCCTCCTCATGTTGTTAACCCTTTGACGCAGCAAAACGGAAAAATTGAGTCTTGTTTTAGATTTGCGTTATATTAATTATTTTATTGAGTGTACACGTCACAAGTACAAAGATCTTAGGACACGTTCAGAAATTTTTTAGTCTGGTTTCTTTTTCTTCACATTTGATTTAGAAAAGTGTGTATCATCACGTTAGCATTATTAAGCATCATCAGCAGCTTCTCGGGTAGAGCTGGTTTTCAATGGTCACAAGGAGGTATTTTACCTTTAAGTGTTATCTTTTGGCTTGTGCTCGGCCTGTTATTTATTTACTAAACTGCTACGCCCGTTAGTAACGCGTAGGCGATCTATGGGGCATGTTTCTGTCGTTTATTTGGCGATGGGATTCGGGTGCCAGTGATAAGTTTAGTGCGAAAGCTACTAGGTTTGTTCATAGGGGGGATCTCGATCATTTGGGCTGAAATGTAACGAGGCTAAGAGCAGCTGGGAGCCTCAGCAGATAGGTCAATGGTTGTATTATTCCACTGTTCGAATGATTTTTCAAGTACCTTCGCATAAATTGACACTCTCAAATGGGCTGTTCGCAATCTACTGGGGTCTGAATGGGTTCCTGTAAGAATATTGTCCACTTTATAGATTGTTTGCCAGGCAAATGTCTTTTGTTATTGCTTGTAGAAGATCGTGGCGCGTTCATATTTTTGTCGCCGAACAGGTGTCTCAAGAATTAAAGTTTTGGTCACAGCACATTGATGCTTTAAATGGATATGCCATTAAGAGAACGTTTTCTGCAATAGCAGTTGTTTATAGCGATGCAAGTGATACTGGCTTTGGTGGTTATTCCGCCCTTGTCGGGGGTCCCATGTACAGGGTATTTCAATTAGCAATTTTGAAGTTCGTATGTCTTTTGACATTACCATAGAGATGGAGTGGCGACCTAGATGCCAGAACGAGAAAGCAGATTGAAAAGTTAAGTTGTTTTTTCGACAGTCATAATACTTGTAGAATTGTTTCAGTGGGGAGCCCCAAACCTGATTTGCAGGGTATTGCAGTTAGCACTTTTGACGTTGGTATGTCTTTTGACATTACCATAGAGATGGAGTGGCAACCTAGATGCCAGAACGAGAAAGCAGATTGAAAAGTTAAGTTTTTTTTTGACAGTCAGAATATTTGTAGAATTGTTTCAGTGGGGAGCCCCAAACCTGATTTGCAGGGTATTGCAGTTAGCATTTTTGACGTTGGTATGTCTTTTGACATTGCCATAGAAATGGAGTGGCTACCTAGATGCCAGAACGTAAAGCTTTGTGAATCCTGCAAATAGCGCAGTGAAGCGCTTGTGAAAGAATGTTTGATTCTATCACAGATTTGTCCAGTTTTTGATCCGGGTACTGGGGAGGTCAGTCATTTCAGTGTAATGAACGTAAGACTGTATTTTCAGTGAACCCGAGTTTCAGGGTTGTGGCTTTGCGAATAGATTGCAAGTGCTTGTGAAAAGGCATGTAACAGAAGTTCATTCGATCGAGGTTGTTTAAATTACATTATATCTCCGTAAATTATACAGGCTTGTTGCGTGATATAACGCCTTTGTAATTTAACCTGAATTTTCAGGTTTGGCTTGTAAGCATTTTGTGATTGATGAATTAAAACGGAAGTAGACTGACAACAGATCTTTGTTTTGCTGCGTTTATTGTTTTAGTATTTAATTGTACGTTTTAGTATTTCTTAGTCGCGTTTATGCACGCATTGTTTGTAATACTTTTGTTTCTTCCTAGCTTTACCAAAGACTGGTCATGTGATGTTAATTGGCTTTGTGCGTACTGTTAAGCATTTGGTTGCTAGTAAAGGCACTGGAGCGTTGGTTATTCCAGTATGGCCTTCTTCTTATTTATTTTTGCCTTTTGTGAATCCTACGAATAGCGCAGTGAAGCGCTTGTGAAAGAATGTTTGATCATTTTCCAGTTTTTGATCCGAGTGCTGGGGAAGTCAGTCATTTCAGTGTAATGAACGTAAGACTGTATTTTCAGCGAACCCGAGTTTCAGGGTTGTGGCTTTGCGAATAGATTGCAAGTGCTTGTGAATAGGCATGTAACAGAAGTTTATTTGAGGTCGTTTAATTTGCATTATATCTCGATCCGTGAATGATACAGGCTTGTTGCGTGATCTAACGCCTTTGCAATTTTAAAACCTGAATTTTCAGGTTTGGCTTGTAAGCATTTTGTGATTGATGAATTTAAACGGGAGTAGACTGATAACAGATCTTTGTTTTGCTGCGTTTATTGTTTTAGTATTTAATTGTAGGTTATAGTATTTCTCAGTCGCGTTTATGCACGCATTGTTTGTGATACTTTTGTTTCTTCCTAGCCTTACCCAAGACTGGTCACGTGGCGTTAATTGGCTTTGTCCGCCAGTTTCGCTTATTGTGCGTATTGTTAAGCATTTGCTTGCTAGTAAAGGCACTGGAGCATTGGTTATTCCAGAATGGCCTTCCTGTTATTTTTGCCTTTTGTGAATCCTACAAATAGCGCAGTGAAGTGCTTTGTGAAAGAATGTTTGATCCTCATCAACAACAACTTTATTTCAATTAACAACTTTATTTCAATTAATATTACAATAACAATTACAATTACAGTTAATAAATTATTATTATAATAAAATAAACCCTAGTTTCAGGGTCGCTGCCAATATATTGATCAAGCGCTCGCGAATAGGCGTGTAACAGAAGTTTATTCGAGGTTGTATAATTTGCATTATATCTCCGTAAATAATACAAGCTTGTTGTGTGATCTAACGCCTTTGCAATTTAACCTGAGTTGTCAGGTTTGGCTTGTAAGCATTTGTGGTTGATGAATTAAAACGGGAGTAACTTTAAAAGAGACTTGTTTTCATTTGCTGCGTTTATTGTTTTTAGTATTTAATTGTACGTTATAGTATTTCTTAGTCGCGTTTATGCAGGCATTGTTGTAATACATTTGTTTCTTCCTAGATGTCCTGAGTTCTGTATTGTGGCAAAACAACTGTCTCCAGTCCGTTCTTGTTTGAGCTAGCCAAAGACTTGCCAAATGTTCCCAGCACCTTGGACAAGTATCGCTTGGCGGGGCTGTATTGCAAGCGTTGGGCTGTTTGTTTTTCTTGCGCTTTGCCGTCTTCCCTGCAAAGCCTTTAATCCTTGTCGCCCTTTATCTGAGGGACCTGCGGATTCAGCCAACTCGATCGCTTCCATTTCTTCAGCGGTGTACAGTATCCTCTGGGCCCATAAAGTTGCAGGTGAACCATCTCCTACGACAGGCGAAGCGATAGCGGCGATGGCAAGTGGCCTTTGATGCCGATGCTATTGATAAGCATGCCGGTTGGCGATCTAAGAGTAGTTCCAAGTTTAGATATATTTCTGGCGCTATTGGCCTAAATAGTGTGTACAGGTGACCGCTGCACCTAGCTTTGTTTACTTCTCAGTAACGGCCAACTACGGCACAATACTCCAGAATTTGTTGTCTGCGTAATGATTTGATAAGGGGAGTATGTAATTATGGGCACGTTGTTAAGAACAGAATTGAAAATTCTCTTCGGTTGCATCGCATTAGAAGAGAATTGATTTCTGTTCGCTATTGTTAGAGCTGTTAATTACGATTTTTGTTATCTGTTGAATGTAGGCATGTTTTATGCCGATGTAAGTTATTTGCATGCACGTGCATTTGCTATGCCCGTGGAAGTATGTGTATAAATAGTTGGTTCTTTAGTATGCGAGTCAGTTCTCGGTCGTTACACTGACGGTTTACCCTAGTCAAATTTTTCTTGTTTGTTTTGATTAGTCTTTTCCACCGCTGAACTTTATTTGAACATTATCCACCAGTTTTTTCCTGCGATAATTAAATTTAAATTATCAGTGGCCCCGTAGGAAGGGTCGCCGGAGTTTTGAGCTTGGTTCCTACCCAGGTTTCCTACAATTTTTTCCCGTTGAGTTTCGGGTTTTTTAAGTAGGTTTTTCCTGGCCTCCGAGTATCTTTTGTGATGCGCTCTCAATTCTCCAGTTATTTTGTTTCATTTATTTATTTTCTGTAAGACATTTAGCTGAGAGTTGTCATTTTGACGGCATACGTGTGAAATAAAGTGTAACGGCCAACTACGGCACAATACTCCAGAATTTGTTGTCTGCGTAATGATTTGATAAGGGGAGTATGTAATTATGGGCACGTTGTTAAGAACAGAATGGTAAGTTCTGAAGTTCTATAAAACAGTAAAAAACGTAAAAGCTTACTAAATCCACGGCAAGGAAGCGAAAACGTTTGCTCGATCGCACAATGTGGTCTGTAGCTAGGAGTCCGCGCTTGTACACGCAAAGGTAAGCGGTAATCCTGACTGAACGTGAGTAAATGTCGATCTTGCACAATCCAGATTTTGAATTGCGCGAGTTCACGCGTGGATATTGTGAAACTCACGAAGGCTTTCACAAGTGAACAAGCCCGGTTACCCCCATTTTTTATTGTTTCAATATTTTTTCCTTAGGGGCGGACCATTAGAAATCTTGGGAGGGGCGGGGGGGGGGGGGGGGGGGGGGGGGGGTGACAATTACCAAAAGAAAATCCTGCAAAGGAAAATTGTCTCAAAAAAAATTCCTGCAAGCAGTTGACCATAAAAAGTAAAATCCTGCAAGCTACATATGTAAACCGACATATATTTATTTATTTATCTATTTTAAACTGGAACATATGAGAGTATGACATGCTCTCTGGTAGTAAAATTCATCAAAAGGCAATTTCATGTTGAGTCAAATGCTGTCAAAAATTACCTGCCTCAAAGGTCTATCTGCTACATGTACCGATATCTTAATATAACCATAACATTGTTTATGTACATATTTGTAAACACTGTAAACATCATGAAATATGTAACCTAGAGTCAATTTAATAAAACTTTTACAAGTGTAATTTACAAGTGTAGCCATTGTTTCAGAGGTTGAAAACAATAGCTACACTTGTAAATTACAAGTGTAAAAGTTTTATTAAATTGACCCCTGCTCTACTACACGCAAGCATTTTTTTAAATACATTAAGGATTGTCCAACTGTCCCGATTTCGTCGAGATTACCCCGATTTTGCTTGAAAATCCCGAATCCCGACCAATATGTGACCGGGTATAGAAAAATCCCGATTTTGACATCCGCTTCTGTCATTTTCGTCAAATTCTTATAATACTTACTACACAAAAAGACAAAATTGCGTATACATAACTGATATCCAGATAAACTATTAAAAGAAACAGCAAGAAATATAAAATGAAATCGAGTACTTGTATGTGGAGCCACACGCAAAGCGACGAGAAGCCACATCAATTTGCCAAACATTTTTGACAGAAATTGTTGTCTCAGAACACTAGAAATGGAGTTTCAGAGCATCACGATTTCAAAATTTTCTGGGGTTGAATCCCCCCAGACCCCCTAGCGGCTCGCGCCTTTGGCGCTCGACCACTCCATCTCAATTCTTATTTCTCCCCATTTTTTTTGCAAAGGTTCGACAGTCTGACTTAAATCTACTCTCCAGCGTTTTTTTATTGATTGGGCCAAGTATAACAAAAAAATGGAGCTTGCACGCATTTATAAAGATCTGAGAAAAAAAAACCTGCAAGCTTGCACCTCCCCCCCAAAAAAAATCCTGCAGGAAACTCAGGCCGAAAAAAAAAATTCATACACTGAAAAATTTTTGACCCCCCTTCTAGGATTTCTAATGGTTCACCCCTTATTAAGAGGAAAAGTCAGACAAAATTTTAAAAGAATTCTGTAGAGGGAATTTTTTACCACTCACAAATTGTCTTTTTTTTCGTTTATAAAAAATCGGCTCCAAGGAATTTTTTAAAAATAATTTTACACTTTCCTCTTTAAGTGCCAAAAGTTTTCACGTTAAAAAAATGGGAGTCACCGGGTTAATTTTTGAGTTATAAGCCTCAAAAGCTAAATAGTAGGTCTGAATGATCCCCACATATCGTTACCATGGTAACCATCGATGACGAAATAACAGTCACTTTGGTCAACAACTAAATGCACATTTTAATTTACCATAATTTAATTATGACCTTGGCCTGATGTTTTGTTATAATTTTCCAAAGTTTATACAGTCAAATAGCCGAAAACTGTTACGAGCCACCTTAATCATCAATGAAAGCTTGGTTAATTTTTTACATGGATCTGCCTGGATTTCTACCTGAATTTTGCACATCAATGGAAATCTTAACAACAAACTGTAAGTTTAATATAGTATAAACCAATCTAATGTTTACTTTTCGCGTTCATTTGTTGTTTTGGCTCTGTACGCGTGTTCAAGGTCATACGAAAATCGCTCTATCATGGCTATACAATATGCATACAACACCAATTGATTATTTAAACTTCGAGACGGCAGCGTGAATATTTTCAAATGGAGATTGCGACCTTTCGAATGTTCAAACATTTTAAAAAACAAAATCAATTACAACTCCCTCTTATAAATGTTAAAAAAACTGAGGACATACAGTGGAGTAACTCCATCCGAGATAATGAAATGGAAAGTCACTTGCCATTTTGGAATCGAAATTAATGTTAACCTGGCAAGAGTTCAGCATTGAAAGATTAAACAGATTTGAAAACAGCTGTCGTTGGTGTAAATTTGTTGCATCAACAGTGGTCGATGTGCTGCTGAAGATATTTGTGCAAGAATCTTCTGAGAGCTTCTTAAACATTTCCCGTTATGTTTCAATGGAATTATCATGGCTGTACGATTGTATGGACGTGGGATTGGCATGACTTGTGATCTTCGAGATTGCGACTGGATCGAAGTGACCACGGAGACTCTGAATTGCTGTTTTGCGACCCGACATCAAAATTTGGAAGCTCCAGCATTTCATCTTCATCACTGTCTATGCTGTTGAATACGTAAGAGTCCATTTTCTTTGTTTTTGTATCAGGAATTAAGCCAGTAAGAGGAAAACTACGAAGAACAGCTTGAAATAACTTGACAATATTTTTTCTTTTACGCGTACATGTCACGCGTACACTGTCGTGCAGTTAGTAAGAATTCGGCAGTAGATCGCACACAATATGGTTTGTTTATATTTATTTATTTACAATATAGACAATGTTTAATCGTGATACAAAACTAATTTCGATTTTGAGGCGTCAATACTGCATTATATTGACGGCGTTGGGAGAAAGTAATATTTTCTCCCAACTAGCCATCAATATAATGCAGTATTGACGCCTCAAAATCGAATATAGTTTATAGTATGGAGTACCAAGTGCTAAAAGATCATGCCAGCGACGCAAAAAAGAGACGATAGATGCCCTTGCTAATGGGACAAACAGTAACAAAGCCCCAGTGTTGGATGGTCTCTGGTTAACTCTAGTTAAAGAAGTACCACCACCTAAGTTAGCTAGCTACCTTAGAGATTCTAGGAAAGCAATGTATAAAGTTGTACCCAAATAGTAAAGGAAAATGTTTGTTAAGTTTGAAAGTAGCTTTCAAAATAAAGTCAGAAGTGTCCGTGTGCTGTTTTAAAAGGGATTGTTAAGAAAGGAAAAATACGAAAGTGTTCGCTTGAACATGTCCACCTCCTTGAACAGTACAAGTACTAAGAGGTCAAGCCTCAAGTTCATGCATGACGTACCTGTACCAAAGCTGTTATCGTATCCAAAATTGATGCAGTTTGTCAATTCAATTAACATCGGTAATGTTAAAGATTTTACTTATTTCTGTGGGGGTTTAGTTGACGATGATCAAGTTAATGGTTCATTTAGAGACCAAAAGGAGATTTTGCTAGAGTTTGGTAATATGTATGTAAGCCGGCTTGATGAGAAAAGCCCATTTCTTTTAAATTTTGAGGAGCCATTGTGGCATTTTAGGGTTGCCCTTGGTGCCGACGGCGCCCCTTTCGGGGAAGATGCTGAAGCCACTTCATGGCTGTTGTCATTTTTAAATGTTGGGGAGGGAATTGCAAGAGTCAATGAAAATGTCCTCCTCTGTGGTGCTAACTGTAGTGAGTCTCATCCTTCCATGTTTAGATATGCTGAGAGACTTACTTTGGAAATATCCCACATTGAAAAGATTTATTTGTTGCCAGCATCAAAAGCAAAAGCAAGATTTACAGTCGAACTTATTTCATCTGATATGAAATGGGCTTCCACATTCAGTGGAGAGTTATCAAATGCAGCGCATTTCTTTTCCCCTTTTGGAGATGTCAATGAATCTAATAAATTCAATGTAAATGGTTGTTTACGTCCAGCTGAAACGTGTACCTGGAAACCATGGTTGTATCGGGATCGGTTGGAGGTGGCTGCCAAAGTCGCCACAAGGAAAGAGGAATTGGAAAAAACAACCCTTGCTGAATCAACTAAGAGATCCAAAGTACTAACTCTTATCAAAACTTTAAATTCCAGGCAGGAGTATGTCCCTCCATTGAAGGAACTCATTGACAAAATATATGCAGAGCCTCTGCATAATGCCAATTATGCCTGGCAGTAGTTGCATGCCATGATTCTCTACCATGCCAATGGCAAAAGTGCCATACCATCCACTCGTACTGATGTTTCAAAAATGCCTGACTGTCCCTTAGCCTCTCACTTAGTGACACTGAAGCAAATAAGGGCCTCAAGGTTATTTAAGAAAGTAAAAAAGTGTTTTTTTTCAAGGCAGAAAAGACAGTCTTTCCTGTCGTTTCACTGGAAAGGAACTGGAATTATGTGTCAAAACTTTATGAAACTTGTGAAATCAGTTAGTTCAGAGCGTAGACACCCCATTGCAAAGCTTGCAAATCAACACATTTGCATTTGTTGGTTTGCAGCTCAGGGCTGCAACCAGTAGATTTAGTCGAGTTAGCATATATAGATCAGACAGCCTTGCAGGAACTCAAAGATTCCTGTAAAATGTATTTCAATGCTTCCTCCCTTCTTTTGGGCAGTGTATCACCAACAGTGTGGACAATAGGGCATGCTGTTCCATGCTGTTCCATTTCACACAGAGTTACAATATTTTGGTGTGGGGTTGGGCATTAATTCCATGCAGGGCAGGGAAGCCAAACATGTGAAAATTGCACAGTTTGCCAAGCATGCAACACTGACATCCAGATGGGAGTTGGTTTTTAGGCATGACTACATAACAGGGATCTGGTTGAGGAATGAAGATCCCTTGAGTGTCCCATACCACAAAAACAAAGAAGTGTATGAGCCTGAAATCAGTAACCAGGCATTTTGTCATTGTGGGTTAGAGAGGGTACCAGACTAGGAAAAGTGTGAATTCTGCTCCTCGGCTTTGTACAAAAGCATAGACAGAAGTGTACATGCAGGGGAGCTTGACCCTTACATTGCTAATCTTCTAAGTGTGCTATCAGAGTGAAACTGTTCTTCCTAGGTGATAAACTTCTGGTACTCTGATATAAAAATGCAAATCTTTTACTTCCTATCTAAGATCATGTTTCATTGAGTAATAGTACATAATATTTCAGCTAGTACTAATTTAGCTTTTACTCATTCTTTTATTCTTAAGATCAGGTTTCATTGTTTTACAGAGTACACAAGCTTGGGGTACACAAGGCTGTGCTCTTAGAAAAATCACGGAGAGCCCAAGGGTTACCAACTATGAAATATAGGTGTCCAGCACTCAAGTGACTGTGTTATGCAAAAAGTAAGTTTTTTAGTTGCTCAAAGACAAAAGTTGGTAGCCTGAGGCCCCCAGGCACTGCTAGAGCACAGTCCTGAGTATATATTATTTCAACTGTAGCACTTGTTTAATGTTAAACTTATTTATCTTTTATTCATTGCTTGTTAACAAAAGGAGAGAAAAGTACTCAAATAAAATGTTTAAACTGAAAGAGATGTCTCTGCTTGCTTCATGTTTACTAGGTCATTTCATAACAAGGAAAAGACATAAAGCATACAGACCTCCCGACAATATAACCTCAGGAATATTTCACGACTGCTCATCACAGGTTAATTGTTTATGCAAGGACATGTTGTACTGTGGGACGCCAAGGCGGTTGAAATGTCCATACCCGAAACTTACTCTCAATATTCCAAGTTTTTTGAGTATTTCAACTTGGCTGGATGATCTCCATTAACAATGATCCTGCTATATGAACCATCTTTCTCGATTTTACAGAAAATGTGGCTCGTGTCAAGATTTGTTTTATATTTATTCGCCAATGATAAAAAAAGAAATTTCAACTTCTCCAGAGTTCTAATATGGATTTCCTCGGTAGCACGTGTATTCTTCTTAAGCAAACCTCCACACTCCGGTCCCAAAGCGAGGACTTTAAAACAGTCAAACACTTCCTTAGGAAGACCTAGGAACGTTCTACGAAAATTGGACAATCCACGGCCGCAATGCACAGGTTTTACGTCGCATCTTCCTTAACACAGACTTGTGCCAGTTAACAACAGCTCTTGACAACATCCTCGAGGGCTGCGCCAAATGATACTTAAAGGACCGTCCCTTCTCCAAAGTTTATTTCTTTACCACAGCTCGAGAAAGTTGCAAAATTTCGTTGCCAATTTCCGTGGCTTGAGAACGATTTTCATCGTTATTGCGTTCGACGAAGGAGAACGCATACTTTTCGAGTCATTTTTCCCGCGGGATTTACGATGTCCCGCGGGTATCGATCTTGATGCCATATGATTTCAGGGTTTGGACGCCATCTTGGACTGGCTGGCTGGCTGGCTGGCAGGAACAGATGGCCTCGATCTCATGTGATACTTTTTCTCGGCCGACGAGAACTGGTATTTACAAGTGCAGTAAGATTACTTAATGCGACTCTTGAGACCATGTTTTTCTGTTTTTGTTCGTGCCGTGCTTCGTCCTTTCTTCTGCCTTTGCTGTTTTTCGCAGTTTTCTCCAAGGTAAGTGAAGTTTTGTAGATTTATTCGAACTTCAACTTGAAAATATGACTGAAGCTACTTATCAGAATATCAGAAAACTGTGCAGTGGTGTGTTTTCTAGCAAACAGACGCTGCGATTCGCCCCGGCTACGATAGCGAGTTGTGAGTTGTTAATTCAGCTGCTTTTCTTAGGAGATTCAACTTCTCTCTGCGCTCAGACTTGTGAGACTCGACCAATATAAAACTCCAGGAGCCGAGTCTCATATGTCGCTCTTAGAAGGAATAAAACATTATCATCATGTGTTATTGAGCCAATGACCTATGAGCGTCTGAGCGGTCAACAAGTTTAAAATCATCACAATAGATTTCATAACACTGAACACCATCATTAGTTCTGTTATAATCCAACCAAAGTGTTTAGACATGGTTTTACAGCTGGGGTAATATATGTGCTTCCCCCGATTAATAGTAATCATAAGACTTGCAATAATATAATTTTTGTCAATTAGGTAAGTAGGACAAACATGTGTTTAAGGTAATTTACACTTAGTTTAATTGTCCCTCACTTCAAGTTTTTTTTGCTCTTATCTTGTTCTTTTCTCAGGTTATCTACCCATGCCCCCATGCCTTAGGCAAGGTAAGTCCCTGACTTTTGTGAATTGTTATTACCCATCCAAGTGCAAGAGGAAGCTGCTGTCTTTCAATCATAGAAGCCATCTGATAATTGATCATTGAGCCGAGACAGTGACTGGACATATGGGTGCACAAGATGGAAGAGTGTGACTGAGAGATGGACCTCTGTAGACGTCAAATTTTACAATAACTGCTATTGGCAAATAAGGTTATTTATTTTTGCTTTTAAACATAAACTAACGGATATTTGAATAAAAATTTTTCAAAAGAAGATTTTGTTGTCCATTTTTATGTGTTTGTTCATTAATTTCATAGGTTGAAAAGCGATTTTATGTAAACAAAGCAAGACTTGGATTTTATAGTTGTAAACTGAAAATATCCCGAGAATATGACAACGATATAATAACTGCCACTCCTTGACCCCCCACCACCACCGCCTATTGGCCCTCACCTCCACCGCCCACTTTCTCACCCCCTAGTACTATCACTCCACCCTATCGAACGCACTCCTCTAATTTTGAATTACTACTAGTTTATGTAGTTATCTACGTGTAGCTTCACTATGATCGCCGCCATTTTGAAAATATGATGTTTGGATTGTTTGCTGGTCAGTATGTATTGCTGGCGCACTATTTTGAAATAGCGCGTTTTGACCGTCTACCAGCCGAGCGTGAATTTTTCACATGCAAATACTTTTAATGATATTCCCCCACATTAGCCTCGACTGTTAGCTAGTTTCAATTCAAGGTTAATGTCGATTGCAACAACTTGTAATTTTTCTGTTTAAAAGTCGGTTGTTTGCAAAATAATATCTATAGTTTATGATGTGTAGTCACTAACGGAAGGATTGCGGAAGTTCCAACAATGGCTTTTTGGCATCGTATTTTTCTTTCGGGAAGAAGATTATTGCGCCCCGACCTATTTTTCGTCTTTCTATTGGTAACAAGTTTATCTCTCATGGGATATATGTTGTTCTACGTCCATCACAAGAGATCTCTGGATTTCCATAACTCTTTCCTGAATATTTCGGGAGTTATTCCATCGACAGCAGGAAACTTTACAGACGACAAGAGTTTCGGAGCCATGACGGTTCACACTTGGTCGGACATTTGTGGAACGAGCGTTGATGTTTTAAGGGCCTGGCCGCATTTTCCTTTCTACCCAGACAATCGTTCTGTTATTCCAAAATTTCATAATATTCGAGATCTGATTCAAAGTATCGGCGAAAGAGTATTTGGATTTCTCCAGCCGCAGAGAAGCGGTGGCTATAAGTTTGCTATCACAGCAAGTGGTCCCTCAGAGCTCTGGTTAAGCCTAAACGAAGAACCTAACGCCAGCAAGATGATAGCGCGTGTTTATTCGCCTACTCAGTCAGCTTGGACTTTAGAAGGAGACTTTAAGAAATACTCTGATCAGATGTCTAAAGAATTTATTCTTGATGCTGGCAAGAAATACTACATCGAGTCATTATCTATGCGGCATGTGCCCAAGCAAGGTTCTGGAGACTCCCACATAGCAGTGTATTGGTTGTACGGCAAGAATACGACATTTGAAATTATTTCCTCGAAGTATTTGTCGACCTTTTTCAAAGATAGCAATTCTGAACCTATTATACCTTCACACGCGGGCAAACAGAACGTTTTGCATCAGAGCAGAGTCAATTTATATTATTTTCATCGTCTTCCATTCATGGTCAACAAGACCGAATATACAACCTTAATTCCAACTTGTTCTTACAGCCCTAGCTTTTTGGTGCGAAGAAAGATCAAACGGTACTCTGGCGTCTGGATGACAAAAGAATCGTCTGTGTTTCCACAAGATGATACCAATATGTTAAACAATGCAGACCCTAATAAATGGCAGAAGTGGTCGGTACCTAACCCCGTTGTTGACAAAAACAGAGTGGAGTATGTGGTGGACAAGTTTACGACGATCTTGCGGTCAAGGTAAGCTCAGTGAAAAGGAGTTTTTCGTTCAACAACATTAAAGGCACGATACACTGTTCAACATTTGTTAAACAGCCGTTGCAACATGCGTTGATCAACAAATATTGGACCGTTTATAAATATGTGATTGTTTGTATGTCATGCACAGGTTATCTCATGTGGGAGCTTTGCGCAGTATTCAATTTAGATTCAGTTTCTTTAAATTTTAATTAACCATTTATACCAGTAATTAAGAGAAAATTAAGTCGAGAAGTTTTAGCCAACTTTTTATTTTGTGGCTTATCTGCAAACTTTGTCAGTGAAATCTGCAGGATTGTCTCTATAAAGCACGAGGTAAACAATACTAAAAACAACTTGCCGAAACCCTGGCCCGGCCTAGTATAGTACTTGCGGACAAACTTGAGCTCAATAAATGTAAACGCAAGTCATATCGTAAGTCATCGCAAGAATGCGCAAGTTCTGGGCCTTAGACTCATCGACTTGTCTCCACAATAACAAGCTTAACTGGAGGCCATTGTGAAGAATAGGGCTGCCTGCCATTAATATGTTTAAAAAGAAATGACATTTACCAAAAAACTGAGATCTGCATACCGTCGGTTTGTATTAAGTAAATATAAGTCAGTCGATTACGATTTCACTAGCCTGAATCAGGTGTTTATATAATGCGTCGTGAATGAACAGTTGCTAGCCAAGAGAAGGATAAGAGTCGACACAGAGCTCGTGATATTAAGTGAATAGCTAATTTTCTTATCGAGCCATATTTATTTTGCTTCCTACTATCTGAACTTCCCAAAAAGCTTTAAAGGCTCTTTAAATTTTAAAGAGCGGAGCTCTGTACGGTTAAAACTTTAGGGTACAATTTTCTCAAAAGAGAACCCTTCTGAAGACCTTTCTTTCAAATTTTGTTGGGATAAATAACAACTCATCGTGTCCATCGTCGGTTTGATTTCAATTACGCATGCATGAGTAAACTAGTGACAGGACGTTTTCAGTTATCATGCAAATTTTGCACATGTTAACTCAAGCTCTTGGTCCTTAACTCAGCGTGACGTGTTGAGCGGAAATTCTATGGTCAGGAGCCCCCAATGAATCTGTTCCTCACTTTATCTGTTCCCCAGCGGAATTCTTGCTGGCTGGCAAAATATTCTGTACATATTTTTTTAATTACCATTTTTGCGCTGACCGCTTCAGATTCGTGACTCAGACTCGTCGTTTTTAACCCGTGAATATAAGCGCATGCGTAATGAACGGGTTATCGGTAACGGCGACAGATATGCAAATGAGTCACTCACTCGCTCACTCCTTCCATCAGCTGTAAACTTAGTGACGTAATGCTTTGTTACAAATACGTTTTGTAACAAGAACAGCGTGAATCCAGCGATAACAATAACTAAATTGGTGTAAAAGAATATAAACAACAAAAAGCTTAAAGATGTTTCGCATTTGGAGTCTTAAATGCAACGTTAAAATCAATCTAAAATGAATTTTCAACTGAGACACGCGTTTTGATGGTTATCTACCTTCAAGTAATAAAATGTATCTTTTTTTCAAGTCAGTGGTCACGGTGGTCGAGTGGTGTAAGACGTTAACTAATAGCCGAAAGGCGCAGGTTCGAATCTCCCTTCGGCTGTTCTTTTTTTTTTCTTTCTTTCTTTTTTTTTTTTTTCTTTCTTCCTTTCTTCTTCGGACTGAACATTATGAAAGTGATGTACTGTATTTTTATTCTTTGCGCTTGTCAAAAATCCTTACGTTTAATTTAAAAAAAATTGAATCGCGACAGAGTGAAAACATAGACTTACCGCAATATTGCGTTACGCTAGCATTTCAAATTCACGGGTTGGCTCTAAGGAGCCTTTGATTAAACATAGATCCAGTTCAGCCTCTCCATCGAAAATCCTAACGGACCATTTTTTTTTAGTTTGAAAAATGCTACGGACGGGTAGGAAAGCATATGAAAAAATAGCTGACTAATGCCCACAAGGGATAAACACTGCAGTATTTGTTAGACGACGCAGCTATAGGCGAAGCGCCCGTAAGTGGAAACCCTTGGAAAGCAGAAAATTGTCCGTAACTGGCGCTGGCCGCTCACGTTAATGATTCTCGTAAGAGGGGTTACGTCAAACCGACCGTAAGTACAGTAGAGTTGTCCGCTAAAGTACGAGAGTGTCCAGTCCGCACGGAGAGCTTCGAATGTTTGCGGACCCCGTATTAAGCGGACACCTACTGCTTGTGACCCAACCTCGTTCCCAGGGTCTCTCATCCTCTCGTCCCCTGGAGCGAGAGAAGAGAGACCCTGGTCAACTCTGGTCACGTGCCTCTTGGACAATTATATTCCTAAGGAGGGGTCGACGGTGTTTGTAACTTTGTCTCGTTTTCTTCACAGTGGCTCGTGCTGTGCACGAGTCCGTTGTCCGGAAACGGTTCAATCAAACGATTCAAACAAAAGCGAATGAATTATGCGCGAGGATTAAAATGATTATCGTTCAATAATTTTACAAGCGTATAAAGAAACAATAAAATGGAAAGATCTTGTAAAGACATTCAAACGACTGGAACTGGTAAATGTTGAACAAAACAACATGCCTCACCTACGAAGAATAAAAGCTATAATTATCTTCTCTACCTCGTTTCCTGTTATAAAAGTGTAGAGTCGATCTGCATGTCAAAATATTTTTCCACTTCGCCATCGTCCGAGAACAGACGGCGACAATTTAATGTGCCTGTCGAATGAAGCTTGAAGATCGCCTGCTAAATAGTATGTAGAGATAATTCATCTCAGTTCGGTACAATGCCATATAAAATCAAAAGCATTTTCTGCCGAGACCGAGCTTAGCGGCGGCGTCCAGTAATAAAATTGGACTGTAATTGTGTAGCGAGTCCAAAGCTTTTAATACTGCTGACAAATCTTCAAGCGCCGTGACAATTCCGCAACTGTTAAGTTACAGATCCTAAAGCAACTTGCACTCTCAAAACCAATCGATGTGGATATGTTTTGAAGTCTACGGGTGACCGCCGCTTCACATTTATCGGAAGCCGCCAAACGCTTTTCGGATTTGTTTTGATTTGCAATGCTCTGCTAGAGCGAACAAATTTCACACTTTGCCGCCCCTCCCTCAAATCTTTTACTTGTTACATCCCATATTTTGGGACGCACGTGACCAGAGTTGACCAGGGTCTCTCTTCTCTCGCTCCAGGGGGCGGGAAGATGAGAGACCCTGGGAACGAGGTTGCTTGTGACCATAAAATTTCTTCCCATATTTACTATAAAACGAAATTGTATTAAGCGGACACTAGCGAGGTTTGACCGTATGTTTCTCCTTACTTTTGTCAGGAACTACTTCTTAAAGAAAATCCACAAAGTAATCCAAAAGCCAGATCCTAAGAATGGTGATCGATTCTTGCTTGATCTTGAACTTGGCAGGAAAAATAGCAGTCAAACATTTCGGATGACGGAACACGTGTACCAGAAAAAAGGAAGTGAGAATTTGTGCCTGCCTGAAGGAATGAACTGGAACAACAGCGCAACAGTGTATTTCATAGTACCCGTCAAAGACCAGGGAAAATGGATACATCATTTTATCAAACAGGTCACGGAAGCCAGCTTATTAACCGGTGATACGAACTTTCACGTAATAATAGCTGATTTCGAAAGCAAAGATATTGATATGGGTAAGGCGTTTAATACCACTCTTCTTAGCAGAAGACATACCATTATCAATATGGCGGGTAAATTTTACAAGACTCTTGCTTTAAACAAGGCTGCTGAAGCTGTTCCGAATGCGCATGACATCATTTTCTTGTTTGATTTGCATATTGATGTGCCCGCAGACATCATGGACAGCGTTCGAAAGGTAAGACGGTGTAGTACAGTATACAATACAATATCTTTTATTTAAACACGATAATTCGATTAATCGAATATTCTTGGTTTGCACTTACGTCATATCAAAATTCAGAAGCATTAAACAACAGATTACGATTCCAAAATGTTTTTGGAATTGCAGAGAGTTTAAAACTACACATCCATCCGGGCCAAAGTGCATTGCGTTCAAGAGTTATATGCGAACGAGTATTAGACATTTTTAGTATACGTAAGAAATCTATGGAGCGGCCATCTTGGTGCGCCCCACTTAGGGGCACCAACATGGCGGCCAAAAATTCAAAGTCTTAATTACACCAAAAATCTCATCACAAAATAGTGTATTCACTATGCTTTAGAGTTTTGAATTTTTATGACGTCATGTGCAAACCTAGATTACACCTAGCTGATTAGAAAACAGTTGTCGGGTGAAAAGTGAAACCATGAACGATACAACCGAAAGGTTTCCTAGGAAGTGGAAAAACCTTATTGTGTTCTCAGATAAATTACACATTATTATAACACAGTATGTACAAAATCACAACGTTGCTTCAATAAGGTGTCTACTTTTTAGTATCATAATAACACATTACAAGGACAAATCAAATATAAAAAATACAAAATAAGGGACAAGCAGAGCGCGCATCATCTGCTGCACAAAACACAAAAGGTATTGAAATGCATATGAGCAACTGACCAGTAGAAACATTTAGGCTCACACTTTAAACAAAACAATGTGCAGGGTCACGGTTCGTTCAACATAAAACAAAGCAGCTTTGTTCACTATTTTTTAAATTTGTTGAGCTTCATAACCAGTTTGTTATATTAACTATGGCTGACCGAAGACTAATTGTTTATTATAATAAGTTAAGTTAATATCTACCATACTTAACGGATAAATTGAAGGGCCGAGAGCATAACCAACTTATGTGGAATTTTAGGCCTTTTTTATTTTTTTTTTTTCACTCAGATTTGTCCATTTTTGGCATGTGAACTACAAATTAGTTGCAAAACATTGTTCAGAATTTTTTTCTGTTCTTTTTTTCCATCGTTTTCGAGAAATACCGTATGCAAAAAAAAAAAAATCAAAGGCTCTTATTGTAACGCAATATTGCGGTAAGCTTATGTTTTCACACTGACACGGTTCCATATTTTTTTAAAATTAAACGTAAGGATTTTTGACGAACGCAGAAAAAAACCCAGTAAATCACTTTCATAATGTCCAGTTCGAAAAAAAAGGATGCTGAGCGTGAATCGAACCCGAGGCCGGCCGAGTGCAAATCCCGGACCCAACCCACGAGACCATCGAGGAACACATGCGCAATCAAGACTAAGTTTTTATTATTAAAAGTAGATACACATCAAAACACGTATCTCGATTTGAAAATCCTTTTGGATCGATTTTAATGATGCATTTAAAGACTCCAAATGCGAAACATCTTTCGGCCGGCCAGCAAGAACTCACTTCCAGCTGCTGTATTTCTGTACGCTGTAAAGCTGTATTTCAAGTGCCCGACCACGCACGGCGGACGGCCATCTGCCACTGTCGCAAAGCATGTCGGGAAATCCTACGGCAAAACCGAAATGGAGTTCCCGCCCGAAAATTAGAACAAAATACTAGAAGTCTGGAAGCACTTCGGATATTGGGCAATTCGACCACGGCACGGGATGGCAAATGGCCCACAACTCTCAACGCTGCCCCTTTTCTGATGATCCGAAGTGATTCCAGACTTTCCCGCCGGCTCGTCTTGTCCACCAAGGTCCATCTTTCACCTCGAGCGCTAAATGGCACTTTAGACACAAGGTGCGACAGGAAACACGACTCCTTTCTTTGAGAGGTGCTAGAGACTTAAGGATTTCCGGACTTAATGATGTCTTTTAATCACCGGACGGGCCTTATACACGTTAGCTTATACACACGCTACAGCCGATGTGTTACGTAGTGAGCTTATTTTCGTTCAGGTTGTTGGCACTGGTCAGGGGTATTGCTGTCGCATATTCTCACGGCCAATCTGCTTTGAAATGGCGTCGAAATTGCGCTCTGAATGTACAGTCAAAGCACTGGAGGGCTGAAATTAGTCAAATTCCTTAGAATTTGTAAATGAAAGGACCACTCGACAAATTAGAAGTACTGGATCCTTGTGAAGGATCTGATCAGCAGAAATAATTATAAACAAATAAAATGAAAGGCTGATCGTACAGTAAGGAATATATATTTTAAACCGATTAATTTTGAACGGCACGGCCGTTCTTCTTCAGGGTATAACCGTACTAAAAGAAAAAACGTTACAGATTAAATTCCTTAGGGTTAGTGCAAATTCGACAAAGGTTTGTGATATTATTCGCTGTACAATAAAATGAGGCAAATCTGAGCGAGAAAAAATAGAAAAAGGTCTTAAATTCCACAGTACATAGGTTGGTTATGCTCTCGGCCCTTCAATTACGGTTGCAGTTATAATAATTTTGTTCTTTCAAGAAAAACGATATCTCAGATGACAATTACTGCACATAACATCACTGGGTAATTTACAAAACCAGGAGCCCATCAAAACGTTTTAAAGAACATATCAACAATTTAATTATGGATTTTAAGTGAAAACATTCTTCGTTCATATTTTATAAAATTTTGCCAAGTTGTTATTTTTGGTAAAAATGCATTTTTTCCCGAAAAAGTTATTGTTCTCCCAATTTTAATATTTGTATGTGCACTGAGATATTTTCCTCTTCACTCCTGTACATCATTGCTTCTAAAGCGACCTGTACAGTCGTAAGAATTAAGATTATACCCCGCGTTGTTTGCCTTTAAGCACTGCTGACAGGTTCTATTTTTACTCAGAACACCATTGCCAATCGAATGGTTTATTTTCCTGCTGTTGGTCGTTTGGATTGTGGAAGCACTCCTGCCGATCATATAGGCTTTTGGCAACTGGACGGCTTTGGAATTATGGCGATGTATAAATCGGACTGGGACAGATTAGGGGGTAAGCGCCGGATACTCTAAACAACTATCATGATTACAAAAATCAATTCAGCACTCGCTTCCCTGAAAACGCCTGCATTGCAGGCTAAAAACAGTGTTTCTATCGAAACAAAATCGGAATTCGACGTTGAATAATTTTCGTCAAGTTAGAGTTTGAGCTATGTACCTGGGCTTCAAAGCGTGTAATCGTGTATTTACTTTTGCATACATTTGCAGTCCCGCGTAGGTAATAAAACGCGATTGCACGCTTTGTAGGGTAGGTATCTCTCAAATTTTACAAGAAAATGTTTTACTTAATAACAATAATTATTACTATTTTTAGGAATGAACATTAAAGACTACCAGTTCAAATGGGGCTTGGAAGACTGGGATCTAATTGACCGCGTGCTGATGATGGCTTTTGAAGTGGAGCGAATCAAGTATCCAGGCATGTATCATCACCACCACTCCCGTCGAGCGATGTGGAATTAGAATATCATAATGAACATTAAAGACTACCAGTTCAAATGGGGCGGGGAAGACTGGGATCTAATTGACCGCGTGCTGATGATGTTTTTTGAAGTGGAGCGAATCAAGTATCCAGGCATGTATCATCACCACCACTCCCGTCGAGCGATGTGGAATTAAAATATCAGCGTCCAATTACGTCCAAACTGGTGCAACTGGCGTAACAATGGTTTCCCGAGTTAATTTTCGATAATGTTAAGCGAATGATACACGTTCAACATCGTATTTGTTACTCAACAAATGTTAAAAGATCGACGTTTAAACTCGTTGAATGAGTAGAAAACACATTCAACATTTTAAAACGATTTACTGGCGTCGTTAATTCAACAAGTTGCAACTTGTTAATGAACGGAATAGAGCCTGTCTCTATTTTCGTTCAACAATGTGGGTGTTTCTTGGTGTTGCGGAAGCCATTGTTGGTTAGCTTTTGTGTGGGTATTGTTCAGTGTCTTTTAAATGTTTTGGTTTACGTCATTTGGTGATCACACCATCCACAACACCAAGAAACCACTAACAATGTTTAACAACGTTTAACAGCTGTTGAATGGCCTATTTAAACATTCTACAAGGCATGCTACATGCTAGCCTGCGAATGCAGCCGCGGCTCTCATCGCCTCCGGCCGCTAGGGGCGTTCAGCCGGGAGCGATGAGATGTGGATGTATTCGCAGGCTAGCTACATGCACACTGTTCAACTGGCATTTGTTGAACAGCCGCTTCAACATCTGTTGATCAACAAATGTTGTACCGTGTATCATATAGGCCTTAAGGCCCGGCCAAACGAACGCAATATTTCAACGCAACATCTTGCAACAGTTGTTGCGCGCAAAGTGTTACACGCGTTTGGCCTCCCTGTTGCAACATGTTGTAACATGTTGGATGGTGTTGGATCAAGTTTGAAAATGGTCAAATTTGATCCAACACCATCCAACATGTTGCAACATGTTGCAACATGGTGGCCAAACACGTGATAACACATTGAGCGCAACAATGTTGCAAGATGTTGCTTTGAAATGTTGCGTTCGTTTGGCCGGGCCTTTAGGGTTTAGTCCTGGTGTAACACCATGCAACCTGCACCATTCGCATATAAGTCGGTCCTACGATCCTGAACCCGAATGCATAAACGTGTTACAACAGAAATAAGCCCTTACGTCGGACGTTAACTCGGTCGAACATTTTTACGTAATTTGCACCAGTTTGGACGTGATTTGGACGTCCGAAGAGTACACCTGGTATGGCTTAAAATCTACGCTCAATAGGAAGTAGGCATTGACATCCTCAATAAAGATTATTCATTAATTTTAGGCGTAAAGCGGTCGTTGCTTGAACTGGTAAGTGCACCATTTCACTTCTCCAAATCGTGTTATTTTTCCCAACAGTATTCATATCGTTGAGTGTATTTGAAAAACAACTTTATTTTGTGAATTTAAGCAGGGCCGTAGCTAGCATGAGGAAAACCGAGGCACTTGTCTCGGTAAAAATACAATTTTGAATACTAGTGCAAGCATTAGATCTCTCTTGTAAGAGGCTATGCATAACTAAATAAAAGAAGTGTTTTGTTTTTCGATATTGCATCGGTAACGATTTTCGTCTGGCTATGGTCCTGTTCAGTCAGCTGCCAAGTGGTCAATTTTGCTTTTTAAACTATCATTTCGAGTTTTGTCTCTGAACTGTTTGTGATTAATTATGCATACGATCCATTATAAAGGAAAACAATCGCACAAACAATAGTCTGTCTTTGGGAATAGCACTAGTCGTGCAATTCCATTGTCTCGCAAAGAAAATTGTTGCAAGTTGCATGCACACCCCCTCGTGCAAAACTAAATTTCTTTTTAAGTTGCACAAAAAGTTGAATCGTTTTCTACTTTCTGCAACAAATTTTGTCGAGTTACACAACAAACTATATGTGTAACATGGCTCTTGCAACTTGCTTGGCCACACGATCAACCTAATAGAAGGGACAGATACGCCTTTTTTTAACGTACGCATTTCTTTTTCGTGAGACAAGTTGTACGATCAATTGATACGTGTAACAGTACCTTAAAGGAACACTGTCACGAGTGCGCATGCGCCAGTTTCTCGAATCGAAACTTGAAAAGTTTAGCCTAAATTTTTCAAGTTGAAGTGTCAATTTCAAAAATGGCGTCGAGTTTTTTCGTTTTCCGTCGTAACCACCACCACTAGTTGACGCCATTTTGAAATTGACAATTCAACTTGAAAAAGTTTCGATTCGAGGAACTGGCGCATGCGCCTCGTGACAGTGTCCTTTTAAGTCTACGTGCAGTTAGAATCATTTTCAAATTTAGGGTCAAAAACACGGAAACCAACAACTGTTCGCAAATTTTACGGTATTTTGTTCATAACCTTTTACCATTGATGGCAACAATTTTCTCCTTTTTATCTTATGAATACAGTAAAAACCCGTTAGTAAGAACCTACTGTAGTTTTTAAGAACCTGTTAGGCTAAAATTTGCCAGTTAGACCCCCTCTATACAAGAACCTGTTTAGCCTAAAATTTGAAAACAGGTTCTTAATTTCTAAAATCTATATAATAAAAAAATGTGTACACTACTCTTGGGCAAATAACAGTACATGTATATAATGTTATGTTCTGTGATCAGTGCTTCAATTTTTCTTATTATAATAGACATGCATTGGTATGTAGATTTTATATAAAGAAAAGGCTGAATACCACTAAATTCTATTAGCTGTAATGTATTTTTTTCTTAAGAAAATAAGAACCTAGCTATTTAAGAACCTAAATAGCCTAAATTTGTGCTAATTACCATTTATGTAAGAACCTGTTTAGGCTAACTTGGGAAAATGCAGGTTCTTTCTTGCGGGTGTTTACTGTTCGCGAAGCTAACTTGGGAAAATGCAGGTTCTTACTTGCGGGTTTTTACTGTTCGCGAAGCGTTGAGCGAGATATGGTCTGCGGGAACAGATATGCTAATTTTCCCTCGTTCCATCTTATCTGTTTCAATTCCCCAGTGTATTACGTGCTAATTTTAATAAAAGTTAAAAGACGATTATTGTATTTTAATTCCCCAGTATGGAAAATTAAAACCCATCTGTGGACTTAACCTTGCTTTGTTTTGTATTCCCGAGATGGCTCTTAAGATCCCTTTGATTAGTTTTTCTATTTATACTATTGTAGCTTGCGAGAAACAGGCTAGCTGTAGGTATTCTCGCGGGTTCCATTTTTTTGTATTATTTGTTTATTAAACAGTTAATTTTCATTAAATTAAGATGCACTTTTCATGTATTTGTTTTATTTGACAATTGAAAATTTTGCCGTACATATTTTCAGAATCAATGCAGCTCTACGTACGTTGAATCGTTGAATAGTGAAATATTTCTTGTTTTTAACGTCGCGTTAGTGAGTTCAGTAGAGATTTAATTCCACAAAATGCTAACTTATCAGATGATGTAAATTCAGGTAAGGTAAAGTCGTAAAGTAATGTAAATTCAGGACTTTGCCATTATTTCTACTTCAATTTACAATACGCAGTTTACAGCTCAATGATAATCGCAATTTGAGAAATACTTAATATAAACTGTGAATATAGTCAATTCATTCGTATGATTCTGAAAATATGTATTTAAGGGTTATGGGCACTTTATGATATCGCTTATTCAATTTTATTTAATTCCTTTTCAAAATGCCCTCTGAAATTCTTACTGAATAGTAATAAAGTGGATGTTCTTGGGCGTAAATATGTTTTTGGCCCTTCTCGGAGCTCACGTTAGCCTAAAAAGAGCCGGAGTTGGGCCAAAAAAGAGCAAGAACATCGATTATATTGTAACATTTTACAACTATAGCATAAATAATTTTCAATAGAGGTTTTGCACGGCAGCCATGTTGCATGGCAGGAACAATGAAAATGTTTAGCATTACAAAGAACATTCTTTCCCATAGGGAAAATAATTTATTGTTCCTGCCATGCAACATGGCTGCCGTGCAAAACCTCTATTTCCGCCCTTTTCAGTTCACATGGTGTATTGGATGGCTTTGCAACCCCCCCCCCCCCCCCCCCCCCCCCGTTGTACCATGCTGGGGGTATAAGTTTGCTTGTATGTCCGAAAGGTAAAGCGTGGTTTCAATTTTTAAATTTGTTTATGAAAAAGGTTTCAGTTTTGTTTGCCTTCAGCAACATCTCTGCTTCGAAAATGACAAATATGCACAGCCTGAAGCATCGCAACTATTGTTACGTAAATTTAGAGTGAAGATGACACACGGAATCAGACAAGTTCTTACCGACATAATTGTTCCAGTAAGAGCATAATGTGCGTTTTACAAATAAATGAAACACTTGGTCAAATGTGTGAATATTCACGAAATTGATTTCCGTTTCTTATATTGAATTTGAAAGGTAGAACAACTGAAACAAGTTAAAACAGGCAGTCTGTTTTGTGACGTAAAAGCCTTTAATTAGTTTTCAGGTGAAAACGGCTTGTTCATAACTTTTTAGGCGGATTTCATTATGGATTTACAAACGGTGGAAACTCTTCTTCTTCCTTTTTATGGCATTGTCGTGTTAGTTGGGATTTGTGGAAATTCATTGTTTATTACCGTTGTACGTAAGAGACGCTCTATGCAGACTGCCTTTAACTTCCTACTCGCAAACGTGGCCGTTTCAGATATAATTTCATTGGTTTTCTGTTTGCCAGGCATCACCCTTCGCCATGTTCGTCACCCAGAAGGAATACTTGGCAACTTTCTTTGCAAGTTTGTCACCATGCATCTGATTGCTGGAATAACTTTGCTGGTGTCTGGTTTGACACTCACCATAATTTCCGTTGAAAGGCACAATGCTTTGTTACGACCCATGGAGTCGCGCTTCAAACTGCATGGAAGGCGCACCAAAATCATGATTTGTTTAATCTGGGGATTTTCCATTGCATTCGTTTTACCGTTATTTATACATCAGAAATATAAAGAAGAAATCCAAAATTGTTACTTGGATTGGAATAACATCGCTGCTGTTACGTATTGGGCTTGTTTGGCAACGGTACTAGCAATTTCCTTCTCCGTGGTTTGTTTCTGTTATTTTCGGATCATAAGCGCCCTATATTTAAACAAAATAATACCCCCAAATCAAGGAAACAGAATGAAACAAGACAACGAAGATAAACGGAAAATTTTAAAGTTGTTATTAACAGTGACTGGCTTATTCATCGTGTGTTTCATTCCTTTTGTTGTCGTATCAGCAATCAGCAACATCTCGACTTTTAGCGTGCTTTACCAAGTATCGTATTTTCTTGTTTACTGCAGCTGCTGTGTTAATCCAGTTGTTTACATATTTCAGAGCTCGAATTATAGAGCCGGCTTAAAAGATTTATGGAACAAAAGAACAGCACGTCAACATGAGAGGCCTCGTGAACTAAGATTTCAAGTGCATATAGAGAGTCAATTTTGATTTTATGATAACGATAAAAACAACATAGCTAAAGAGAGACGACCCTTTGGGAATGATAAAAATTCTATCAGTGCATCCGGGACTTGTTTTCAAGGCATACTAAAAGTAAGTGCAGGCCTGGTTACAGGCCTCATTTTCTGTGTTCAGCTTAGACACCGGGAATTGTATAAAAATATTTCTGTATTGTATTTTACTGATAACAGCATTAGTGAGATCTTACTTCAGTAACATGACATTAACATTTACAACTTAGTTAAGGACGGACCATTATTTTTCTGACGGGTTGGGAAATTTTCCCATGCAAACATTTTTTTTATATGCGGCACCTGCTGCAAACAATTTTTTTTTTGTTTCCGTCCAAGTGCCATACTTTTAACAAACAATTTTTTTCTTTATTTTTTGCTACATACAATTTATTTCAGTGTTCATAGCCTCTGCGAACAATTTATTTCAAAATTTTCCAACCCCTCCCCCGTCAAAAAAATAATGATCCGTCCCCTATCTCTAAATCGAAAATGAATACCCGCGTTGATTACAGGAGATACCATTGGTTCATAGCATAAACCGGTACGTCTTGTACATTTATATCGACATTAATAATATTGCCAGACTCAGCTTGAAAATTAAATTCTTTAAAACTTTAACTGCAGACAATTGGCTCTACGACTCAATCAATATCACCACTCCCAACTTTCTAAATTCCACCAGAAACCTATACGTGGATTGAAACGTGTAACGCGTACTCACAGCTTCCGAATATTCATTTTTTGCTTAGTACCATATTTGGAAACCCCTTGGTCCCTCGAGATTGGAAGCAAGATGTCCTAACGAATTGATTGGTTAATATTGTTATCCTGATTTTCCAAATATGGCTGTAACAACTTCTTAGCAAATTGAATAATCGGAAGCTTGCTTTGAAGCGTACAAGAGACAGTTGCACGTTTCAACCCACTAATGGTTTCTGATTTCACTTTAAAAGCAAACAAATATTCTTCATGCCTTTTTCTTCCCATTTTGAAGTCTTGCAACACGTGTTTTCATTCCTGTAATGGACATTAACGCCTGTAACCAGTGCGTGGCGTAGAGTCTAAACGGTAGAGTCTAGATTTTCTTTTTACACTTAAAAATTTATTGAAAATAAAATTCTAAGTGTCGACATTACGATATATAATTCTCAATAAGGTGTCCGACCTCCTTCTGAGCTGTAACAGGTAGACTCTACCATGATACTGAGGTCGGCATTAGGTAACATAGGATGAAGTAGGTCGGACACCTTATTGAGAATTATACAACGTAATGTCGACACTTGGAATTTTATTTTCAATAAATTTTTAAGTGTAAAAAAGAAAATCTAGAATCCCCACTCAGGATTGAACCTGCGACCTCAGCTAGGCTTAGGTTTACATACGAGCCTACCGTACCACTGTACCACCTTGCTTCTCGGGTTGCTTGGTTCGTATAGGTAAAAATCATACGGTTTCGAGTTCAATTTGGGATTAATTTGCACGAGTGAGTTTTTCAAAAAGCTCAAAATTGCACGAGCCGCTTCGGCGAGTGCAATTTGAGCTTTTTGAAAAACTCACAAGTGCAAATTAATCCCAAATTGAACGAGAAAACCGTATGATTACTTATTAATAATTATACATGAAAAAATTTGCATCCATTTTTGTTTGAAAATTTTTTTTTCTTTTTGCAAAATTTTTTTTTTCGAAATTTTTTTCTTCTTTTTTTGGCAAAAGAAAAGGGAAAAAAAATTTTTTTTTGATTTGTAATTTGCACTGGTGTTACACTTTTTGCACCGGTGTTACACGTTTTGCACTGGTGTTACACTTGAACTGCACTGCTCTTAGCCAATCAGAATCGAGTAATTTTTTCATGTATATTATCATAAATTTAACTATATAAACTGCTGGCCCAACCTCAACGGAAAGCTAACCAGCTAATCCGTTATATAACTCTCAATAAGGTGTCCAATCGGGTCTCAGTCGATGTTATCGAACGTTGACCTGATACTGACAGGAGGAATTAACGAGATTGATCCCCAGGTTTCTCAGAATACTGTTGCGCATAGGTACAAAAAAAGAGAGTACTGCCCCTTTGAGCACAGGCTCAAAGTTCAGGCATGGTGAATATCGAATTGAGAAGTTTTTTAGCGGTTTCCGCAGTGTAGACAAGTATTTACAAAGCTAAAAGACTATGTTTTTTTACGAAAAACCTCCAAACACTTAACAGTCTTTTCTCCGGAAACAGTAAACATTAAAATATTATAAGCAAACACTTAACATTTTGGGTAAATAACACTATACACTAAACGCCATTCAGGACATTCAAACTCTCTAAAAACAGTATCAAATCAGTCTTTCCTATCATTCTGAGAAACTCGAGATTTACTATACTACTTTCCATGAATCTTAAATACAAACAGATTCAATAATAATGAATCGAAAATGAAACAAAATATTAAAAGCCATGACATAAGGAATAATTGTTCATTATTAATTACGGGAAACCCCCTTTCAGGAGAAACGGCTAATGACTAAATGTCGCTTATCGTATCTGCTTACGGAAGATGCATTTTAAGTGACACAGATACCGGACTTCCGTGTTTTAATAACTTGACTAGCTATACTGCTTTTCTATGGACCATTAAAACGAGCATATAATGAATGGAAACTTAACCAGAATGAAGCCATGACAGGAATAATATAATTATCAATTTTTTTTTATGGGGGAAACCCCCTTGGCATTTCTAAGAAACGGCATCGTTACTCTATATAAACAAGTCAGGACTTTTATGTAAACTAGGACGAAGTCAAAGAAACGTCAATCAATAGAATGCTATTTAAAAGATTATTTTAACTGAATGTATTATATAATTTGTCAAAACTTACTGAAATTCTGAGAATCTCAAGTCTGTAATCTTTCTAAGAAACGCCCACGCTATATGTAAATAAATAGAAAATAAAGCCTAACAATAAGCCATGACCTAAAGTGGTGAACCCATTTCGACTTTTCTTAGAAATGCCGGCTCGAGCAACCATTTGCTGTTTGTAAAAGATTTTACTTTAGTGCTTAAGGAGTGACCGCCAACCCCCCGCAGAATTTAGAAGCACTGCATGCTAAGGCATACCAAGGGCACATACATGATTATACATGATAGCAATGAGGCTGCAAAACTATATTAATGGGGGACAGGCCTGGGATGACATGACAACTATATTTGACTCTCATGACGTAATACCGGGGAAATAACCCATTTAAAACACTGTATTGTTTTTGTGGTCTGTATATATTAAACGGGCTAGACACTTGATTCTTCGTCTGCATCGCAGTTGTCTGAGGAAACATCACATATATCAGTATCATTCATAACTGAAGATGGAGCCAACGAGTTCACAAGACACATCATCATCGCAAGATGCACCAAATGGAAGCGAATGTGAAAAACGCGAGACACGAATCACAAAAGAAAACCTTTACATGGTATTGGCCCTTTGGATGGAGAGGTTCCCGTCGGCACAGTCTTCGATCTTCAAACCACGGCCACGCACAAACGCTACCAACTCGGATGCGAAAACATTCAAGAAAGTAGGCGTAGTGTTCGTTTTACCAAATGATAGAGTACTTGCTGCTGATTGCAGTCGTGATGACGTCCATGGAGTCGCTCGAGTGATGATCAACCATTCTGGTAAGCTTCAAGGTTGCAAAGTTTTCGTTTCTCGGAAACCATGTTCCATTTGTGCCAAACTTCTCGTACAGTCCAGAGTTTCTCGTGTGTTCTACCTGCCGATAGAACCAGAATCAGAAAGTCAAGGAGAACTGGAGACAGTAGACAATCTCTTCAAAGTCAGCCCCGTGGGTCAGTCTGTCTTTGTTCCATGCGTGGAGGAAAAAGTTTTGACGAAAGAAGAAAAGAAGCTTCCAGAAGAGATCACACCATTTGACGTAAGTGTTTGTCGCGATGAGCTTTTCAACGAATGGTGGAGCGCGGAGTGGATTGAGCGTGCCCAAAAATGTCTTCCTTGGCCAAGTCTCGATAACAAGATGAAAATTCAAGTTGAAAATGATTTCAAATCCCTTATGAAATGGATTGCCGTTGTCAAGGCACCACTGGATAAGGGAATTGCATTCCGAAAGGTTAGCCTCGATGAAAAGTCTCGTGTGATACTTCTTGCCGAAGAATACTCTGATCACGAAGTCGCTCGCCATATGATGATATTTGCCAAGATGCTTGCTCGGCAGACAGATGACCCCAAAACAGGTGTTGGAGCAGTACTGCTGAGAGGAAAAGAGTTTGTCAGTCTTGGATGGAATGGGTTTCCATCAAAAGCTTTGTATGGAGAATTCCCACGCGCCTCCGATGATGATAATGCACTCGAAACAAAGTTTCCCTATGTCATCCACGCTGAACAAAACGCCCTACTGGTGAGGAACGGGAAGGATTTGACAGATGGAGTTCTGTTCGTTACGAAATGTCCTTGCGATGAATGTGCCCCTATGGTCAAACTGAGTGGTGTGAAGACTGTTGTTGTCGGGGAGACCATAGAGAGAAGTAATGGAGGAGAATTGTCCTACGACCTAATAAAAGAGTATATCAAAGGTTATCCTGATTTCTCTTGCTACGAAATGGAAACCAAAAAGGTACCAGCAAAGCGTTCTGCTTCTGACCCGGAAGTAAGGAAGAAATATATGAAGCCGAGATGACTGTAAATTCACATTTGAACTCCTACATCAAAAGCATTTATGAATGCAAATACACCTACAGAATTAATAATTCAGGACTGTTTTCATTTTGACTGATTTTGATGTGGACGGAATGCATAAAAAAGCATCGATTCCTTCACGCATTAATTTTAGGGGTGCTTTTCTTTTGGACATATTTTGCCCATTCCAAAAACAGAATACACCTCAAAATATTGAACCTTTTCGTCTCATAAAATATCGGGAAAGAAGTCGCTACTTTAATATGTGTACCTGGAAAAATTTTGAAGGACTGTACGCACGAACTAAGGAAACATTTGGTAGCCGAATTGTAATCACAGTTAGGCGAGCCTATGAAACAATATAATAACATTTTTATTTTTATTTATTACTATTTATTGTTATTTTTATGTTAGCATCTGGGTGTCAAGGAAAGAACAACATAAAAACTGGCACAAAAATTAGTAAGGTCAATTGTACATTATAAATAGCTGCAATTAGGTCACAGAGCTTCGTTATCTGTGCGATTTTACCCGCTCAAATGAAGCAGAAGAGGAAAGTTAACTCCCATCATCCGAAATTCCGGACAGTAGGATCGTGCAGCTTACATTGCGCTCTTTAATTACGCTTTTTTAATTGAATGGTATACACCGCTGTTTGCCGATGGAAATAAAGTTTCCTTGAAAAATATCACATCGGTATATTCAATACTAATAATTCAGGAAAATAATTTTACATCACTTGTAAGTGAAAGGTACGTTTTTTTTCGTGGAACAAAGTGTAAAATTTACATTTCCACTTCAATATCCGAAACTCTTTACACTTTATTAGACAATCTTTTTTAGGCAAAAAGGTTGTATGACGAGCGTAGTTCATGAGCAAGTTTGAAAATATTAACTTAAAATGCGTGTACAATGTTTATATACAAATAAACAACTAACATTTGAACATTCAGTGTTGTGTGCCAAAAGTAGTTATTAAGAACAATTCAATGCATTTCATTAGAATATTGTAATGCATAGGTCTGTCATGGTATATTCAGTGGCTTATAAACTGACTTAAAACGGCATGTGTCACATATGATTCAGAGATGGACAGGAGCTGTTTTTGGTACGACAGACGTTACACTGTAACACACGACTCAGCCGTCCAATAACTGCAGTAATTTCTATTTTTGTGTTTGAACAGTTTCATCTATTGAAAAGATAGTGATTTTTTTTATCTTTAATCTTTTAAAAGTGCTGATGCCCTAACTACTTCTAAGACGTGAAAAAGATAAACTATTTTGATTCATGTAATTACAAGGGGTCTACACTAATTGTTGTATGCGACTGATCTTTTTCATCTTTTTGTTGTCGTTTTGTCTTTCTTTTCCGATAGAAAAGAAAGGCACAGCACAAACAAACATATCAAATATTTTTGTTTGCTTTTTGTTGTTGTTGAGAATTATATGAGTCAAAACACCAATGACTTTTGTTATCGCAAAATGTTGCAAAGGATATTTCAGGAGAACCTGTTCCGATCCGGACTATGTATTTTTCTAACAATATCTACCGGAGCCATGACGTCTAGGACCGTTTCTGTTAGTAATTAAAAGAAAAAAAAAAAACAACAACAACAGAAAAATCAAAGACTTCTCCTCGATCGGAGGTAACCCTTTTTTTTGCCAATAACAAATCAAACATGGTGAAGTGACAAAAGATAGTAATTGTAATTCAATAAAATAAAGTATGCGGTCGCACTTGTTCACGAATTCGGCTTTCGTACCGCTGTTGTTTTTATCGGAGAATAAGTGCATTCTTTGGCATACCGTAGCCATGTTAGCGGAACTCCTAATACATACATTTCTGCCTCATTCAACGCACTTCACCGGTGATTTTCTATTCCGCTAGTTTAAGTGCCGCGTCCCTCCAAACGATCCCACAATCCTTCACAGAGGTGCATCCTAGAGTATTTTTAAGTACAGAAACATGACCCTCATTCCCAGGCCCTTTTCCGAATTCAAAATGAAGGGTTAAGTACAACACGAAGGAATGCATGCATTGTATCGTTTAAACAACGGTTTCAAATTGCAAGAAAACAAACGAAGCCGGCTATCAATCGTTGGAAATAACCTTCGAAAACGCTATCTCATCGTGTGTCGCGTAATAAAATACGCCACGATTCTTGGAGTATTTTAGCAGCCTTCTCCAGGGTTGTGCCAAAATCATACTGTCCAGAAGGACGTCGGACACCTTATTGAGACTTATATAAAGTGTAAAAAAGAAAATCTAAAATCCCCACTCACATGACTCAGGATTGAACCTGTGACCTCTGTGACCATTTTGCAACGGAAATTAAAGGCCCTGGGCATGACAAGTACATTCAACAAAAGGAAGGATTGCATGTTATAAGCGCAAAACGTGTTAGCTGTCATGCATTTACGTTTAATTATCAGGATAAGTGCAGGACTCTTGAATAAAGTTAAACATATTTCAAAATCATAAAAAGATATAAACTTTCTCCTCTTGCAGTGCTGACTTGTAGAAGCACTTATTCATAATATTCACGGTATTATAAAAGGGATACTGGCCCGGCTGAAATATCGTGTTTTCATGATTATGGCCAGGAGCTTGCTTTAAGTTTGCTTAATTATCTTGAAATTGGAAGAAACCATCGCCAAAAGTGATAGAAGCAAAGAAATATGAACAAAACAGACAAAATAACGGCTAGAAAAGTCAAAATTTTACAAGAATGGCAAGTTTGATTTCTTGACCGCCTGTCGATAAATCAAATTTCATGAACTGTAACCCACTTCAATCCTTGTAATCCTGCAATTATCTCCAAACTACTGCTTTTGTTTTGCACTATAGAATCTTTTTATCCAACTAAATTGTATATTTGGTGGTATTTGGCGTTAAAACGTGGAAATAAGCTAAGCGAAATTTTGCTAATTCGGTGGGACAGTGTTGGGACAGTGTCCCTTAAACCCTTTAACTTCCACGAGTGGCAAAAATCAAAATTCAAGAAAAATCCCGAATTTCATTTTGTAAAATATTGTAAAACAAATGGTGCCATGTAAAGGTAATGACGAAGAAGTTTCATCAATTTGAATGGTCACACTATAGGATTCCGTCCACAGACTCAAAAGTTAGAAATCAACCACATGTTTCCGTAACTGACTCTGGGAGGGAAAGAGTTAATATAAGAACACGTCTGTCTCAAATGAATAATGTCTCAAATGAATAATGAGACAAGATGCTTCCTGCATGCCAAAAACCCACTAAGAGGTGCCGAGTTAAATGAATTAGAACTAAAAGTCTTTTGTCACGCAGATCGATCTCCGAATATTCAAACGCAACTTCAAGTAATGCATCAGTCAATTCCAGCCGTGCCCGATATTGGATTTCAGTTTATTGATATGTTTAAAAGTCCCGGATCCAAGTTATATCAGATGACCGGGACCCTCTGACCGGGACCAGCCTTATTGCTCACAAACTTTTTAGAGACGAACAAATTATAGAATCGAAACTATTCAATAAACATATATCTGGAAGCTTCAAGACTATCATAGACTGTTTTTTTTTTCTTCAGAAAGATGTTTTGGACAGTAAACTCGAGCGATATTTGTGAGAAATTTTAAATTCGCGATCATTATTATGATAAAACATAACCGACAAACTGCAAGGCTGATCTGACTACGTAAAAAAGTAGATTTTGCGAGACAAAGCAGGGTAGCAACCGCGGACAGCTGTTTAGCCCTGCTGTTTGAGGTTCGTCAGCGCGGTGTAGCTTGTGGCAAACTAAACGACTACAAGACCCCTGCTTTATCGGTTTCTGTCGTATTGGTGTCTCGCAAAATCTACTTTTTCACGTAGTCAGATCAGCCTTGCAGTTTGTCGGTTATGTTTGTTCATTTTTTGGCTGATTAGGTTTTTCGTAGATCCTACGTATCGTTTACAGCATTATCGTTTGCGGTTCTTTGCAGATTTTAGTTCTGTTATTATGATAGTCCGTAATTATCTTGATTGATAGATGATCTGGACCATTCAACATCCCTCGTGCAGGAATTCGGCCGCGGTATATCACGTTGGTGCTTTGCCTCTTATACTTTACATCATCATAGGATATGACCTCAAACAACCATGATACCAAGAAATAGGCAATAGCAGATTAGATGTATTTACTTGCACTCTCGTCTTTGCCTGAACTCATCTGAAGCCAGCCAATTAATATATTTGCCTTCGGTTAATTGAATTGAAAGGTATGGACAAATTATTTTCTGAAAAAGTTTTGCATTGACTTACTGTAAAAAAAAAAACGATGACAAGCGCACGTCTTTGTATTTTTTAGTAATTCTTTTCCTTTTTTTTTTGTCATTTATTCCAATGCTCCGAAGTAGCAGTTCATGTGACTTGCTCATTTATCGAGTGAAATAGGTTATATATGCTAGCCTAGAGACTACTTTTCATTTAATCCACGCGTTTAAATTGAAATCGCGAATGGAAATGGCGTACTTCTAGCTCTCGAGGGCACGATACTCCATCAGACGGCGTCTAGTAAAGTTGATGGGTTTAAAATCTAGTTCTGTGCTTCAGTGGTAACTGCTTTAGCTACATCACAATCCGGAGATCTCGAAAATGTCTTGGCTTGTGATCGATTTTCTTTTCTTACTATTGGACAAAGTTGCAAAAAACGTGGCATGACATTATGACAAACACAATCCTCGGTAGGGAAAAAGATGGCGACTGGTACATTTACCCATAATTCGTAGCGCACAAAAACCTTAACAACGTTCATAAAAATGTAAAGAAAAGTATCAAATCTTCAAGTACTGGAACAAATATTGTAACAATTTGGCTTTCTTTGTGCCTTATGTGCTGTGTTAGGTCCGCAAGGTATTGTGGTAAAATGAACAGTCGCCATCTTTTTTCCAACGGTGGATTGCGTACGCAGTTAGGACGCGCACAAACAATTAGCGCGAACGTGGTCCTTAAAACAAAAAAGACGCCTGCGTCTGATCTAACGTACCTCCATTTTTTAAATAAAATTATAAAAATGAAACTGAATTGAAAGAGAAAAATAATATTCTTTTAAATAACTTTTTACTTATACCAAATATGAAAATTGCGACCTTAGAATGTTTTTAGGTGTGGAATATATTTATTTTGACAGCTGTTAACAAGATATCGATGGCACAGGCGCAACCATATGTGCATACTCCGCTGATCACCGTATTAGGTATATTGCTGTGTCTACTGATCACAATGTGTTCAGCCGCGACTGGGAAGAGCAGCACCAAGCCAAGTGATAAAAAGGTTTGTTCTTTTTTGTGAAATTTCTGCATGCTATTAAATTATAACTGGACGAAAACGTGTCACGGGACACGCCTCAATGCATTTTTAACCATAACTATAAAATTTCCTGCCGCTCATGCATTGGCCAAGAACTATTGTTTGTAAAATGAATGACGTCATTGATCACGCCACCCGCGTCTTGCGCGCAGGAAAAGAAATGATTTTGGCTTCAAAAAGAAATTCAGCCGTTTTGGTTTGCAAGATAGTTGCTTTCTCTGTCTATTTTCGGCGAATTGTTACAGTTTCCAATCAAATATTACATTTGCCAATGGTAAAAAATCCACGCTAGTCAAAGCTCAAACGTAATTTGGAGCAGAACTCGGTTGTGGGACTCGAGGACTTTGATCGGTAACGTGCCCAAACTTATTGAAGTAGAAAGAGGACGCGAAATGCTAGACTTCATTCAGTAAACTTTCGTTACTGCCACATGTACAGGGTAAAATACGCTCATTATAAAGAGAAAGAGGGGTAAAAAAACGAACGACTCGAAAGTTTATTTCGTATACTTGTCTGTGAAATCAAAAGTTTCCGCGATGATCAAAGTTTCATTACGCTCGATGTCTTTTTAAAGTTCATTTCTCTTAATTTTGAGGCCAAATCGCTTCGCTCGTAATTTCTCACTCTGTTTTGACCATGTTATGGCGTCAAACATTGTTTATCAGATGACATATAATGGCCAACTAAAATCTATTTGTTAAATAATATATAAGGGAAACAACCGTGCATTCTGGATCTGGCAAGAGCTCGGAGAAACATTTACTGTTTCATTTGGTGTCAAGTATTGTCCGTCGCATTGGACTTAGTATGCGAGTGCGAATATCTTTCAAATTATATAGGAATGTTCAAGTCCTAAATAACGCCTTTTTGTTGTTAACACTTCACTAGGGCACCCAACCAACGACACCATATGGGTCTTGCTATCACAGTTCTTGTTCATGCGCACCAGGAATTCCAGGAATCCCAGGAACCCCAGGACCCTCGGGACCAGCAGGTGTTGCGGGATCTCAGGGAATTCAGGGACCTTATGGACCCTCAGGTGCACCGGGACTTCCCGGAAGCAAGGGCGATGTAGGTGCACAAGGCCCACAAGGCCCTCAAGGCCCCCAAGGCCTCCAAGAGCCTCCAGGGTCTTTGGGACATAATTGGAAGCAATGCGCTTTTACCAATATGAACGAGGAAAAGGACACTGGATTAATTAAGGTAAATTAACTGAAAATCGCGTTAACTGACATTATCTTTGGGCGAATGGATGACCACACCTTGATAATTAAACACGGCAATCAAAAGGCAGAAATAAAACTACAGTACTCGATATTCAATCAGACCGGGTGGAGGTAATCTAGCTCTTTATCCTTATTGAAACGACATTTAGAAGTTTGGAAAGGCTAGATGATTTTTCACAAAAAAACAACAACAAAAGAATTAGTCCACATTTGTCATTCTGATCAAAGCCCTCAATTTACATTAGAGTATAATCTGAACTCTGAAGCGACTTTCAACTTATCTTCTTCTAGGATTGTCTTTTCAACAAAACCTCAGACAAAACAGCGCTGCGGGTTTTCTGGAATGGAAATCTTCGCCTCTACAACTGTCACTCGTGCTGCAGGCGATGGTATTTCACCTTCGACGGTGCAGAATGTTCTTCTCCAGCGGCTATTGACACAGCGGAAAAACCGCACGCATGCGCCCTGAAAATCTTGACCGTTACAAATTCAAAATGGCGGACGACAAATCGTATTTTGCCACGTAATTAGGGACCAGTTTGCAACCGTTTACATGAGCTGGAGACTGTGCCTTCACGCTGAATTTCAAGTTCAATTCTTTGACGTTTGTAAGTTCGTTTCTTTCAGTAATTCGACTTGGTTTTCCAAACTTTTTGGACTTTGCTTTACGGACCGTAACGACAGCTGTATATGATGATAGCTGCCCCAATCGTCCGTGTTTTTTTCCATTTATTAAGGTCATTCATAAATGATTAAGGTCAGGACTTCGGTTGTCGAAAGTTTGTGAATTTTCAAAGAAAATATCAAATATGACTTTTTTTTCGTTCTAATGACTTTTTGTAAATGACTTTGAAAGATGGAAACCTAAATACATGCGAAGGAGTCTCACTGGCTTCGAATTTCGTCTTCATCTTCACGCTAACCTTCCCGACGAGCAGTCTTACGAACGGTAAGCAGATCATCTTGTTTATCTGGGCTGTTGTCTGTGCCTTTTCTTGTGTTATGAGATTTTCTCATCAATGTAAACAGCTTGTTTCTTATAAGCGTTATTTTCAAAGTAATGTATTTAAACATAACTTGGATGAATAAACATTTTTTGAGTTCAAGATCTTTCTTGTTGTTGTTCTTGTTCGTCCATCTTATCTAGTTGTGTCGCGAACGCGGCGACGATTTCCCGCCTTTTTCGTCGGGACGCCGCCAATACGATGTCAATATCAATTAGGCTGGTGACTTGACAGCAAACCGGCTAAACTACAACAAAAACATGGCAGTTGTGTTGACGTTTTTTTAAGATAATGTTTTGTGCTAAAGCACCCAGGGTTTTACGGAGCAATGAAAATGTTTTAGCAAGTCCTCAAAATATAGATTGTTGGGGGAAAATTTCCTGTTTGACTAAAATAGAGTCTTTAAACTGTGGATTTCAAGAACTTGTGAGCCTCTGTGTGCGGCATTACGAAGAGGAAAAACAAAAACACCTAAGTGTCTGCTGTTTCCCGACACGCTCCTTCAATGACAAGTGCTCTGGCAAACTTACCGCTTGTCCACAGCGTCTTATTACAGTGTTCGAGGGATTGTTCAGTCGGGGCAAGATGCCGTCGGGCAGAATTTGTCAAACCCATTTAATGCAGGCCGACAAAGATGCTCGTATCATTGAAAACAAAAATTATATTTCTCCCAGAAAGGTGAGCCACTCTGCACATTTGTTTTTTTATTATTATTTTGCAAGAGAGCAAAAGTCGAAAAAATATTTTTTTTGGTAATAGCGTCAACATTCAAACAGTCCAAGGGAAGACACCGGAGATGTGAAGGTCTCGCCAAGGGATCCCCCAAAATGGTGTGAACTAATTAAGCAGCTCGAGAGGCTGGAGCATGAGAATGAACGCTTAAAGGAAAGGTCCAAAAAGTTAGGTATTGAAAACTCAAATCTGAAGGACCAAATTAAAGGTGTGTAGAATTTTAATGAGTTTGTAAAAATTATTAAAATTTTAAATGGGTTTCCATAACATTTAAAGGGTTTTTCAAGGCAGCTTTTTCATGAAACATTTTGTTTCAGATGAGACCCACTTAATCGTACTGTTGATAAATTCAAATGCACCTCACAACTACTTTAAATGCTAAAATTTGACCGGTCATCTGAAGAAGTCTAAATATAGTCTATAGCTATTTTTAGCAAGGATAACATTAACATTTGCAGATATGGAACAACAAAACAAGGACAAACAGAAACATCTTGAAGAGGCCAAGGCTGAGATTGACAGTCTTTTAGAGAAAGTCAGAGGTACCAGTTGAGAATATAACATGATTGCCTTCAGTCGAATTCAAACTGTGAACTATGTATTTTTACCCAAGGCATAAAAAGCCTAAATCAGCTGTACTAGTACAAACTGACAGAGATTTTTAACAACATACAGATCTTAAGGAAAGCAGACCTCATGATTGGATTTTGACAGAATCATCCTGGTTTTTTTTTTTATGACATTTTACTTCGCTAATATTCCCCCTAAGCTCACAGGGAATTTTTTCTACACAGGTTTTAAGAGGGAAAGATACTGTTATTTCAACTAAATAAATAATACTATTCTACACAGTCTGTGTTTTTATCGCAATCAGGTATTTTCCTAGCAATAAAATATTTCAATATTGACTTCGTGAACTGGTGATATAGTAAAGTGGTTTTGTTTGTATGTTCAAATTTTCGTAAGGTTCTCTTGTAAGGCAATATAACTATATAACTGCTGTAGATTTGTACTCTTTAGTGATTTTAATCCGCAAATTATCATAACAGTAGGAGAGGCTAACATTGCAAATGACCACTCATTGTTGTTTTAACTGTAAGGATCTACAACTGGTACTTTTCCCAAGAAGAATGTAATTTTTAAATGAACCACATTTTTTTACTAGAAAATTTGCCCCATTCAAAAAGCAAATGGTCTAAACCTGAAGATGAGTGGTGCAAGCTACAGTGCATTGATGTCTGGAATGATCCTTGGCTACAGTTGCCACCCAAAAACTGTAAGGAATCATGAAAAGGCATTAGCAGAAGCAAACAAAAAGGAAGTTTCAAAGAGAATAATGGAAGCCACAGCTGTAAGGAAGATAATTAAGTTTAATTTTTTTTTGTGCCAGAATAAAACTTACATGTAGGCTTTGACTCCAGCAAATCTTGCTTAGCTCCACCGTTTAGCATATTTATGCCAGTTCCCCAACTCATCATAGCATTGGCAATGAGGATAATGGCTTACTGAAATTTTCTTTACAGTATCTTTAAATTTTTGGTTATCTTCTCAAAAAAAAAAATGAAGGTAAAAAATGGACAGGTTTTAGAAAAATTCCTCCCATACACAGTCAAACATATATTAAACCATCCAACTTAGCCAAAGTACTTGTAGATGTAGTGATATTCCTTATTGTACATATAGCTGCTAGCCATTTTGACTTTGCACAGAATACTGCTGAAGTTTAACACTACATGTTTTCTTCCACGTGCTGGATGTGAAACTTCAGTTCTACCAGGTCCAAAAAAAAATGACCTAACAGTTCAAGGAGACAATGATATACATTCACTATTTACTTGGCTTTCATTCCTTTTTTAGAAAAAGCAGTTTATGCTCCTCATTGAGGATGATATTCATTTCATTCATACAATCGGCCGGCCTACAACCAGTACCACCAGTACTGCTTGGCACATGTGCACAGGCTTACTGGATGTGCAAGACCAAATTCCAGCAGTGCCAAAACCTCAGAACACCAGCAAGCTTCATCGTACTGTTCCAGTAACATGAAGAATGGCACAGTAAGACAGTGTAGGGGTGGCATTGATGTAACATCCATACTGCAACACTTTTCTAATGCTTTAAATCAGTTCTTTTCTTCAAGCTATTTAAGTTCCTTGCCAGTGGGACACAGAACTTTGGACATGACAAATGCACAGCAAAGTTGTGAAAACCTGAGGTAAAAAACAGAAAAAAAAGCAAGAAAAACAACTCTTATAAATTTGTCTCTCAAAATAATTTTATGTTTAATAATTACTCTGAGTTGGCTTCAGATAGGCAAAGTGCGCGAAACAGAGAAAACATCTACACTGCCTTCAGATTCCATCACAATTTCGTCAGGATAATAAAATTCAGAAAAGAAATATCTTTCAGAACTCATAGAAGATATGTGTTTTGTTCAATTTCCTGCTTTTTTAACAAGGTTTCTTTGAACAAAAGTCACTCACTAAGTTGCTAGGTTTTGTAAACAAAAACCGTGGTGGGAAAAATCTGTAATGCCTGTGGGCAATCAGAGTGTGCATACTATTGCAGCCATATAAAAATGCTTAATAAATCAACACATTAAAGAATAAGAGACTGATAAGCATTTCATTAAATAAATAAAATAAATAAGTACATCAATCCCTCTTTTCAGAGTGTATTCAGATGAAGACAGACAGGAGTTAGAACTCCTGAGGACAACGTGGCTCATTGATGAGTTTGAACAAACCCTCAAAAGTGTCCACAACTACCGAGAGGCACTCACACACCTTCTAAGGGAGGCTCCCACACTAGAGGAGTACTTGCAGAATTTTGTTGTCGTATTGAGTGGCGACTTCCCCACCTGGAAATATAACAAGAAGATTATTGCAGAGGTTTGTTTATAATGTTACATGTCAATATACTGTAATTCTGGGCTTAAAATTGGTACATGTAGTTGCATGATTATCAGTGGTGACTTAAAATATTTGGCCAAGACCGGCCACTAGATTGTTGAGATTTGATTGCCAACGTGGGACTACAAGTATGAAACAAAAAGTAGCAATGTATATTGAAGTGTGATACAGTAAAGGCCACCATTTTTCCAGGTTAGACTAAACAGGTTCTTACATAAGGGATATATAACAGAATTTTAAGCTAATTAGGTTCTGAACAGGTTCTTTTTTTCTGAAGAAAAAAAATCACTGGTTTAACATGCAAATTTTAGCCTAACTGGTTCCTTAAATAGCGGTTCTTACTCATGGGTTTTTACTGTATTACATGTATAACAAACTTAACTAGACTGCCATTGTTTGTTTTCTTGTTATTCTTCAATCCACAATATTACTCCAATTCCTACTCCAACATATTAACAACATTTTTTCTTTGACTTTATGGTACATTAAGTGGGACCCAGTGGCAGAACCAAGAAGTACAATACCTTCTTTGATTCCATGGCAAGGCCCATTTCACGTTTCCCTAAATGCTCAGGAATCCACTGTGTTATTGTTCAGACCGCTTTTTGCAAAGCTTTACAAGAAGCTATTTGGAAGAAACAAGGTAATTATCACCAAATGTTAACAAATAGTAAAGTAAAAATAAACAAATACAGTGTTGTACATCACTGTAAGTATATAATTTTTATATGTGCATGGTAAATTACATTGTATGTTGACTCCTAAGTATAAAAAAGAATTTATTGAACAATCAGTCACTCGGTGTAATCAAATATGTTATTTTGACACCAAATCATAAGCTGATTGAGGCCCTAGCTAAAAAAAAATATGTTAATTATATTATAAAATTCAAGAAGAGTGATGCATAAATGATATCCTGATCCACTGATTGAAAATTATTGTACACTGTAGGTGATGCCAAAAAAACCAAAACCTCATCGCATTAGTACACTTACAACCACAGCATTTGGTGGTTGGACCATCATACGTGATGCTGTCCTCCAACAGTTTGGACCAACATGCAAGGACACACAGTACCTTTCCCTTCTACACCTGTTTGATGAAGTGTTGCCCTTGGTCTTTTTCTTTTATTGTACTATTTTTAGAGGTGGAGATTACAGTGAGTGGCTCCGTGCCACATTTCGCATGGCTTTGACATTTGTAACTTTTAAAAGAAAAAACTACGACAAGGCTACTCTTTGCCAGCTGTCTGACATCCTGTATCATGCAGCAGAAAACAAAGACCTGGTGGAAAACATCAAGCTGTTTCTAAATGCATTCACCGAAAAGAAGGTTGAAATATTTCATTCTGTTTTAAGAAGGTTTGTTAAAACATGAAAATTACCTGTGTAATTACATTTACAAACAAATTTAAAGCCATAGAGGATAATAAACATCCAGTGGTAGGCCCTTTACCAATTTCATTCAAATCATATATCACTGTATCATACAAATGCCATCATTCAAATCTTATTTATTACAATAAACATTTTTGTAGAGATTATTTTACCCTTTGTTAATTTCCTAGAAATGTTCCTGTATGGGCAGTTCCTGCTGAGATCCAAACAATGGCACATGCTTTGAGTGGCAGGAGGTTCAATGACGACTTTTTGGAGTGGTTTCTTCCTGAATATGCAAAAGGCCGAGGTACCAAGCATATGGCTGAACTGGTTTTTGCTGCTGCAGAATTCTTCATTGAATTGTTTTGTGAAGTCTGGGCCACACAGGGTCAGACTAACAAGATTCCTAGAGGAAGGAAGAAATTTCAGGTTAGTAACTACATGTATACTGGCTCCTGGAGTCTTTAGGTTTACTCTACCTGCCCATTCAGTGTACATGATACTTAAATAAAAGTAATTCACAACACACTCAGCGAATGGCATACACTTAGGGAAATATGCAGGGCCATAAAGGTAACATAATATCTAGACAACTTATTTTTTTTGTTGTTTTGTTTTTGTTTTGAAGTCATATTATTTACCTGCGCTTGACACAACAATGGATCAACGATGCCTTCCCCTGGGCTATTTGTTTCTGGTGAAAGAGCCAGATCCCATGCTAGCATGTGACCTTAGCACATGCCCATTCAGTGATGACTACAATCACACAGTTGTTCGTCTCACATGTGGCCACACATTCCACAAAGGATGTTTGTTGCAGGAGTCTGAACATTATGTTGAACACAACTATGCAATGGATCACGCAGTGAAATGTCCTGTTTGTTATGGACCATTGCAGCAACACATGCAAGTACTTGCGACCACGTTAAACCGGTAAGATACAGTGCTGTATACATGTAATATAATTGACCTACTATTTGATGTATAAGTGTATTATTGACATATTGATGCACATGTACTTTCCTAAGAAAAGTGCCATCAGGAATCAAAGTACTATTAATTTAAATTGGACAAAAAACGAGTGCCAGAATAATTTAAATTCTATTGCGTTTTTTACATCCTTTTAAGGCTAAAATTATTTAGCAAAGATGTAAGTAACTATCCGTGATAACCCCAATAACAATTTCTTATCAGAGACTGAGAAAATGAATTTCAAAGCTCACAAGCTATAGGCACAATCTCATGTGATTTTGTAAAATCGTTTATAAAGCGATTCAGTGGAATTCAGTGGAACTTCGAAATTGGTGTTGTTAGAGAAGATTTCTTTTGATAATACGTCACACAAAAGTTTGCAATAAGGTGTAAATAATTTTGGTTCGTACTTTTGTCTACTAAATACTCAAAGTCCTGGCGGATTCCATCTTAAATATTTATTACCAACCTCCATCCGATTGTTTGAAGTTCTATTTCAAACAGAAACGATGACTGACAACAATATAACTGCGTAAAATCGTTTCAAAAAATGTACCTACCTGTGACAATTCGATGTCTTGTTGATTTCCAAACTTAGATATCTGGCAGGAGGCGCGGACAATCTTAGTAATGATGATGATGAAGACGTCGATGAAGACACCACCAAAGAAGAAACAGATGAAGAAGACTTCAGTGACGACAACATCGATGACAAAACGTACAAGGAACAAGTCGAAAAAATTCAGCGACAGGCGGTCGCGCGTTTCTCGTCCTTAACCAGGATACACAGGAAAGATGAACCATCCGCCTAAGAACTTTCCTCGTATCTAAATCTCGCAACTATCCCATTTGTCAATGGCCGGAGGATGAAATGTGGAAGGTGAACAAAACCACCAAAAACACGGAGGGCAACAGCCTTCCTTCGCGTTCGTTCCACTGCATACGATGGCTAAAAACTGTTATTTTACGAGCCATGTAAAATGAAAACGCCAGTGATAAATCTATTAGTTTTAGTCAAAACCTAAGAAAGATTGAAGGTAACTTGAAATATTCCCGAGATCAAATATTATTGTGTTTTCTCTATTCTCGAACCTCGTGGTCATCCGCCATTTTGAATTCAGTTTACGATTCGCGCAGGCGCATTACTTGGTAATTACGTCATAACAATCAGCCAATCAGCGGTTTTTCCGCCGTGTCGCGGCTATTGATGGTGTGGTCTACATGGTGCAGGGAACTAGCGGCAGAAAGGATTTGCACCGTCCACGTCACATTGAAGGAATCTGCGAGAAACTCCACAAAGGCATAGTGCGCGTGGGATTCTGGGTCGGTAACTGTGCGGGTTACGGATCTGCTGACGCGTACACGGGCTGGAACTCAGTGTCCCGGATCTATGTGGAAGAAGTGCCTCCCCCACAAACATGAAATATCATGAGAAACAAGATTTATGCCTTATTTTAATTTACGATTAATTTAGCTTAAACAATTTACAGTGTAAGACACTAAGAAACTCTGGGAAACTGATTCCAAAATCAGTCATTGTGAACACCTGCTCCTTCAGTAAACCGTTGAGAAATAACAAAAAAGATTAATCTTACCTACCGACTGTATTTGTTTTCTAATAAAGCCCAGTTAGTTCCTTTCTTGGTCTTCTTCATTTCGTTGTTTTCTGAACTAAAAGGCAGTCAAAAGTATTCTTTGTTCATGGCTTAGCCGGTTTCTGGTTGGATTATATTTTTTGAACTTGTTTGAGTGAGGCCTATTTTCTCTTCATTTTCTCTTTTAACTTCGTAGACGTTAATAATTCAAAAGTAAAATACAAAAGAAAATAAATATTAATGAACTTCTGTAAATCCTGATAAAATTCAGCTTTACCGTGTCGTTGATACAGAATTTGGAATTACGTTATTGTTCTTTATTGTTCTTCATATTTAATATTCGGGTCAGATCTGTATGGATATTTACAATGGCTCGCCTGCGACTCGTTTTTACTACAACTCCAAAGAAAAAAGGAACAACGTCTTGGAGCTACAATCCTCGTCACATTTAGTTGGGACACCTCACGCTCAAAACATATTCACCCTACAGTGAATTTTGCGGCTCTGAGATCACTAAATGTCAAACCAACATTGAGAAGGGAGAGAGACCCAGGTGTCTCAACAAATGTGGCGAGTATTGCAATCCTCGTCACCGTTTAGTTGGGACACCTCGCGCTTAGAACATATTCACCCTACAGTTGGCATCCTTTCCGCCCAATGTTGAATTTTGCGGCTCTGAGATCACTAAATGTCAAACCAACATTGAGAAGGGAGAGAGACCCACATGTGTCCCAACAAATGTGGCGAGTATTATACTTATATTAGGCAAATGTACTCTCTCGTGGTTACCAAAATGCAAAACATGTAAACTGTAGTTGGGTCTATACCCCTCATTTATTTAATTTCCAGCAATAGAAATTATGCAAAGATGATGGGTGCTTGATTAAAACTAGGGGTGCAGTATGGTCCTTGAAAAATTATGGGGCTCGGCTACGCGCCTCGTTGGTTATATATGTTGTGGTGCAATTTTGTCCTTGGTGCAAATTTTTGATTTTTCTTTGTTTTGGGGTATGGTAATGTATGATAATGTATGATAATGAGTTTTAAAAACAGAGGAAAATAAAATTTGCACCAACTGAAGGAAAAAATTGCACCACAACATATATATCAGCTCACATCCGGTGCGTTCTCGAAGAATAACTGGTAAAAAGAGAATTGCAATTCAAGTATAATACCAATGCAAAAAGTGTAACATCAGTGCAAGTTACAAATAAAAAATAAAAAAAACAAATAAAAAACCAAACTACGAACCACTATGAATTAAAAAGAGAAAGAAAGAGTAAGGCCCCGTCCACACGTATCCGGATATTTTCGAAAACGGAGATTTCTTTCTTCGTTTGCACCTCCCGTCCACACGTAAACGGCGTTTTCGGGAACAAATACGGAGGTTTTTGAATACGCTCTCCAGACTGTAGATTTTTAAAAACGGAGATTTATCGTATTCGTGTAGAGGTCGAAAACGAAGGTTTTCGAATACGATGACGTCAAAACAAAGATGGCGGCAAACTCTTTGATTTTCGCGGGCTTATGCTTCTCACAGCGCGCATGTGCCAGTAGCCTGCGCATGCTCATCATGTGAAGTCTAGCGTATTCGAAAAATTTTCGCGTATACGTGTGGACGGGTAAATACGATTGTAATACGGTCCGTGTGGACGCGGATGTTTTCGAATACGGAGAAAAAAATCTCCGTTTTCAAAAATATCCGGATACGTGTGGACGGGGCCTAAGAAAGGAAAAGAAAAAAATATTGATCACAAGACTGAAGGAAAAAAGGTGCGAAACTGAATGAAAGTGCATCTTGGAAAAGCTGTTCAAACCACTTGATCTCACCCCTAGAGAAAACGAACGAGCACAATTTTAATTCCTGCGAATGCCTTCTATTAATTGGCTTTGAAATATGGTATATCGAGTTCCTTGATTGCGGAGAGAACAGTATGCTTTCAGTATCGGATTGACTTCAGACTTAAGTGGTTTTAAAGATGCGGGCTCTGTAGCGAATGGTCGATGTCAAAACAACAACAAGAATAATTCAACTCGTTTAAACTTCGGTAAACTTTTTTTGAAAAGCTTGGCGCTAAAGGAAGAGACCGGACTCTCAAGCATGTTAAGGCATGGACTGGCCTTTGATCTTAGACCCCCCGCGAAGAAAACTATTTTTTCTAGTAGACGTAATGTTCTTTTCGTATTAACGGCCATTAAAAGTGCAAAGTATAAATATTTCAACGTCCTTAAACATTTTGAATGTTAACATTTGTGGTCACGTGACTGATGACGTCATTATTAAGGAAAAAAGAGCAATCTGAAACGGGCCAAGGATGGTTTATTGTGGCGGCCAAAAACCCATGCCGTATTTATTGACTTGGTACATAGATACAATCCGTGTCCTGAATGGAGAAATATCTTCTTTCATTAAGAAGTTATTAAAAGAATAAAAGGGTCACGTGACCTATTTTTGAAAATTATTCCTTAACGGTAAATCGCAGTCACCCATTCAGGACAGATTCTTAAAGGGGGAAACCACAGAATTACATTGCTGTTTCAATATATACCTATTATATGTCATTTCGGCGGCCCATTTTCACTTTTCTCTTCGCGTAAGAAAACTGTTATAACAGGTCACGTGATGCAAACATTCCACACATAAAGTAAACACTAATTTAAGGACATCAAATTTAATGTTACTACCAAGTTTGAGGATGTTTATGTATATCATTTTAAAGTAATGACTCTTGACGGATTTTATGCAAATTAGGCTCTGGGTCATGCCTTAACATGCTTGAGCTGAAAAGCCACACCAAGTGCCGGCTAACGATTTCATTTATTTGTGTCGGCAAATGTATTAATTTTTGTAAAACTGCATTGATTCTAGTTCTTTCAAATCGAACAGCTTTTTGCTCTGTTCAGCCAGTGACAGCCACATGCTTGTTCAGTTTGTTTTTCAATTACGAATTGAACTCCACGATTCTCTACCATTTTACTCGGCTGTATTTTATGTAAGTCTGTCGCTGCTTTATAATACCGGTAGGTAGACTCGCCGTAGAAAACCTCGGTTTGTGAAATACTATTATTGTCATTATTCAAGAAATTGTAATCACATCGCGCTGCAAAGATAAGAAACCTACATTAATATGCTTAGGTTTTCACTAGTGGCATTCAGTCACTTTTTACCTTATTATGACTTGAAATTCTTTATAAAAGTTCTTATAGATCTTATTGAAAACGTTCTTACAGGATTTCATGTGCAAACGAACCTTTGAATTTCTAGTATCATGGACTGATCTTCAGTAAAAAAAGTGCGAATTATGCGTCAAATGCTCGCTTCATGTCTGCAACATTGTTACTTCCTCTCTTTGAGCTTTTTGAAAAACTCACTTTTGCAAATAAATCACAAATTGAACTCAGGAAACCGTATGATGACCATTCCTATAATCATCTCTGTTACAAGTGCATGACGACTATGTGGGACCAACGACCAAGGTACAGTCAAACAACCTGGAAACTCTAACCTATCCTCCTCCCGCCATATAGCATGCGTTGCTAAACTGATTATAAGTCCAGCTGCTCGACCCTCTTCAGATATATGAATTCCTGTTTTAGAAACCGTATAAAGTCAAGCTCCTTAGAATGCCAACAACGGAAGTAACAGAATGATAACGAAAAAGCTCTAATTAAGCAATAAGTTTATGAGGTCTTATGAGAATAACTTAAATTCTCAACAACGACCACCTTGTAGACAGAATCTACTGGCCGACGCGCAGATGTGGCTGTTATGGAGATTGGGGTTATGTTACATTCATTTGTTATTTTCATGAGAACTATTTTCTATGAGAACGTAGGGGAGATTGGCCATCGCGCTATGAACGTACCCAGACTGAGATTTAGTTTGGAAGTCAAGTTATTTCAGTTCTTTTTTACCATGTTTACAATGAGATAAAATTGGCCTGGTTAGAGTAGTTAGGTTTCAAAGTCGGGCGCCATTTGCTTTTTCCACTTTGTCCGCCGGTTCTGAAACCATGTTTTGACTTGAGTGTCTGTGAGGTTAAGGCCCTTAGCCAAATTGTTTCTCTCCGCGATTGTTAAATATTTCTTGTCGTGAAACTTTTCCTCCAAAGACTTAAGCTGGTTGCTGGTAAATGCAGTTCGTCTCCTCCGCATGTTGTTGATGTAAACACTTTCACGGTTGAAGGATACTGTTTCATCTTCTTTACCATCATCATGACTTTCGTTCGACACATCGTCAGCATGATCTTCTTCGTCTTCTGAAGCACAGTTAAATTTGTCTTCTGAAAAGAAAAGTATAAGGCCATTGATCTCACAATATCCAGTTTCTTTGGTAAGGGTTTAGCAAATTAATAAATGTTCGCTAGTGAAAATCTAGAAACACAGGCGCTAACCTTTTTCCATCGCTTTCCCACTTAATTCGCTTGTTGTGCCAAGAAGTTTGAGTCTTCTTTTTTTTGGCGAGAGCTTCCCAAAATAGCGTCGATGCTGTTAAAATTGGAATGACTTACACCACAAGAAGGGTAATAAAATCAACAACCATCCGTAGCTGCTAAATATTGTGATACCAACATCCGGAAGTCAAGTTATTTCAGTTCTTTTTTACCATGTTTACAATGAGATAAAATTGGCCTGGTTAGAGTAGAAACTAACGTTACAATCGGTGTGCAGTCGAACCTCTACTATTAAACGATAAACTCCACAGTGTTTTTCAAAGAGTTAAAATAACTCCTAAAGTGGAGTTAAATTAACACCTTAAACTGGAGTTAATTCTTTCGTAGTTATTCCAGTTCCAAAGTAGAGTTATTTTAACCCCCAAAAGTAGTTATTTTGCTGTGTAGTAGAGTTGAATTACTCTCCATTAGCCGTTGGAGTTATTTTAACCCCGGATTCGGAGTTAAATTTAGAGTTAAAATGACCCCCAAATTAATTATTTTGAACCTAAAAAAAACTAAACTCCGTTTTTGAAGTTAAAATTGGAAAATTACAGTGTTGCTACAACAGCACCCTCTCTTCCTTCGCTCCGGCCAGCAATCTACACATTTACCCTGACTACAATAGCCACCTTTCCACAACAGCAACGACCAGCAAATTGCTTCCCCAACTCTCCATCCTTTTAATAAGGACCACACAAACAACGCTGAGCTGGAGAACTTTGCCTTATAGCCGGACATCCTGGTATAGAAAATAATGCCTTTTAGCTTTAATAGTATACAAGGTCATGAAACTTGAGAAGCATGTGCTGTGTTGGGAGCGTGAACTACCATAAGAGTTTTTTTTTTTAGATTTTAGGGCAATCTAGTTAAGCAATCTAGTTAAGCTAATCACGAAACCGTTCCTTTTAGGCATTTACAAGAAAACTTCAAGGAATTAAACACAAAAGATGGCACCTCTACTGACAGAGAAAGTGCGACTTGAGAGGTGTCATTGCATCCAACATCCCTATCTCCCCAAGGTTGGCATTCTGCAAAGATTCCCCTGTATACAGCTTTTCAGTTGTTGATTGTGTGGCCGTTCTGGGGAGGTTATTTTGGCTGGAGCTTGGGGACGTAATTTGCTGGCGGGTGGCCCTTGAGCATGTTATTTTTAATTATTGTTGGGAAGTAGGAAAACTTGGAAACAGCTGGGATTTAGCCAGTACGAATTACCTCATTCCTCAGCTAGGGTAAATATATTAAGCCAATAAAGTAAGAATGCTTCAGGTCCCCTTTCTATAGGAAATCCGAAAAATAGACTGATCCAAAAAATTGTCAATATCCTGGTTAAGTTAGGTCATAATCTTATCGTGTAAAGAAGTCAGACAGTTGTGTAATTGGTAATAAGTAGTCAATATACTTTTATCTGTCCAAAAACTTCTGGTTAGATAAACGTGTAATTTTCCACCAATTACACAGTCAATTGTCTGACTTCTTGACTCAGCGTTATCTTGAACAGGTGATGTTGAGACGAGTGGTCTGTTTACGCGCATGTGATTGGCTGGTTTTCACTGAACCACCTCAAGTCCACCAATCACAACCGACCTTTGTGCTTAATGCCACATACATGGTGGCTCGTAAACAGTTGACCCGTTATCTTTGGTTGGACGGGGTTAGCTAATACGGCTAAGAATTGGCCTGTTAGCTAAGAAATGCGACGGGTTTTAAAGTATTAGTTAGAAATTTTGAATTACTCTATAGGTTATATTTGAGACATGGCTAAAATCAGTGTTAACTGTTAACTGTAAATCCAGCACTCTCATCTAGCACCCTTATTTTCGCCGATAGAGACCAGCAGTGTTGGTCAAATATACAAACAAAGCGATCAACATCAATGCTTTGTAATACGATTTGTTTGTTGAATTCATTGTTTGTTTTCCTAATCTTAAGAAGGTCTTTGACCGTCAGTGCAGGAGGTTCCACCCGGCGGTTCAACTCCTTACTTTTTCACATACCAAATTTTGTGGAAATGATACCCTTTTCACACACATAGCAAAAATTTATACCCCATACTTATACCTCAAAGATAACTCAAATACAGAAGCTTATCTCGTACGGCGTCACATAAACGCTATGAAACAGGAAAACAAACCAACTCTACCGACTCAGTATGTTTCTAGCCTGCGAATACAGCTGCCTGTCATCGCTTCCGGTCGCTAGGGGCGTTTGCACCGATCGAAAGCGATGAGAGGCGGTTCGCAGGCTAGTATGTTTCCGGCAAATTATATTTGCGTATAATATAATTTCTGCCCTGTTTTGGTAACTCTTTCAAATACTTAGATTTAGTTGCTACCCTTTTTGTTCGAAGTCTATTTTTGCTACCCTTTTAAATACTTTACTACCATAGTGAAAGAGGCACCCAGGAGCCCCTAGCATCCCCGTATAGTCCAGTGTATGGGGTACCTCCTCCCTTCCCCGGGGCATCAAATTTGGGATCCTCGCATTGTGCTATCAACTTAAGCAGCAACCTGAGAAAAAATCGCATGTAGTTTGCTTTCCTTTCGATACCGGAACTTTGGATGGCACACTGAGATCACAAGGATCACAAGTTTCACTTATGTTTCATCCGCATTTCACATATATATGATTTTCATATATTCATGTTCATGTTTTTATATGCGCATTTAAAAAACTCAATGCGCTTACAACGTCGTCATAAAAAAGAAAACTAAACATATGCGCTTACAAATCGTTAACTTAGGATTTATTATGTAGACTAAATGTTTTATACTGATGACAATAGACTGAAGTGTTGAGATTGGTGGCTGGCCTGACGTACATTTCGTCCCTGCTGAAGGACTCTTCAGGGACCTTTCTTAATGCTTCGCAAACTTGATGACCATCACCCTCAAAGTCCCGTTCGCAACTAGAATGATGACAGCAATCTCGCCTTATATCGCATAAGGATTCCCGCCTTATATCGCATAAGGATTCCCACCTTATATCGCATAAGGATTCCCGCCTTATATCGCATAAGGATTCCCGCCTTATATCGCATAAGGACTCCTGCCTTATATTGCATAAGGATTCCCGCCTTATATCGCATAAGGATTCCCGCTTTATATCGCATAAGGATTCCCGCCTTATATCGCATAAGGATTCCCGCCTTATATCGCATAAGGATTCCCGCCTTATATCGCATAAGGATTCCCGCCTTATATCGCATAAGGATTCCCGCCTTATATCGCATAAGGATTCCCGCCTTATATCGCATAAGGATTCCCGCCTTATATCGCATAAGGATTCCCGCCTTATATCGCATAAGGATTCCCGCCTTATATCGCATAAGGATTCCCGCCTTATATCGCATAAGGATTCCCGCCTTATATCGCATAAGGATTCCCGCCTTATATCGCATAAGGATTCCCGCCTTATATCGCATAAGGATTCCCGCCTTATATCACATCAGGATTCCCGCCTTATATCGCATAAGGATTCCCGCCTTATATCGCATAAGGATTCCCGCCTTATATCGCATAAGGATTCCCGCCTTATATCGCATGAGGATTCCCGCCTTATATCGCATAAGGATTCCCGCCTTATATCGCATAAGGATTCCCGCCTTATATCGCATAAGGATTCCCGCCTTATATCGCATAAGGATTCCCGCCTTATATCGCATAAGGATCCCGTATGGGATGCTCCGCCCCGAGGTCCAAACCCTTACCCTTTCATGTACCGTTTTTGACAATAAAGATACCCCTTTCATATACCTTTCAATGAAAATGGTACCCCTTTCATACAGCCTTTACGTGCGTCTGTTTGATATATTTTGAAAGACCCTTTTTATAATACTAAAATGGCAGTTTCCCCTACCCTTTTTTATGCTTCAACGGCAGACTCGTACCCAGTCGTCACTTATTTATTTTGACGCGCGAAAAGGCTGGGTACGAGTCTGCTTCAACGGTGTGTTTTCGCTACCCTTTCCTATTCTTCGTGAAATCCCTACCCTTTCATATACTTCAACTCGTAAAATCCCGACCCTTTCATATACCTCCAGCAACAAAACGGTACCCCTTTCGGGCGGATTATCCCCGTATAGCCCATTATAGGGAGTACCTCCCCCGGGTGTAGAGGACGATATTCTTGTACGATATTCTTGTACGAGGGCTGATAGATAGGCCGGTGTTAGTCCATGAAGAGTTTTGAAAGATAATTTATTTAAATCTGAGCAAAATCTCACACTGGATATGTCTTATTAGCACGTTATGTTTAAAATTTTACCCGATGTCAGCCTAAATGTTCTTATAGCATAAAGGTTTTCATTAAAGAAAACAGAGAAAACAATGAATAAAATGTAACCTTATTAAGAGAGCACCATGTTACATCAGTAAAACTAACCTACAATGTACCTATAAGTGCCATGAATATGCAAGCTAAGAACTGATTGGTATATTATTAAATGAAGGTAACATAAAATAGGATTCATATGCGGATTATAGACATACTTTGAGTGCTAATAGGCTTAAAACACAGATTACAGACATAAACCTAACGGAATGAACGAAGCTAAACTCGTCTGCCTTACTTAATGCTATATCATTGAGACTTGAGTCATAGTAAATATTTGCTATCAAAGACGAATCGTCTTTTTTGCTCTTTTAAATTCATTACACTGTTTTCATTCTCAAGTCTCTATGAGGGGCTTATTTTTGAAGGGAACAATGAGTTAACAGAAGGGGGATTTTGTTAGGGTATCATTATCTATCTTCGTATAGCAGATTCTTCGGTAAATCATTCGGCGGGCAACTTGGTCATTTTTCGTGACAATTGCGATAATTGTGATTTAAATCTTACTGGGATTAAAATAGATAAACAACAAACGTAAACACGAACTATGACGTTCAACCGAAATTAAAATTAGGAATTTGCTCTTGCTGATTCTATACCAATAAAAAAAACCACATACTTGCCTTATTTCCTGTCATACACATAATATACCGTCTGAGATCGGTAAAAAAAAAACAATCCTAGTTTATTCGCAACTTATGACAACGGTCAACAATTATTCAATTCTCATTTAATACTACTTTGAATTCCCCGTTTCTTATCCTCTGGCAGTATATATACATTGAATGCTCATTGTCGTTTCCTTATAACTAAAAGCAAGCTGAAAAAAAGAAATATGCGAGAATTGCCGACATGTTTGCGCCCCATCCCGTCGGATCGGTGCCCATTCTGTGATTGTTCTTGAGGTGAGACGTTCGGCTGTACAGAAACTCCATCCCTGTATAGTACAGTTTACAGACTGAAAATAAAATCGAGAAGAACAAAAATGGCCTGCAGATGAGGCTGTTTTTCCGAGGGAACGCTCTCTTGATTTCAGAGGGGTGTGGTCGCTTCAAGAAATACTTGCTGCCTTACGATTGAGTTAATTCAGGTTATAACGATATCCGATGTCGAGGTTCCTTTTGTTTCAAAATTTAGGGTTTACAACCAGCTTCAGTCGGACGGCGATCTTAAGCTTGAGCTACTATCATGAGTGTAGCAAACTATTACGTTATTATTAAACCTTGCAAAAATTCGCTGTTTACAAGATTTAGAGGCTGTGCAATTAGTGTTATGTTTTGTAAAATGTCTGATTGTTAAGTTTTGTGGAAAAATAGCTCGATTTCACGGTTTTAGGCCTAAAAGGCCCAAGGGGAAGGCAATTTTATTTTTACCAATACTTGCCACATACAAACCCGTACAAATTCCGAAGATTTGACTGATACTTAAGATTATTCTAGGTACGAGATACATGTGCCATACATCGACGTCTCAACGTTAATAATTAAAAATTGCATTCACTTACAAACCTACAGGTACAACATGGATTTTTCGTGTTTGTTTTTAAGTCAGAAGTAATCTTTCAGGTTTCTCTTCAGTGTTCCAGAACACGCTGTGCCCATGAAGGCACAAGCCGGTCACGTTTTTATTTTAAATTCCACAAAAGTAATGAAATTAAAATAATTTAATGTATTACGTCAATGCAAGCCTAAACCTGCACATTGAATATTCATGGTTGTTTTGGAAAAGGCCTATGGGTCGTTTTTGTAAGCATTTTAGCCAATTTTACTACCTTTAATACTATTATCTTAAGAGCATAGAACGTATTCATGCCAAATCGCCGAAAATAAGAACGTTCATAGTCCTATTAAGGTCAGACTCAGTTCAAGAATTATAGGTTCTTGCAAATTAAAAAAAAAAAGATCACCAGCGAAATGTCTGGCAATGTTCAACGCGTCAAGAAAACACTTGTGATTTAACAAATATATATATTTATATATTATATACTCATTTTAATTTTGATAAAGAATGGCAAGTTTCGACTTCTTCAGTGACCGCCTGTCATGAAATCAAATTTGTGTTGAATTGTAATCCACTTCCATCCTTGCAATCCTAAACTTTATCTTCAAACTACTGTTTCTCCTTTGCTCTATAAAATCTTTTCATCCAATTAACTATATAAGTTGTATATTTGGTGGCATTTTTGGCGATATATAACATAGAAATATGGTGAGCGAAATTTTGCTATTTTGGCGAGACTGCATGTGTCCTTTTAGTGCTGACCTGATTGAAGTGCCATACATATGCAAACCCAAGAATGTACCTAAAGGAACAAGTAGTAGTATACGCCTATTAGAAACAACAGTGAAGATATGGACAGAAGTACAACTAAATGGGTTCATAATTATGCGGATTGTAAGACGGTATAGACAGAATTTGTGTTAATTGGCTTAAAACACAGATTACAGACATTACAAAACCAACAGAATGTCCTGATATTACGAAATGGACGAAATAAATTGGTGCCTTTGATCAAACGCTGACCGGAGTAAATGGCATATCGTTGAGTTCTCGAGAAACGTTCGTGTGATAGTTCATGTTCTATCCGAATTGACACCGTATGTACATCATTTTTTCTGCAAGGGGCCATAATTATATACAATCTTAACTGATCCATTGTTTCATCCTTATTGTTACTTCTATAAGAGGGGCTTATTTTCGAGAGGGCAATATAAGCCTACTATAGGCTGTAGACAGATTTTTTTGCGGTATCATTTGTCTAATTAACTACCAGGTTAGAAACTTTCGTTCTGTTCAGTTCGTGACAATTGCCGGACAATTGTGATTTACACCCTGCTGGGATTAAAAAATAGCTAAGCAAGAAAAAAACACGAAGTAGAAACGAACTATGGCGTTCAACCCACCCTTTTTAAGACAATGAAGATTTTAATGGGGGCAGTTTATATCAGTGACTTTTTAGAAGCCAGAGGTCTTCATATTAACTTCAGTGCTTGACTGCAGACAGAATATAATTTTCTGGGGCTGATTCTATACAAGGCTAACATACACAAAGAATAAATAAGTGTACCAAATACTTGCCTTATTTCCTGTCATACACAGAATGAGCAAGTTAAAAGCATTCCGATCTTAAGCACATGACGTAGCACAAATGTCAGAAATTGTTCTTTGTTAAAAACAATTGGTCCCTCAACGTTAAGGTATCAGTGTTTCTCAGCTTATGTTCATCCGTCGCATATTCATTGTCGTTCGCGAAACTGAAATCTAAGCTATAAGAAGAACTAATAGTAATTTCGCCAACATGTTTGCAGAGAAATGAACGGAGGCTTTTTTTTCTCCATCCCTGCATCTTACCATCTTACAAACTGAAAATAAAATCGAGAAGAACAAAAACGGTATGCAGATAATGCTATGTTTTTTTTCCCTCCGAATGAAGGCTGGATTCCTGAGGCGTGTGGTCGTTTCAAGAAATGCTTTAAATAACCTCAGTGCGGAAGTGCCTTAAACTGAAGTTTGGGCAAGCGAGACTCATTGTTTAGCCAATGCTTACTAAGTTTCAGCACTGACTGGTTCAGTCATAACCGCCTTATTATGTCGCAGGCCTTGTGAAACCGAACCAGCATTACTCAGGTGAAAAAATCTTCCATCTGATTTTTCAAGCTTTTCCCATTAAGAATGAAGTTGACATTTGTCGCCGTTAACTGAATCTACCGCACACAAAGTATTTTCTGCAGTGTTATTCAGCCAGACGGCGATCTCAAACTGGAACGACTACTAAAAATGAAGGCAAAAAAATATCATTGTTGACATTGCACAAATCCGCTGTGCGATTGTTATGTTTTGTGAAGGCTATTTTGATGTCACAGATTGCAGCCATCTTGTGGAGGTCATGCGTTTTGCATGTAGGGCCTTAATTACACGCATTTATTGACCAACACCAATAATTGCTTCGTGTAAACAAATGTTGATCTGTATCAGTCCAAAAACTGATGCACGATTTTCCAAATTTTAATTTCGGAAACATATCGTTTTACTTATGGTGTTTTGACTTCTTGCACATCAGTCTAAACACACTGTATATGATATTGAATTTGGTACGAATAAGCTTACTGTGAGTTAATAGATACTAATGGCGCGTTCGATTGACCGTATTTTAGAATAAGAATAAACACTCAATTGTTTGTTCACTGAGGCATACTTGTAGGATAAATCTGCCCAAACGTGCTTATAATACGGCAATAAGGGAGATGTTAGTTTTCCAATGGCTCCAAAATCCCGAAAAACGCAACCATTCTGTCTGTGTATTCTTATTCCTGAATAATGCCTTAACCGACCGTTGGAAATTAGAAATTTCTTACCATAGCGGCGCACTTGACGTGGGCAATTGTGTACTCAGAACGTCCGCCCTGTTTGTTAGAATCCTAAATCACATCTAACATAGCTTAAGGAATTTTGCAAGCCCACCTTTTTGTGTTAATAACCTACTGTAGGAAGATCTTTGCCTTTTCACAAGCAGCCGTCGATTATGGAGTCAACTTTTCTAATAAAACCTCTTCAGCAGTACTTTTGCATGGTACCATTTGTTTTACAATATCTTTACAAAATGAAATTTGGAGTTTTTCTTGAAGTTTGAGTTTTGGCTGCTCTTGGTAGCTAAAGGGAATGATAAAGGTTCACGCCCGCTGGGGAATCAATGTTGCTATATGTCCTGAAATGTGTCTTCCATTTCCCTTATAACTATTAAAAACCTACTTGTATCCACCGAATATAAAACAACCTATAATGACAGGAAACGAGAAAGCAACAAGTGAATAAACAGAAGTAAGTTTACGTTGTTTATAAAAATAAAGATGATGTACATCCTATATATTTACATATTTCACATGGCCAAAAATATACTGACAATTTCTTAAAGATAATATATGAATTGAGTAATATATGAACTGTATAAGATCATACTGGATATGCGGTTATACCTTAATATATAATCTGATTTCAACAAAAACTGAACTCAAAGAAAGCGACTTTGTGAAACATTCATCAGAACCACTTAACATGTAAATACAATAACGTTGTCCATGTTGTCATTGTCACTAAGTGTAGTGCAAGTGTACCCGCTCGATTTTATCTTACTTCGTCTTCGAAAATCTTTAAAAGATACAATTCAGTTTTCTTCCAAATTTTTATTTCCCAGTATGATTTTAGAATTTCCGTCACAACCCACGAAAAGGCGTCTCCTCTGATCTTGGAGGCGATTATGACCTACTCAGTCAAAAGTATGCTGTGGTTTTCCTTAGTTTCCCTTTTTCAGTCTCGGTGAGTGGGAACATATTCCACCGACTCAAAACTGAAGTTCTGCTCATTAGTTTAAACCACGACCAGAGCCATTTCCTATTTTTAATACTTCACAAGTTACTATCCGGTTTAAATATTGGATGTGAAGATAGTGCTAAGCTATCATGAACTTGTTTATCTTCGTTCTTGCTAAATCGCACATCTGATCCAACTTGCAATGACACTAAATGCATTGCATAAATGAATCCACCTAAACGTATCATTAACTTCTGAATTAAAAGCCGTTAATATCAGGATCGAGCCTACCCAGTTGTCTTTATATAAAAACGTTTAGGCTAAAATAACTGTTATATTAACCACGAAAACCGTAGTTCGACGAGAACGGATATAAGGACATGTTAGAATAGACTACTTGAAGGTTGGACGAAGGGCGAAAAATGGGCATAGTATTATAGCAGATTGGCAATGGACGCAAAGGAGTGTTCAGTTCTCTACAGCAAGGGAATCCCGTGTGCATGTGATTAAAAATAGTGTTCATTTCCTCCCACCGCAAGCTGGTTTCAAAGTCGGGCGCCATTTGCTTTTTCCACTTTGTCCGCCGGTTCTGAAACCATGTTTTGACTTGAGTGTCTGTGAGGTTAAGGCCCTTAGCCAAATTGTTTCTCTCCGTGATTGTTAAATATTTCTTGTCGTGAAACTTTTCCTCCAAAGACTTAAGCTGGTTGCTGGTAAATGCAGTTCGTCTCCTCCGCATCTTGTTGATGTAAACACTTTCACGGTTGAAGGATACTGTTTCATCTTCTTCACCATCATCATGACTTTCGTTCGATACATCGTCAGCATCTTCTTCGTCTTCTGAAGCACAGTTAAATTTGTCTTCTGAAAAGAAAAAGCCATTGATTTTACAATATCCAGTTTCTTTGGTAAGGGTTTAGCAAATTAATAAATGTTTGCTAGTGAAAATCTAGAAACACAGGCGCTAACCTTTTTCGATCGCTTTCCCACTTAATTCGCTTGTTACATTTTGTGGTGCCAAGAAGTTTGAGTCTTCTTTTTTTTGGCGAGAGCTTCCCAAAATAGCGTCGATGCTGAACGACGCCATGCACGTTCCGACTTGCACAAAGGAAGGAATGTTAAAATTGGAATGACTTACACCACAAGAAGGGTAATAAAATCAACAACCATCCGTAGCTGCTAAATATTGTGATACCAACATCCGGACACTATTAATCTCTTTGACAGCCAATTAAGTAATGTCTGATAACCTTCGTATGTTGCCACTTGAGGAAACAAAGAGCCGGTAAATGTTTGGAGCTAATTGTAAACAGAGAGGTACAAGCAAAGTGACGGATAGCTAAATATATCATCAGATGTTTGGCTGGCCAAAATTGAGATTATGCAGCAGTGGGTCCACGCTCTGGTCACGTTCCTATTTGGAATGCTGGCGGTCACTTTGTCATCAAGAGCCGAAAAAATGGCTAGTTTTCTTTACCCTAAAGAAGATACAAATCTGCAAAATAAACGAACCGTTCTTTTTCGTATTGTAGTCTATCCAACGATTGCGTGATGACCTCAATAAATGTTATTGAAGGCTGGTTAGACATGGTATTAATTCAAGAAATGTCAAGCTTATTAAAGCCGACAATTGCCTAATTATCGTATTTCCTGTACTAAGCTATCTTTCAGTCAAAGAATAAAAGAGCAAATGGCGCTAAATTCTTTAAATAACCCCCGAGAAAAGAGGTGAGCGGGGCGGAGTTGGAGAAGCGGGGAGTGCGTATGTAAGCGTGTGGGTGCATGAGAACCTTCCGCTATGGTTGTTTTTGCGACAGGAATATAGTATGAGTTTGAACTTCAAGCGCGAATTTGGAATCTTGTTATTTGCAAAGGGCATAATGTCGATGATGGAGTGAAACATAAAATGCAACGACAAATGCCTGAAGCAATGTGATATGGCGTCGTGTTCAAACATACTCCGAAATATCCCGGCGAAATATGTACATATCATGGCCCGAATAGCCTGTAAAACAGGCCTTTTGTTGATTCCACGGAACTCGCTTCGCAGCTCGCGGCCTTTCTTTTTGCCCCATCCCGAACCGGGAGGCCTGTTCACAAGATATTCCCCGAGGTCACTGACCTGGACGCACAACATTCAGAAGGTCCAATATTTTGGTGGGCCATCCCCAATTCCGTCGAGTACCCCCCAGGGCATACCAACATAGAAGAACAAGTAGCAAAGGACCTCTATAGAAGATCTGATCAGCCAAAAATAGTAATACAAACAAAATAAGCAACGCTAATACTACGTAGAACATTTAACCACGGTTGCATTTTGGCTTTCAGTTTGGGCTCTATCATGTCGTTGTCGCGTTAAATGTTCTACGTAGTATCAGCTTTGCTTATTTTGTTCATACCAACATGTCCATTTCTTTCTTATGCCAATGAGGACTTAACTTTAAAATCTTTCAGATAATAGAATTTAGTCTAAAACACAGACGGCGTCGTCATCCACTTGACATGAGGGGCTAGCTTAGAATTCAAACCTTTTAGATGACGAATGATTTGGCTTTGTGCTGTGAAAATCCCCCCACGAAGAGTTAATTTACAGATGATCTCTAAACGATTGAATGTCCAAAATAAACGTGCACACGGAGCTGAATCTTCGCATTTTTGCGGTTATTCTAAAATCATTAGAGTGCCTTACCACGAAATGTGGGTCTTATATTAAGAAGGCTTAAAAATTATGTGAAATTTAGCAACATTAGTACTATTATCAAAGACGTTACTGCGGACACTGTGATTAATTATGATCCTATAGCGCACAAAAATAACAATAACACATACTTGTGTAAAATAAACTGGCGACCATCTTGATGGGCTAATACGATCCGATAGAAAAGCAACAGCAGTTACTACTTAATGAAAAGAGTATTATTCGCAGAACAAGCCTTTGCAACTGAGCAGTTCTTTTGAAGTGAACGAAAATACTCCGGAATGAAATTGTTTTCCGTGCAGTGAAGCGCAACATGACAGGTCTACAAAACGCATTGGCTTTCTGACAAAGTAATCCATCATAAGAGTTATTATCCTAGCTTCCTGATCAGTAAAATGTCAGTAAATTTTATTGGATCAGCACTACAATCCTCGAGGCTAGTGAACATGCGTTAATTAACTTTTATTTATCTTTTCTTTCAGTGGCTTCTTATTGATGGTTTCAATTATTTAACCAGTGGACATTTGCGCGCGAAGATAGGTCGCCAAAATGAATAAGGAAACGTGGTTTATTAATCTTGTTGTGAGCAGTTAGTCTTGTCCCTAATCTCGAGCATTTGTTTACAAACGTTTATTGCCCTCAAGTAAGTGGTTTTGCTGATGGATAATTTAAACGATGAAGGAGCGTTTGGCTGCGGATTTGGCAACGGGCGTTATACCCAAATCCGGCTTTATAAGTTAAGGCTGTTTTTTTTTGGCTCGAAGCAGAACTCTTGGATCGTGAATATTGTCCCGTCTGTAAAAATGCAGCAGTAATGAATACACCGATATGGGCGCGTTTATAAGTCTATCCTGGAGTAAGATAATTGGAATACCAAGCTTCCAAAAATTAATAGTCATAGTCATTGAAACTAAGGAAGCAGTGTTTCACTCGACACACCGACTAAACTCAGACCTTTTCTTATTGTTGGCTTGCTTTTCATTCAAATTAATACGAATGATGTTTTTTACCAAGTGGCATGGCGCGTATCTAAAATTTCATTATAATGATTCCTGAACGAGAATTATCAACTGGCTAATAAGTAAGGTCATGATCAGTTGAAAATTCTGCCCCTAATTACTGTAACCCGACCCTTATCACTTTGTCCAGAAAAACCGTATGAGATGCACTTGTGTCACTTGTGTATGGGCTGCTACAAATTCTGTATTTTTTTTCTTGCATCTCTTTGAGTAGTATAAAACAATTTGAGGTCAATTCTTCTTGTGACGGGTCTTTCTCCGCTTCAATGTCTTCTTTCCTTCCGTTTCTTTTATAGCCCAGACAAACTTGTATTAAAAAGTTAATCTGTATTAAACAGTCAGTTCGCCATTTCTCAAGGATGACCGCTAAACTGACAGGTTTAACTGTATACGAACTAAAGAGAGACATACAGAAATCAAATCAAAACAAGTAAACAAACAAACCAGAACAGACAAACTAAAAACAACAACAACAACAACAACAACAAAAACGAAAATAAAATTACAACCATTTGTGTCCGGACACATTACTGACTGCGACCACAGGCAAGCTTGTTCCCGACCGAGCGGGATGAAGAGAGACCCTGGGAACGAGGTTGAGTGCGGCATGCTCCTCCTTGATTTTATCGCAAGTACTAGGCTCCCTCCGCCAAAGAGTCATATCCTGATCAAACCAGTGGCGAGCTCTTCCTGTGGTTTCATTACACGTACACGTTGTAACGAGCTTAGGTGTTACTTGGGTAAATAAATTCAGATAAATTCTGTGCTATGTATCCTGACTCGTCCCCCGCCCTCCTCTCGTGAATTGAGAGACGACTGGGGACAAGTCAGCTATGTATCGGTTATTTTCCCCGTGATATAGCCCCTTTGAAGTTTCAATGCAGGAAATTAGAACGAAACCCAAAATCATACATCTCCTCACAAATGACTGCTTGATGAGGATCAATTTGCTGTCAGTTTTGCAACCATTTCGTCAATATCAAAGCATGGCACTCTATAGTATTATTTACCCAAATAAATATTAATCACAATGAACGAAATACAATGCGAAGCAAGTACATGTAGCCGGCGCAAAGCGCGGGAAAACGCCGGGGAGTAAGTCACGATTGGTTTTGGTTTTACTTCTTATTGGTTGATAAAGTGGCGCGAGATTTTTTAGCCAATCACAAAGCGCCGTAGCAGTGCAATTGAAAACCACTTTAAAAGCGTACTTAGACTTTTCCTTCCATTAAGTTGTTATTTCTTATTTCAGTACACACTGTACATACACGTCTGTACGGCTATCTAATATCATTCATCTCCGCTTTTCAGTTAAATGTTAAATTATTATTTGGAGAATTAGAACTTTCGGAAGGAGATACCTCACACAGGTTCTTCTCTTGTAATTATAAGACCGGGAGAGGAAGTGCGAGGGAACGAGGCATGCAGCTCAAAGCATGATCTATTTCTGTGGGTTTTAATAAGAAAGTAATCTTATCTTTGTATTTATAATCTATGAGGGATTACTGCTCTTCTTCTACTCACTGAAACATGCAGACGGAGTTCACATACTTGCTTAAACAATAGGAAGTTCAATGAAATACTAATTGAACTACTAGTTAACAGCCTTTTGGGAATCTCATTTGGCGAATATTAAAGCCTTTTTTAAATTTAACGCATGTAAAGATCATGTCCTCAAGCCCAAATAATCATCTTGCTTTAATTTCGGAATTTACTTTGTGGTAATTTCGGTATCATGCATATATATATATATATACCCTTTACAGAGCGCAATCAATTTCTATTTTCTCAGTATTTTCACACATGACAATAAAATAACACGCCAGATGGAGCTGATTGTAAGAAAAAAGAAAGAAAAAAGAATGGAAAACTGTTTAGCTGATATTAAAACTGAATTGTTTAAAGACTACGAGCATTCATGTGATAATTCTCGCACCTGATGAATTGTTTCTGATGCTCCAAGTCAACTGCACTAAATTAAAAAATTTCCCATGAAATCAGTCGGAGCTTTTGTTATGTAAATTAATCTTTTCGAGGGTGCCAAAATTCAAGCTAGTATTTTTGCATATATTATCAATAGTTCATGACATTAATTTAATTGTCTATAGAAGCTACCAAGCAGAAGAAAGAAAGACAGCAATCAAAAGCCGCACGTCAAAGACATCCGAATTAAAGATCGTTCGAGCACTAAGAAGGCAAGAGATATGTGACAATAACTTCGAAATTCGTAATTTTATTTCAGGTTCGAATGATGGACGCTCGGGATGTGGATAAAGTTCTTCTCCCCTTTTATATCATCATCGTTATATCAGGAATTATTGGTAATTCCTTATTCATTACAGTGGTAAGAAAACGGCGAACTATGCACACCACCACTAACTATCTCTTGGCAAACGTCGCCGTGTGTGACATCATTTCCTTGCTTTTCTGTTTACCGGGCATCGTCCTACGCCTCTTTGAACATCCAAGAGGAATCCTTGGGAACTTTCTGTGCAAGTTTGTGAGCATGCATCTTATTGCTGGAGTCACGTTGTTGGTATCCGGTTTGACACTTACTTTAATCTCAGTTGAAAGGCACAATGCTTTGTTACAAACCATGAATATGCGATTGAAACTGGCAAAGCGACGCGTCGCCATTGCGATTTGCTTCATTTGGGGATTGTCTATCGCATTTGTTTTGCCATTGTTTATCGAACAGAAGTACGCGGATGAATTCAAAGATTGTTTCATGGATTGGAGCGACACTGCCTCTAGGGTGTATTGGGGGTTTTTAGCATCAATAGTGGGTATTTCACTGTTTATTATGTGTTTCTGTTACGCCAGAGTTGTAAGAGAATTGTATTCGGAGAACGTCCTTCCACCGAGCGATAATAACCGCGAACAAGATATAAAAGACAAACAAAAAATTATCAGGCTTTTAATAACAGTCTCTGTTTTGTTCTTGATATGCTTTTTGCCTTTTATTATCATCTCAGCGATCAATATTTCAACAAAAAGGGTATTGTATAAGTTATCGTATTTACTCGTTTACACCAGCTGTTCCGTGAATCCAGTTGTATATGTATTTCAAAGTGCAAATTATAGAACTGGCTTAAAAGATCTTTGGAACAGACGTTCGTTCCGGCAGCGGGAAAGGTCTCTGGAGTCATAAATACAGATTGTTTAATGCGTAAATTAATTTTTGCTTTTGAATAAAAAGAATATAGCCGGACTCCCATGGAAACGAATTAGCGCCGATTTGGGAAAAGTAAAATGTCATCTTGAACTTCGTAACATGGGAAAGTTGATGCCATTTGTATTTCAAGAAGACAAAAATGTCACTAAGGAGTCAAAAAAAGATTCAGTAATGATCTTAGGAAAGCCAGTAGGAGAACGTAAGCTCTGGTAATACAGTTCCGCTCGACTCGCATATACTTTCCGGTTAGAATTTTAACAAACACATTTTAGACCTTTTAGAATGCACTAGAAGAACTTGAGAAGATAACAAACACCTGCCAGTTCCCGGCTTATAGTAGCCTTAAATCCTTTAAAGAAACTGTAAAAGTTCTCTTTATTGACTGCTGGCCACTTTAGATACAAAAATTTAAAATTTAGGTCTAGGTTTTCATCCTGGTCATACGACGCTAAGTTGCAGTAGCAAGCGGGCTCTTCAAGTAAATAAATTCGACACTGTTATATATATTTATACGGCCTGGAGAAGCATCGAATGCAGCTGCCCCTCGACTGCCCAAATTTTCGATGAGTTCACCGACTTGAAAAAGCGACGATACGACTGAAATTTACGAGTACTTTCCAGTAAAACTTTCCCATTGATATCTATCCGGCTACTTTCTAATATTTCTGCTTTAATTTAGTCGAAGGGTTCCCTTAAATCTTTAGAAACCACATTTTAGTAGAATCAGGTTACCTGATGATTTAATGCGCTTTCTGTTATATGACTCTTATCTCATTAACGTACCCTTTTCACTCCCAGAGTCAATTATAGAGACATGTAGTGTAGTACTTTTTAGTCTGTGGACGAAATCCTATTGTGTGACCATTCAAATGATACCTCTTCAGCAGTACTTTCGCACGGTACCATATGTTTTTCAATATTTTACAACATGAAATTTGGCCGCATTTTTCTTGAATTTTGATATTTGGCACTCTTGAGAGTTAAAGGGTTAACTATTGTTTTATTTTGAGTAGACAGTAAAAAGAGCAGTAATGAAAAATAATATGCGCTTAATGAAATTATACGAGGTGCGCGTATTACCATATATATTAATTATAAATTTGAGTGTAAATTAATAATTGTTTCATTTACCATTAGCAAACTAAGGTCACTTTTAGCTGGGTAGGATTATGCATAGATCAATACCAATAATTTTGATGAAGCACCTGCAGCTGGCAGAATAAAACATGTCCTGAAATGCGATTTTAAAAGCGCTTATTTGTATTTTAGTGCAAATAAAAACATCAGACTCTTTTTACTCGATGTTCTGTCTTTTTGATTTCACATTTCCTCGTGTCTATAATGAATTTCTTCAATAACGGATAGCAATTGTAAATATTTACGGTAAACTCATAACTGAGCATTTCCCAAGCAATTTAATAATGAAAAGCTTTTAATTAATATTTGGAAAGAATAAGCGAATCACATAATACGCTGGTCTGCCGGTCACTGAACAGACTGAAATGTGCGCTAGGAGAGAAATAGTCACGCCTGGTGACAAACAAAAAATCTCATTGTATGTTTTCACTCCACTGTCAATCCGATCCTTTCAGTTTCCGCCATTAGCCTCGGGGCATGAGTGAGTACGAATGTGGTTGAACTCTTAGAAACCATAGTAACCATATACACCCGATTAAAAAAAGTTGCCATGTAAAAAGTATAAACCATGAACGATATATACGACCGAATCATTTTCTAGGAAATGGAAAACCTTGTTCTCAGATAAATTTCACATTATTATGATAAAATAAATACGCTCAAAATCATCCCTGAAATTCTTTTTAGGAAAGAATAGATTTTAAAAATACCCCCCAAAAAATGTTAACAAGCCATATTTGCCTTGTTCCCAGAATCGCATCGTTTGTGGTTAGTATGTTTTTTTTCCCCCGAGCAACGTTTTTTTTTTCAATTCCCTACTCCAGAAACTATGAAAAATAGGCATCATACTCTTTAAAGGTGGTCAGACACGAGGGGTCATGTAGCAGGGACATGTCGCAGCGACATTTAGCAGCGACAAAAATTTGTGTAGTGCACACTGAAGGACATGTAGCAGGGAATGTAGCGGGGACATGTAGCAGGGAAAAAATCATAGCGCTTTCACACCACATGAAAATGTCTCGGGGACATGTCTCAGGGACATGTTGCAGCGACACGTCCCCTCGTGTGAACTGATACTATCATAATTATGCAACACCATTCTTGGGAGCATTTTGTCCCCGCGACATGTCTCACGGAGTTCAACTTGTTGAACTTCATGGGACATGTCGCGGGGACAAAATGTCACCAAAATTGGTGTTGCACAATTATGGTAGTATCAGTTCACACGAGGGGACGTGTCGCTGCAACATGTCCCTAAGGCATGTCCCCGCGACATTTTCATGTGGTGTGCAAGCGCTATGATTTTTTCCCTGCTACATGTCCCCGCTACACTCCCTGCTACATGTCCCTCAGTGTGTACTACACACATTTTTGTCGCTGCTACATGTCGCTGCGACATGTTCCTGCTACATGACTCCTCGTGTCTGACCACCTTAAAGTGCAGGTTTGAGTGGTGCTTGATGTGAGCCTGCTTTTTCCAATTTCTTTTGTTTTCAGCACGAACTGCACGTGCTATGCTTCAACTTCTTGGCAATTTGCATACGGTGCAATTTGTTGTATACGAGCTAGCGTTCCTACATGCACTCTGAATTCCATTGTGCCATTCAATAATTACACTCCGGTGAGGCTGAGCCTACACATAGAATATTATTATGGTATTTTTCAGAGTGGCCTATTAGGTGCATATTCTAATTTATTTTTTAGGTATTGTTGGTATTATCAGTTATTTTAATGAAAACTGTGAGCAATCTGAGGGCATTCTTATCTACAGAACTTTGAAGAAAATCGTTTCTTAACAACAAATAAGCAATATATTAGAAAGGCCCGATTGGGCTATATCAGCTATATAACTGGCTATTCCCAATGAAAAATTTTTATTAAGTTTATTCAACAATATACTAGTGTCATTGATATCAGTTGTGTACTCGAGTCGACTCAAAGGAGATAGGCAACAAGACAATTAATAACAATTCATGAGATGATAAGTTTCTAAAGAAACTGTGATGATGCATCGGTGGAGGGGGGGGGGGGCGAGTGAAAAAACACGGAAATATAGTTCAGGAGCCTTTTTATAAACTAAGTCAGGAGGGTAATAAGCTCCTGACTAAGTTCATGATCCGTAAAAAAAGATTCAAAAGCTGACGTTTCGAGCACTAGCCCCTCATCAGAGCGAATCTCTTTACAGTGACCCATTACCCTCATTAATTAAAATCAGATAGAATAAATAAATAAGGCCAAATATTATAGACACTCTGATGAAGGCATGAAGCCGGGTCGAGAGATTCATGCAGAAATTGTGGTGTGCTAACTACCAAACCCCCGCGCCTCCACACTGATAAACTGCAAAAAAATTAATAGGCCATTTGCACGATGACGTTATTTGACTACAACTACCAGAATCCTTCAGTTTTTTTGTTTTGTAGTGCAAATTAGGGCTATTGTTTTTTAAACCGCACTGGGATTACAAAATGTAAATAAGAAAGGAAAAACGAAATGAACTCTGGTAGTTGCAGTCAAATGACGTCATCGTGCAAATGGCCTTTTCCATATTTTTGCCGCTGCGAGTTAGTTCGGAGCGGACGGCCTACGACTGCGCGCGGTCTTTTAGCGAGCCCGAAATTAAAGAAGTCCAGTGATCATCTCCGCCCTCTCGAGGTCCCTAGACTGATATGAAAACTTCCAAGCACCAGGTCGTTAGAATTCGCGAATTCTTCCTGAGCATAAAAAAAATGAACATGATCGGAAATATTTTAATTTTGGATCAGTCCAATTACGATTCAGTCGCAGTTATACGTTTTATTCAGAATCAGATCAGTCAGGGTAATGTGGGCTCAGCTGGGCCTAGACTTAGGGGCCGATTACATGGCGAATTTCAGCCCGGTAGGCGGGCTGGAATTTTGTTGCGATTACATGACGAATTTCAGCCCGGGCTGACAGCCCGGTTAACACTCGTTTCCATCTCTCAAACTGACCTTGGACACCTTATGAGAACCCCATTTATTGTGCAGAGAACCCGGAGAACTGAGAGAACGTCGCTCCGGTTAAGCAAAGAGTAGCGTTTTGAGGTTTAGCATTGATCTACAGTGTTTAGGGTTAAGCACTGATTTGAAAACGGTTAGTTTTCATTTATTGTTATGGGCAACTCTATGATAGGTTAAAAATTACATCTCTTGGCAGCTAATCCACGTTGGTGTAGTGGATAAGGATATTAGTTGTGAAGCGAACGACTCGGTGAAATAGGTTTTACTTCATGTAACTTAAAGTGAAAAGGAAAGGTCAATTTGAGATATGGAAACGAGTGTTTACCTGACAGCCCACGCCGCCATCTTGTTTCATTGAAAACAAATCATTGCGCATGCCAAAGTGCACTTTTCTACCAATGAAGGTGACCTCCCTTTTCAACCCGGGCTGAAATTTCATTCTGATTATATGAGGTTTTTTAGCCTGTTTGCCCGGGCTGAAATTTCCAGCCCGAAACCGGGCTGGAAATTTCAGATTTCAGATTAGAGACAATGTATGAACAGCTTTTGTAAACTGAGTAAGTAAGTTGAGCGCACTGTTCAACTTTTTATGTTTACGCAAGCTGTTTGCACCAGCATTGTCTCTCACTTTATTAACGCATATAAAGCGCAAGTAAAAATTACGCGATTTGTTTCGCAGCGCGCCAGTATTTCTTGATCTTTCTTGGTGTGATATGCTGCAAAACAGTCGCTTCACTGGAGTTCGTTTCTCATTATAGAAGTGTGGGAAATTTGAAGCGTACGACTGAAGAAACAATAGCCGCGGTCAGACACGCTTCAACTTTTACCCAGTTAAACGGGTTAAATTCAAAATAACAATAGCCGCTGCACGCTTACTTGAATTAACAATAGCCGCTGTACGCTTAATCGTGCCGCGGCTATTGTTATTTCGAATTTACCTTGGTAGAAGTTGAAGCGTGTAACAGCAGCTATAATCACGGCGTTTATTATCTTTATTATCTTCTTACACAAAGAGAGGAAAAATATCAAATGATTTCTGGCCAAGAGAACAAAACATAATAAGATTTAATTCGGAATTTTCCAAAACTCAAGCCGAAGAACAAGTTGCTATCATTTTCATCCAAGCCATCCGCACCGACGACATGCCAGATTTATAGCGTTTAAAAGTGAATCTAGTGGAGTAATTTTTAACCCTTCACTCCCAGAGTCAATTATGGAGACATGTAACATAGTTCTAACGTTTGAGTCTGTGGCCTAAATCCTATGGTGTGACCATTCAAACTAACCTCTTCGGCAGTTCTTTTGCATAGTACTATTTGTTTGGTACAAAATGAAATTTGGGATATTTCTTGAATTTTAATATTTGGCACCCTTAGGAGTTAAAGGATTAATAAAACTGCAGCATTATGGTTAGGTTTTCATTGATACAAATATGTTTTTGGGCGTTCCAAATAGATGCTAAAAATAGGTGACATTGCCCCTTTGATACCAATACGGCTAACTCATCATGTCATATTACATTAACGAAACTGCAAAAGATCCATTGCGTCACATTGGATCAATACAGACAGTGATAAGCAAAAACAGACCACTGCAAGGACTGATCAAAAGGCATTCTCTCGAAATGGCACTACGGTTGGCCAAAACTGGCATGATCAGCGCTCACTTGCATTGCATTTTATTGTCCTGTATTATCGGAGAGTTGATTTAGTTCCATAGAAACCAAACTTGTGTACCGTATTTCGTCGAATTGGGGAACACCCAGAGCTATTGTTATTAGAAATCCAGTTGGCTTCGGAGACGTTTATCGACCTGAGAATCGATGACAAAATGGATGGTTCTGAGCTTAGGGCACACAAAAATGTTAGGAATGTAAACATTCCTTCCTCATTTATCCATCTGAACTTCTTACTGGCTTTAGCGTTCAATAAAGAGTGTGTTTAACGAGAAAGAGGCGTATTTTTGATAGTAGATCCGGTCAATATGCAGGATCATCTCAATTCTTTGTCTTTTTAAAAGAACTATAATTGAATTATGTTGAAAACTATTAAACTTGAGCTCTGTCTGAGTTTTTTCTTTTGGCTTCTTCCGTCCGGTTCCAGCTTGTATTAAATGTTGATTACATATGTTATTTCCCTGAATAGCTTACATTCGTACTCCGTGTCACGTGATTGAAGTACAGAACTATCGTTCAGGACCCGGTTGTTCAAAAGATGGACAGCGTTATCCACCTGGCCCTGGTTGTTCGAAAGATGGATAGCGCTATCCAACGGATAAATCACTATCCAGTGGATATGTATGATTAACAAAATCCATTGTGTTATCCACTGGATAGTGATTTATCCGGAGGATAGCACTATGCACCTTTTGAACAACCGGGCCCTGATAAATCACTATCCAGCGGATAACACAATGGATTTTGTTAATACTTATCCACTGGATAGTGATTTTTCCGGTGGATAGCGCTGTCCACTTTTTAAAGCCGTTCCAGGTAATCAGATAAAACTCTCGCGGAAGGAGCGAATGGTCATTCTCAGCTGTCTCAGTAGGATTTCATCCACAGACTCAGTTAGAACTACCATGTACAGCATCTAGATAGGCTTAGCCTAACAGAGGAGCTCTCTGAACAGAAACGATGACGATAAGCTTAACTAAGGTGAAAGGTCGGAAGCACAAGAAAAATTAGAATTAAGATTGACGACCAAGCTATTTTCAATTTTAGCAATTCTCAAAAACAGTATTAAGCGACCCTCTGACTCGTCTGCGCAGTACATTTCTGCACAAAAGCCCACAAAAACCTTTTTCTCGCTCTAGAACAACTAGCATGACTAATTTCCGAAAAAATACACCTGTTGCGTATCGAAAATTGCCCGAGAAACTGATTTGGAAATCAAAATTGCAAAAATACACAAACATCTTTGCGCAAGGCGACGCGAGCTAACAACATCGCAGGAAATTGGTCAATAGCTTTCATTTGAATGGTAATACTTGATACACAGAGTAAAAAAATTCAAGATTTGATCGTGGGAGTGAAATTATAAACACATTTTGCAAAGAATTTATAATTCCTGTTATACCCCCTCACCCAACGTGAACTTTATGCGCATGCGCGCATTGCGCGGACAAGCGTATATCCTGAACAAAGAATACGTCTGGAAACTTAATAATGTTACAGCTTTTATACAACGTTTCTTATCCGTGAGTACAACAAGAGAAGTGTTCTTAATGAAATTATACAATAAATAACATTTTCAAATAAGATGCAGGGTTATTTAACTTCCCATTAAACTATGCATATTTCCTAATAAAATTAACATTTTTTCTCCTTCTTGTGTGTGTTTGTGTGCCGTTCCGATTTTGTGTCATCGACTTAATTTTTAACAGATTGGGGGAAGTGAAATTTTAGATTGAAGCTTGATCGACCCTCAGGATCGCACTCGATCGGCGTGGTACTTTACAATCTACCACCTACGGGCTCTCTAACTACACTCTTTTTAATAAGAACCTTTTTTAGGCTGTGATTGGCCAAAATTTTAAGAACTTGCTAAGAAAATACCCAGGCTAAGAGTTTGTTAAAACGTCTTTATTTTATCCTATTGTTCTTAGAATAACTAAGCTAAACAAGAATAAAATAGAGTAATGACTAATTTGGTCACAGTAAAGATGCAACGATGTAGGCCGGCCGTTTTCCATTTCAAAATAGAACTATGATTTACTGAAATACTATATATACAGTGTAACTTAGAACATTGTTAAGAACATCAACAAACTAAAATGAACCACCCAACAAAGACAAACAAACAAAACAAACAAATTAACAAATCTGCAGTTTCTAACATTCTTGGTATTAATGTATAAATTGTAAGTTGCTCTATACTGACAGCAATCCAAGGCTCATGTCAAATGGCGACCGTCGCTGGCTGATGACTCTTCGGAAATACCATTGAATCCAACATAAATAAGTCGTGTTTACATCATTATTTTGAAATTAAAAAAAAAGAGTCATCACTTAAGGATTTCCAAGTAGTTAATTTAAATGACATGGTTAAATTCTTTTGGTATAAAGACTAAACAGAACTATTTCCGTTTACTATTGTTTTACTTTCGATCGAGTGTGAATGAACTTGTTATTGTTCGCTGTTCGATTGTGGTCACAATTGATTATATGCGCATAAACGACCCTGGAACTTATTGGAGAACAACATATCCTTTCCAGTACGCATGAACATTTTGAGAATCCCGATCGATTTTACTAGCACTTTCCCACGTGGCTAAATCAGAGCCACGGTACGGTGACGGTCAGTACAAGTTTCGAAGTATTAAATTAAGACAAATGATTATACCTGCGTTGACAGTCACTGCAATTACACAGAATTACACCGTGAACCTTTTTGGCTGGCTCCAGATTTTAAAGCCAATACTGCTTTGTAAAATAGTTAGCGGTAAAATAGTAACATTTAAGCTCTGGCATTCCAGCTTAGCAATTTTTTTCCGCATGGCTTTCAGTATATTCCGGAAACTTTAGTTTGTTCTAAAGATGAAAACCATTCGTTGGTGAAAATGGTTGTAAAGACATGTTTCCGTAGACAATTTGGAGGTTTGACGAGGGACAAAACCCCCGTAAATTATAGTTTTGTAGCGGTAATTGGTGCAACGGAACTGCCAGTTCTCGGCCGGCACAGTAAGGAAATCCAGCCTGCATATGACTTAATATAGAGTTTCTTTCTTCCCACCGCAAGCTCGCCTCAAAGTCAGGCGCCATTTGCTTTTTCCACTTTGTCCGCCGGTTCTGGAACCATGTTTTAATTTGAGTGTCTGTTAGATTAAGGTTCTTGGCCAAGTTATTTCTTTCGTTGATGGTTAAATATTTCTTGTCGTGGAACATTTCCTCCAAAGATTTTAACTGGCTACTGGTAAAAGCGGTTCTTCGTCTGCGAGCCTTGTTGAAGTGAAGATCATCGCGGCTTGGTGATCCTTCAATTTCTTCTTCCTCGTGTCCCTCGACAAACTCTTCTTTCGCTACATCTACACAACACGTAAATGAACCATTCCGTTAGAACTAATTTATACGTTTCTAAACGATGTTCTAATCGCCTTTTGGTGGCTTAAAAAACAACAAGAAACGATGAGAAACGAGACAACATGCTCTTAGCAAGAAAAGGATAGCATGAAAGACACGAACCTGTCGCGAATGGTTCTGTTGTTAGTTCCTCAGGTTCACTATGATGTTCACCATCCCGTGATTTATCTTCTCTTGGGGACAAGTGCCCCAAGATTGCGTTTATTGTAAACGATGCCATGCAGCTGCGATGTGGACAACAATGGAGCGAAGGAGTTTATATAAACGCCCACAGGGCAATTCTAACGTCAATAACGATCCCAAGCTGCTAAATATTATGATACAGCATCCGGACTCTATTAATCGGTTTGACAGCCAATTAAGGCAATATACGCTGATCGTCCACTTAAATAACAAAGAGGCGGTAAATGTTTGAAACAGTATAAGGAGAGGGTCAGGGTTTTGTCACTTTTGACAAAATGTTAATTAGATCATTAAATTTTTGGCTGGCTTTAATGTTCTGCACTATAATAGTAAGCAGATCATGGATCGAACTAAATTTCCGTTTTTTTTTAATTCTTGGTTAAACAAATGAAAAAAAGAAAACCACAGGATTGGGAACTTTATTAACACAACATTTCTTTGGCCCTCTTATGTTGCGTGAAACCATTCAGTTGTTTAACAACACGCATGATGAAGACATTTGAAAATACATAAATCAGTTCCGTAATGCAGATGACCGTGACACAGCCGCTAAGCTAAAACCAGACGATTTCACAACAGCTTTATTCTTTATCTATTATTTCAAAAGAAGAAAAAAAATGTTAGATTGAACAAAAACGTCATGTAAAATTATTTTTATTTTACAGCAGAAAAAGACGAACGTTGTAAAACCGTTGTTTTTCTCATGCGCTCATTCACGTCCGCACTTTTCAAGTTCTTCGCCCGGGTTCTTCGTGATCAGCACGTGAACTTTTCTCTTCAAAATCGCGGTTTTTCTATTCAGGATATGAGCCATCTTTAAACAGGAACCTTGGGTAGAACAATGTAGAACAGACCGAGACCCGACTGAGCTTCACGAGTCATATCCGAAGTTGCTTTATTTAAAAAATAAGCACGATTTAATCCAGTAGAAAGACGAAGATGACAATGATGAACAATTTTATACCTTTGCTGGAAATCGTCGGCTTTCAGAATGACAGAACTGTTGAAATATTTAGAGCTTATGCGTATTCGTCACTGACAGTTCCCCTGCAAAGGGTTAATTTGAAAATATTTTATAGACATATGCTATAAACTGACCCCAGCAAAATCATTGGAACGACACAGTGAAAAAGAAAAAAAATCACAGACGACAACAACTAGTAACAACTCAGTTCCTGGTCCACATTCCTAAAAGAGCAAATTTGGCTGTGATTTTGAAGCTCCGTGTTCAAGTGTTTCCGTAAGCGAGGAAAATGCGCAAATCGATATTTGCTATAATTCTAACAAGATTTATTGTAAAGTTTTCTTTTTAAATTTACGTATTTAAATCTTGCTAATTTGATGATTCGTAAAATACCTTCAATCCAATTTCTATATTTTAAAATTGTTTTTGCCACTGTGCGAAATGTGACGTACGTGGCGTGTCGTCCGCCTTGGCTCGACATCACATTCTTAACCCGGCTTGTAGATCCATTTTTGTTAATTCATTGGATTATCCGCGTTTCCTGGAGGTATTAATAATACTAATACTTTTGTTTATTTTTAATTCGTGCTATTTCTTAGGAATCATTTCCTTTTTTAAAAAAATCCTAGGCGAGTTACATGCACCACCTTGCCCACATGCTCTTGAGCGCTGGCTTGTCTTGCACGTCGTTGCTAAGTATTTAAAAATCTCAGTTTCATCTCGAGTATTTGTTTACAATCGTTTGTTTCCCGCCGATCAAGTGGTTTATTGAGAGGTTTAACAAAGCATTTAATGGTGGAAAACGATAGTCATTAGTCTGGTAATCATCAGTTGATAGGTCAAGATTCACAACAAGGAATGCACCCATGTTTCTCAGGCTTCTCATACGGAAAAAATAGCAGCTAGCTTCTCTCGGGAGGGCTCCCATCAGGTGATTATCGTCGCGTCTTCATGGTGGTTTAGGACCCCTTAGTGTATTACCTAAAGTGAAGTAAACCAAGGCATACAAGGAACAGCAACAAATTGTAGCCGGAGCTTTGTGTTCATCAGGATCGGCTATGGACATATTATTCATCAGGGGTTGGAGAAGCTAGCGATGATCATGGAAAGGAGTTTCAGACTAGTCACCCTTTCGCATTGGAGCTGAGTCATTTCCCCTATTGATAGGTGCATGCCCTTTAATCATTTGAAGTGGATAGGAAGTGCGTAAGTGTATTTCAGACTGCGTGCGCAGTTCTCAATAGCGTCTAGAGGTGGTGATGTTTTTGTCGGTAACAGGATGGGAATGTTAAAGAAACTATGGCACTGAATAACCTTATTGATTAACAATATCAAGATGAGTAACCTTTAACTGAAAGGGCTTTGAACTGCTAATTGGTTCGCGTTCTTGTAGCTGATGTTTTTATTCCAGACTCAACTCCCCACCATTACTGACATTTTTCGAGACTTAAATCCCGGCATTACCAACAAAGTTGCTACAAACCTGATTCCATTAAATCCATTTAGGTGCAAAAGCGAAGGTTATATTATTTTTTATTACTTTCATGGGAAATTTCCAGTTGCGTGCTGAAATCCACTGTTTTCTTAATGTATTAATGAATTGCTACTTTGTTCAAAACGGTGCCGCAGTTAATGTTTTTGCTTTGAGAAACTCTGGCCTTTCTAAAAAAAATCATAATATACTTATCTTATTTTTTTGAAATGAGTCTATAGTTATGATCATTGACCGACATTTATAGTAAAAGCTCCAAGCCTTGAAATGAGAGCTATTCTTCAAGTGCTTATAAAGTGGTTTTCTCAGACAATATTAAAAACACCGCGCAGTGGCAAACTGTAAGGAACGTAAACGAGTGGCAATCACCTTTTTGGCGTCATTCGTTGACAGGCAATTTATGATGCAATTGACAAGCTTAACTTCCATCAAGGACAACCAGCAAATCATTTCGGTGGAAATGCAACTTAGTAAAATATAACGCCTTTTGTTTTCGGAACGAAGAAAGCAGCTTGTCAGAATTCGAGGATAAGATTATTTGCTAAAAATTTTCTGTTGCTGAAACTGATTTAGGTAAAAGAACCGAAAAGCTCAAACCGAATGAACTCTCACATAGTTTCCTTTAAAGGCATTAAAATGAAAAATAAAACGGTGAACGGCTATATTCCAAGCGTTTTCGTAAACATTAGTCGTTGGGTGCGAGGTGTGGGGCTGTATGGGTAAAGGCCTGGCTGACAGACTCCAGAAATTGCAAAATAGGGCAGCAAGAATAATTACCTACTCTAATTATGACATTCGGTCTGCTGATATTTTGGAAGACCTTGGCTGGGACACTCTTGAATGTAGGCGCTCAAAGCAATTAGCGGTTAGTGTCTATAAAGCTAAAAATAATCTTTCTTCTAAGGGTCTAAAAAATCTTTTTCGACCAATAACGAATGTTCTTTCTTATAAATTGAGAAACAACTTGAACAATTTGTTTGTTCATAGACCCCGAAAGGAAGCGGGAAAGTGTAGCTTTAACTATCGGGGCACTGTTCTTTGGAATGGCCTATCAAATGAAATCAAAACTGAGCCATCTATCGCATCCTTCAAAGCCGCTTTATAGTAATTTTAATCTTATAGGTAAACATAGAAAAATTCATTACTATTGTAATTTTAATTAGAAATTTTTAACATGTTTAGGTATTTATAGAGAATATTTAGTATACACGGCTCTCTGGAAGAGCATTTTGTAATTAATGATGGGATACCGTGTTTTTAAATAAAGCTTTGATGATAATGATGATGATGATGTTCCATGCTTATTGCTGACTATTGCTGACTATATGCTGACTCATTCCTGAAGATGACTTCGATGCTTATTGCTCACACTTGCTGACTTCTATGCTTATTGCTGACTATATATTGTTGATTTCCATGCTTGTTGCTGCTTATTGCTGTCTTCCATGCTTGTAGCTGCTTACTGCCGACTATTGCTGACTATTGCTGACTTCTATGCTTATTGCTGACTATTGCTGACTTTATCTGAATATCGGCTGACTTCTCGGCATGCTTTTTGCTGCTTACTGCTGACTATTGCTGACTCCCATGCCGGCTAACTGCTGATGACTCTAATGTATATAGCAAGGACATCAAGAGTTCAATTCAACACCCGGCTTTCATAAAAGTTAATAATTGGATGAGCAATTCTGTAAAGAAACTGGGAAAAATCAGCAAGTTACCAGAACAAACGTCACGGTTTGCTGTTAGAGTCAGGCCTTGTCGATAATCAATGCAGCAACCGTCTTTCGTGATTTTTACGAACGTTTACTGTAGCGGAATCGTTATATGAATAGCAACGTGAATCATTTGGATGAAAAATTATTGTTGGACACCTGCAATAGTGGCCGAATTTACACGAAGAGCTCATTGATGGCCATACCTTTAATTTTTTTGTAGGAGTTTACATGTGTTAATTATGTTGTATGTGTATCGGGTTGTTTGGTTCGTACTATTTTCTGTTTCTTGTTGTGGAGTGAAGACAAAAGATGCAGTTTTGTTGCATGCCCCATAAAGGTATACAGTTAAATCGTTATCTGTTCTAGGAGTATAGTTTTGTTCCCCCACAGGGGAAATATAACGTTTTGTTACCCTACTTGGGAGGTATGCAGTTTTGTACCCTATAGTCCTTTATCATGCGGCGGCCATGTTGACTCCCCGGAGAATAAAATGCTTTGTTTTTGCCCGCCCAACCTCGTTTTCAACTTTTTCACTGCGAGGCGGGGAGGCGTAAATCTTTTCTTTTTACAAAAAATGGCGGGGGTTGATAAAGGCCTATTATTGGGAGTTGTCAGGAGCTTATTAGGTAATAAGCTCCTGGATTTGTACAGTTCAGTATTGCCCCATCGGCGGTTATGCAGTTTTGTAGGGCCTTATTTTTTTTTTGCAGGATAATGGGGGTGGGGCGACGCCTTCCCCTCCTCCCCCACCCCGCCCCCCTCCCACCACTCCCCTGCTGGAAGGATGAATAAAACCTTGAAATTATGGAACCTTGCGACTATGAAACTCCCCCAAACATGCACCACAACAATCTTTACAGTTTGTACTGATGAATAACTTACTAGTGTTGTTCGTACCGACGTAGAGTTGATCTGTTGCCAGTATATGCGTGTACGCTGGCTGAAGTGTCGCAGGCACGGTGGTGTAGTGGTTAGCCTGTGTGGTGGTGTAGTGGTTAGCCTGTACGGTGGTGTAGTGGTTAGCCTGTGTGGTGGTGTAGTGGTTAGCCTGTTTCAACTGTTTCAACTGTTTCAACTGTTCAACTGTTTCAACTGTTTATTAATTATCACAGAATTTACAGAAAGCAACATATCCACTGCCCGCAGTTAGCAGGTTAGCTAGTCGAGGCGAGCAGTGGTTACACGTATGTAATACATTTAACATACAGATAGATCACATGAAAAACTAGAGAAAAAGAGTAGTTAAATAAATAAACAAATAAATAAAAAAAATTCAATTTAATTAAGTTTACAGTCATAGACATTGCAAATATAAGAAGCCGAGTTTTCAGGAAATTTTTGTACCAGACTTAAAAGTCTGGTAAATCAATGTAATCATTTTCTTCTGAAAGTATTCGGAGTAAAGTGTCGTGAATATTAATTTTAAAGTTATTTTTGGACATCTCTACGGTGGTGTAGTGGTTAGCGCATTGGAATTCAGATCTGAAGATCGGTGGCTCAAGGCCTAATCTTTGCAGCTGTACAGTCCTGTCCGAGCGTTTGGGTCACCTTCCAAGACACGGGAAGGACGGACAAGATTGAGGAAGAAAAATATTGACTGCCATGTAAAGGCGATCTGCCTTCTGCGGCTTATGGTGTATTGAGAATGAATTAGGGATGGGTATACAGTGTCATGTGCAACAACTGTTTAACTGCATGAAAAAGTTCCAAGTTTGTCGTCTTCGCAATCCGCCATAAATTCCTTCTTTGCTGTAGAACAATTTTCAGTATTTTTTTTACCTACCAACGCTTATTATGAAATACACTCTCTTTTTAATAAGAGCGTCTAATTTTTGCAAGCTTGATCGACCGTTCATTTCAGTAAATCATGGTTCGAAATGAAAAGCGGAAAGAAAAAAAAGGCCAAGTTGGACGGTACTGATAGGGTGACAAAATTGTTACACTTTATTTTAATTGTTAGTTAGCTTATTGTAAAAAAATATGAGGACAAAATAAAGACTCCCTTCCAAAATCTCAGCCTGGGTGTGTTCTTAGACCAATCCCAGCCTCAACGGTCTTTACATAAAAAAGAGTGCATGTAGAAACCAGCAGACATCTCCAGTTCCGTGAGTGTGAAATATTATATAAACTGCATGGAGTTATTCAGATCGAGTGGAGCAGGCTCTTGTTGAGATTTCACAGAACAAGGGAGAGCGGTATTCGTGCTATGCCAAACATTGCACGGATACGGTAGGAGGCAATGCTAAGGTTTCACGGAGTCCTAAAAACCCTGTGATTGACATTTTGGTTGCTCAACTTCGATCTTGGTCAGTATATAGCTCAATTAGATTATTTGATAGCCAATTAAGATAAAGCCGCTAGCTCACTCGCGTTTTGACACAATAAAAGACCGCCATGCAAATTGGATCATGTAGATGAATCTCAGCTGAATGCCTATTTTCTTTGGAAGTATTTTTTGAAAAACTTCCTTTCCTTTTGTTAGCTTATATTAAGCAGGAACACTCGACGGAGTCCCTTCCTTCAAATATAAATATTGTTGGATTAATAGAGATTAAAATGGTTACGAATTTTGAAGCCAATATTAATGAGTTGCCAAGATTTTTGAGCTGAAAAGAGAGAAATGAAGCAAACTTATAGTGTATATCGGTCATAAACTGATCTGTAGGCAGTCAAAAAGATGTTTTCCGGCATATCCCTTCCCATCGTTTTGTAAGGACCTGTAAGGAAAATAGAGATTATCATTTTGAGGCGGCGGTAAAAATAAATACCATGGTCGACCTCAGAGCACCCGGCTATTTTTAAAGGAAATCACAGTAGGTATGTAAATACTTATTATATGAGCTGTTTTACTTTGAATAATCTGTCCCGATTAGTGTGTGACCACGGCTTGCGCTCATGATCTTGTTATTTTGACATTGGCTGATATTTCGTCTCATAAATATATAAATCTGTCTGAGGAGTCATCGGATTAATAAAGTGAACCGTGGCCCAAAAATAAAATCAAAGTATAGAGCAAGGCTGATACTACGTAGAACATTTAACGCGACAACGACATGATAGAGCCCAAACTGAAAGCCAAAATGCAACCGTGGACAGCTGTTTCGATCTGTTACAGATCCTACGTACACCGCAGCATTTTCGTTCGCGGTCCTTCTTATTCAAAAATAAATCATTTTCATGTATTTTATCGCATTTATAAAAGGGCGGGAGGGGGGGGGGGGAGGTAAAGAATTAGCAACTCAGAATAACTATAGAGCTGATCAAGCTGAGAAACTAAAGCTGAGAAACTAAATTTATTATTTACACGCACAAGGACAGCACAAGGTAACTCCTGAGTAAAGCTTGGAAGAAAAAAAAAGACAACGGAAGAAAATTAATAAAGAGGTAGAAAGATAAATCCACAAATGAAATGAAAAAACACATGAAAAGTTATAAATAATAAGGCAGAGCAAGGAAAGGAACGCCATGCTCGCATAACAATCACTAAATCATAAGTCCGCCAAATCCACATCATGTTCTTTATAATCATTAAACTGCTTGGCTGAAACCCTCTGAACTCAAGATATCTTTGCAGAGGGCCACTTTCAGTCAGTGAGCGTATAAGGGGAGTAGCTATTTTCTGTTTCTTTCATTATTGATAAGATTAACGCATTTATACTGTCTCATTCTCAGTTATATACAATTCATATTTTGTACTTATAATATCAGATTTATAAAAATAATCGGGCAATCTTGGCGACTAAACTGAGACTCGGCTGGCAGGACCCAAACAAGCCGACCCGCGATATCATGCTCACTGATCTCAAAATCGAACCGTGCTCAGTTTTGTGGAAATAAATCCTCCTTAGGGAAACAGCGTGCCAAACGTTCCTTACAGGTGTCATGTTGTTTATTCACTATGATGATGATTGTTTAAAAGATGGAAAATGAATATTTGTGGTTGGACTTATGATATTATCTTAATGCTCTCCGTCCGTGCTCCCAGCGAGAATACAGTGTGTTAATTAACGTTAAAGGCGAAATGTCATTGGGATTTTGCTCTGTTTGGTCAAAACTTTACTAAATATTCGACTAACTACCTTAAATTTGCTCTTGCGCGGACTTCTATAGTACCGAAACGAAAATATCAAAGCTAACGATTCCTCGAAGAGAGAACAAACCACAATTAGATTTAAGCGAAGACTTTCGACATTACGGGCTCCTGCTTTGCCATAATATGTTATAGAAATGTATCCATCAAATACCTTCAACATCCCCCTCCCCAAGCCTCCCCCCCCCCGGGCATGAAGAGCAAAGGAGTACAAATTAAAGCTCCGCACGAACTGGCTACTGCCGGACGTGCGGATTGTCGCGAGTTACCCAGGAAAATCTAAAACACGTGTTCTATAATAAAACATCAAAAATGGGGTTTAGAAGTCTCCTTTCCGGGGGTAGGGACATTTGAACAACATGTTTGACTCGGGGGAAAGGAATTAGAACAAACGAAACTCCGGCAAGAGATTAAATGCTCGGGGGTTGCACGGGTGGGGAGGGGTTGAAGGTCAGATTTGATCGTTACAAAAGTACCTTGTGGCTAGCTGGCGGCACAAGGCAGTCAGTGACTTGCAAGATGTCGAGGAAGAAATCACATGAACCAATTTTCGGTCATACACTATCGTAAATGTAATGTAAAATTTCAAGGATGCACTATTTTTACCTGTCAGTAAATGGAATGGCCGCTGATGGTCGTATTTCACCTGAAAGTATTATATATTCTTCCATTTGGAAGCCATCAGTTTCCTGAGTTTCGTAAAACTGATTTCAAATAAACGCCGGTACCATGATCTCGTCGTTCCAGCGTTTATTTGAACCCGGCGTTTATTCGGGGCTCAGCGTTTTATCGAGAAAATACGCCGTTTTCTAACTTCCAAACAAATCTTTAAATTTCCGTACATTGTTGTGAATATGCATTATGCACTTCTTGTATTGAAGGCCCGGGATTGAAGGATCCATTTCGCACGAGTACAAATAACCCCCTACCTTCTCCCGGGGGCTGAGACTGGCAAGATCCTTCTTGAACAAAAGTAAAATGTTTTTACCCCACTTCCAATCAACAACAAAAAAATATCATGACACCTAGCACCAGGGACGGCGGGGCATTTAATACTAAAAAATACATACCCCACCTCCCCCCCCCCCTCCTCTCCCCACCACACACAAATACACCTTTTCCTTCCTATGCTAATTATAACGAAGACACCAGGCAATTACAAGCATCACAGTTTTACCTTAATGAATGCTGATCAATTCAAACCCAATAGCTCAAAAGAACATTTCTGGACTTGTAATGACAATTTAGAAAAAGTTAGCGTTACTAAGTACTGTCAGGTTTGCCTTTGGCTCCTGCCTTTTGACGTCTGTTCCCTTCCTGAAGCATCTGATAATATAGACACAATACAGGATAGGACTGAGCCACGACTAAGTCAATATGTTTATGTGAAGTTCTGTCTGTGTAATCCTGGTTATTCAACTGAAACAACACAAATTTCTGCTCATCTCCCTCTTTGCTTTTTTTCATTATTATCCTCCACTACTTAAGCTTAAAACGTCTAGTCGAGAGGAGTGTCCAAACGTTTCCAATCCACGAGTTGGCTCATAGGAGCCTTTGATTTCAAACTGCATAGATGCTTTAATAAACATCAGCAAGTTCAGCATTCATGTCAACATTCTTGAACCTTTACAATTTGACGTCTTAAACATTGTTTGACTCATTTCTGTCAAATCCATAAACAATCTCCTTTATTAGCGTTGACAGGAGTCATTTATTATAAATATGCTAAGCTTGATGCTCTGTTACTGCAGTTTTCTTGCTCAGTATCGATATATGGTGAAGGACTGCGGCTTTGGCAGTGCGATTTTTAATTTCAGGGTCGAGTTGGACTGATAGCGGAGCCTTATAGAAGAAGTTGTTAGTAACCTCGTGATTAATTGCCTCAGTGTTGATTGATATGGTGATGCAGCAACATCCTGGCCCATGACGATCAGTTAGTCTTCTTGATATTTATCTTGATACTAGGCTATATGCATGGACAAATCTGTTAATCAGCTGCTAGCTATAGGTCTTCGGTAAAGAGAAAATGATCTCTTGTTTCGGCGTATTATCTAGGGGCACCCAACGGATCTGTTCCTCACTTTATCTGTTCCCCAGCGGAATTCTTGCTGGCTGGCAAAATATTCTGTACATATTTTTTTAATTACCATTTTTGCGCTGGTTGACTTGAGAAAGGAGTCGCAAGAACAAACTGTGCTGGCTAACTTGAGCAGACCGAAAAGAGACTGGATCGAAGAAAATCGGAGGACGCTTTGGGGCTTAAAAGGGTTCAGCTTCGTAGTAACAACTTTAAGCAGTACTTAGAGATACCCGAACAGGTTAAGTTCGAGACGGCAGTAAATGTACAAAACAATAAACAAAAAGCTTTAAAAAGTTTGCCATTAATGTTTCATTAGTTCCCAAGCCCCATTTTTTCTAGAACAGGGTATTAAAAATTTACATATTTCTAATATTTATTTATATTTATTTATATTTATTTATATTTATTTCTAATATTTATTTATATCTCTGGACCATTATTTTTGGGTTTCTACTGATAGATAAGTACGTCTTTTGCACTTTTTAAAGTGACACAAAAAATGGTAACTTAGCCCCTAAAAACGACTCACCATCACGTCTCCTGTGCAGGTAAACCCCTGCAAAGGACTAAAGTAGGGAGAATATGCCAAATTAAAGTCGTTTTCAGAACACAATCCTGCTTTATAGCGCCACCATGCACTATACGGATTAGAAAAGTTTTGGAGGAAGCGCCGTCATATCTGAATAATACCCCTTACTGAGCTGATCTGCAATCAGTATGGCCACTTTTATCAATTTTCATTTGCATTTTGTCGATTTGTAGCATTATTAATTCATGAATCGTTCATGAAAATGTTCAGCGTGTCATTATATCATCTAGTTTTTTTCAGTTTCTGACCATACATCTCTTCATCATGGCACTCTCCAGTAACCACCGACTCCGATTAAACGAGAAATATTTGCAGTCCTTCCTGTTTGGAATAAACGTTCCTAAAATAATTTTTGGAGAACAAAGGCCAATGTTTACTCCAAAATCCAACTTTTGATCATTTTTAAATCTAGTGTTTTAGAAATCGAGGTCACACATTTCAAACTTAGAAGGTTAAATATGTCACATTATTACCAGAAACGCTCATTTATTTATCTATACCTGGTCCGATACAAACACTATTCTCCAGAATATAGCCCATTTTCTAAATATATTTTTTACGTCAAGCAAAAGAGGACATTAAGATTTCCATTAATTGGAAAATCATATATATTTTTTTCGGGACCACTTCAAGACCAGGCGCGTTAAAATGCTTGAGGATAATAAATCTGAATGCTTTGCATATTTTCAACGAAAGATTATTTCAGAAATTATTATCAGTTCAGTCATGTAATAACTAAAACTAAACTTCAATATATTTTTTAAGCGACAAACAGTCAACAACTAGGTAACTGAGTCGAAGGTTAAGAACCCCGCCGCCGCTCTGATGCGATCCGAACTCTGTACATAGTAAACCAATTTAATTCTGCATGTTCTGAGCTCAGTCATACCATATTCAATGTTTTAAGTTGCTTCCGCTCGGCTGGGAAAATATTTTAATCTTATTGCTGAATGAACAATGACATTCATGCAAGTCCTCAATTAAAAGTTAAATCGCCGTAATCGTGCGATTTTTTACCGAGCTTGCAACGAAACGTCAAGGTTGAATACCGCCTGCAGTGTAGGGAGCGGTTGACCAATATCCCAAGCACCAAGCTTATGCTTAAAAACATTGACTTTGTAATATATTTCATAACTCCACTTTAGTGCAGTATGAATAAAGAAGATTTAGTACCAAAATATGCAACTGCAATTCTTTTTCTTGCTTCCTTTGATTCATGATACGTCCGGCTCCATTCTAAAATTACGCCTTACACATTATGACAGGGTGTTACAGGATCCAATCTTGGCATTGGCCAATCAAAGCACGATTTATATCAGCTACATATATGAAATGAATTAATAAAAAAAATCACATTTCCTATTAAGACAATTTTATTCTACCTTTAAACAGTTTGAAACTGCTAGATAAAGCAGCTCCAATTCGAATCAATTGGCAATGCCCAAAACAGACGATCTATTTAAGATGGACATGGTATACTGAATGACCTAATGAAGTGAAAATTGAAATCCTATCTCTGTTTGCCTATAATTTACGATCGATGTTGAACCTGGTTATTAAGTGGGAGTTCCACTCGCTCTATCGTATAAAGTTAAAACAAAAACGTGGAGGTCGAATCAAGAAGAAGAAGGAACTGTATAACAAAAAGAAGAAGATGAAGAAGAAGAAAATAATAACGAATCCGGCAGAAATGGCAGAAATTCAATTGTATTTTAGTCAAGATGTGTAGGATGTTTCAAATAGTGTTAAGTGAGAATTCCTTCCTCTATACATGTTTGATACATCTGAGCAAATTTGAAAAAAATATATTCGCGCTAACTTTTCGATTGAAGAGAAAAAGACTTTCTGAAAAGCGTGGAAGCTCATTCAAGAATAAGATGACGATGAAGAATTGACAATGATAAGAAAATGAAAACAACATATATGTATATTATTTGGTTATAAAATACTAAAAAATGGCAAGCATTTATATAGTATTGCTCAATCATGTTTCATTAAGTCATTTTTGTTATAAAAATTCCCTTACTGTGATATCTGTAATGTCCTATTAGCATATAGGAAGGACAAAGTGGAGAAATTGTGTTAAACAGATAAACAGATATTATAATCATTTAATATACTCTCACAAAGCGCAGAACATGAATAGAGATCTTTCTTTTCATTACATATTTTGAAACATTTTAAATTAATTAACCACCAGGAAAGTCTCCACAGAATTTCCATGTCAAAGTTCACGACAGCATTTAACAGGGATTTACTAATATTATTTTACGCTAAAATTCTTAAATGGTCTTGATTTTGATATTGCATGGGAGAATAACAATCATAGTGTAAATTGTTATTATTATTCTTTGAATCGTAAATTAACATTCCAGATATTGTTGCAAATTGCACTTGTCTATTATTCCAACAAATGTCAAAATTCCTTGTACTCCAACTAATGTTTTTTTTACTAACAAGGTGTAACATTCTAAAATCGATGCGGTCGATTGAATTTTTTTATTTCAAATATGAGATGAAAATTGTTATTAAAACATTAGAACAAATGACGAGTTAGCCTCAACGTTTATTAAACAGTTATATTTGAGTATTTAAACGTTAAATTTCTTCTTTCTTGACAAGGCATGCATCGAACTGTAATTTGTGTTTGAATTGAAATGAAAAGGTGGCAAATAACCAGCTGATGTATGATGTTCAAAATATCGAGTTGACGTATATTCCATCTGAGACTCATAGATCGTTTGTTGCTCGTAAGGTTTTAGGTATTAGTAATGTTTTAATTGGTGAGTAATAAGAGCAACAAACGCAGAAAAACAAACAAAAGAAAGGCTTAGGAAAGGCCCCAAGCAGTAAGCCGGTCTGTAGAACTTGCCTGCTTTATCTTACTAGTACTGCCCCTATTAGTGGTTTCTCCGTGTGCTTTTGATACAAGCTAACAACTGTATTTTTCCCTTTCAATAACTTTGAGTAATTCTTCCGATGTGCACAGGATGTATATAAAGACGTGAAAAATAACTACAACTTTGCGTTCTGCTCATCGTGTGACGAAGAAGTTAGCGAAGATATTAGAAAAATATTTCTAATTGAGGTTTACAAATGACAGCGGAAAAAACAAAGGAGTAAAAGGGATGTTTGTTCTCGCACAAGTGTCCAATTTGAACGAACCGCAGACTGGTGAGGATATCTTAAAATATATACCGGACGCCCACATAATGCTTTTAGTTCCAGTTACATGTAGATGCAATGATTTAACCCTTTACCTCCCAGAGTCAATTATGGAGACGTGTAAATAAATGTAGTTCTAACATTGGAGTCTGTTGACGAAATCCTATGGTGTGACCATTTAAATGAAACCTCTTCGGCAGTACTTTTGCATGGTACCATTTGTTCTAACTTTTGAAATCCTATGGTGTGACCATTTAAATGAAACCTCTTCAGCAGTACTTTTGCATGGTACCATTTGTTCTAACTTTTGAGTCTGTTGATGAAATCCTATGATGTGACCATTCAAATGAAACCTTTTCAGCCGTACTTTTACATGGTACCATTTGTTCTAACTTTTGAGTCTGTTGATGAAATCCTATGGTGTGACCATTCCAATGAAACCTCTTTGGCAGTACATTTGCATGGTACCATTTGTTTTTCGATGTTTTAAAAAATGGAATTTGGAATTTTTCTTGAATTTTGATTTTTGGCACCTTGGGAGTTAAAAGGGTTAAAAAAGCCATCTTCGTAATAGTACATGACAATATAGGGATGAACTTAAAATAAAAACATAATAAAAATGAGACAGGCATGGAAAATGTCTGAAACTATCGTACCATACCAGAATCTTTTCGGATTAAAAGCTCTCACTAATTCTTTCTCAAGGTAAAATTGGTAAAACATTCCAAGGTAAAAAACACTTCCCATCACCCAGTTAATCTTACATCTCGTAATGTGAACCACAGATAGACCCCAGCTATCCTTGTACAAACAATGAGAATTTATGGTAATTGAAAACATATTAGTGAAATTGCTGTATAACAGCGAATAAAGTCGTTTGAAAGAGATCGCACTGTGCTAACTTCTCAGGCGGCGCAAGTAACCAGAGCTTGATCAAAGGACCTTGGAATTTGCATCCCCTGAGATAAAGGGGAACTCTATTCACCGACTTTAGGTGGCTAAAAGTAGAATTAGTACGGCCTTCAGGCAATAGTTGTATTAGAGGAAAAGCAAACAAAAATTAATATTAAACCATTTAAGTCATTTTTTTTAATTGCTTGAACCGGGACAAGCAAATAAAAATCGTTACCCTGGTCGGTTATATGTTTCTTATGCTGCAAAACAGTTACGGCTGATGCCTTAGCCGACCAGTTTCTAAATGACTTGCTTAGCAGCCTAAACCATTGAATAAATGGTCTGGAGTGTTGCCATCAATTCACTTTTAGATTGCTTTGAAGCGGAATATGCTATATTCATTATGATTCTTCGCATAGTTCAGCCATTTGTTGAACTTATTTCAAACTCATAAACGTTCACTGAATGTCAGAAATATGAAGGATTAAATGTCGTCAAGTACCATTCTTTTTACCAGATAGGCAAAAAAAAAAATAGACCAGGTGTCATACCGATCAATGTTTGGTAAAAAAGCAGATGTCCTTAGAATGTTTCTAAATGGGGCCATTTTTCATCGTTTCCTGTGAGGTCTAATTTATGAAAAATATAAGGGGTAATAAAGGGGGTGTTTTAAGGGGTGTCTTTTTTTGAACATCTGTTGCATTGAGTTAAATTAACGTCTTCTAACAATTTTTGCTTCGTCCTGACGAGCCTTTGCTTAAGTGCCGCCGTTTTATTAATGAATGGAAAAATAAGAAGATTTCTCGATAGGAGCCATTTAGGTATTTCCGCCAATAAATTAACAGCACATTTAAGTTTCAATGTAGATTAAAGTTTCAGCACTTAGAACCATTTGTCAGAGAAACCAAGTTGGTCAGCACAATAAAGCATTGTAATTAGATAAGCTTATCCTGGGATAAACGCCGCTTAGAGCCAGGTTTAACTATAGATACACAGTTAGAGTAAATTCTAATATATAAATCGAAAGCATTTTCAAGTCAAACGACAAACCGCCCACAACTTGTTGTATGGTTGATTAATGCTATGTAATGATTTAAAAGTGCTTGCACAAAGTTGTTATGGCTGCTTTATCTGATCGTTTGTTTCAGCTTTGGCTTGCTATTAAAACATGTGGCTTTTGTGTGTTTTTCTCGTGAAAGATTGGCCCTGGGGCTAGGTTAAATGGCTGGATATGTTTGTATTTGGATAGTATCTATCTCCACCGGAATGTTTTCAATCAAGTGGATCTGTTAGAGAGATAAAGGAGTGTTGAAGGTATTTACTGGAAATTTACAGAGTTCTGCAACTTACAGTCCAGCTCTTTAACATTAACATTGTTAAACCCGTTACTATATCTTACCGATCTGACCTGATCATTTCGCTTTAGGATATAATTGGGCATAAATATAGTGAATACTTTCACAGCAAGATATTTTCCGTCGCATTAGATCATGTATATTTTTATTTGCTACAATGTGCATTCAATTATTCGCCGACTTGAGCCAAGTCGGTTAGATTATTCAGTGCAACTCAGTTGCCATTTTAAAAGGAGTTACATTTGCCTGTTTTGGAGCTTGCAGGTAAGGAAACACGAAGTTAATGTGTAAATGGGAAAGCACTTATCGTAGCCCCTAATTTACCATCAAACGACATTTTTTGGTCATTATCTTTGAAACTGAGATTTAAATTGTCGTCAACAACAAAATTCCGTCGTTAAACTGTCAAAGGCCGTTGGTTTTAGCTGGCACTTCGAGAAGTCGCCAAGATCTAGATTAACCTTGCATACCCGGCAAAAATAGTATTGCGATTTTATTGTACAAATTGAGAGGAAATAAACAGCACTACAGAAGAATAGGAATGTGCCAGTGCTCATAAACTATAACTGGTGGCGCTTTAGGATTCGCATCCACATACAACACAAAGTTTAACTCACATCAGTTAAATGTCCTAAGGTTTCGATTAGCTGGGAACGAAAAGGTTCCTGAGCAAACAAAAATTGTTATCAGCTTGACTGATCAATCCCCGTGTCGTGTCAAATGCTGGCTTAACCGTTTATAGATCATGGTGAGATAAAGCTTAGCGACTCTTGTATTGATGATTTCATGTGGATGTTAGTTAGTTTAATGTAACATTTTACTCGTTTAACGTTTTTACCATGTGCTTACTAGTTAGATTACGTCTTACTTTTACTGTAAATTTTCTCTTAGTTTACTTTTACGGCATTGTTCAACTACCGTCAGGCAAGATGTTCAGTATGGTAAATTGCGTAGCAATAATAACATAAGACTAACATAAGGGGCCAATATGGTGACTCACAGGGATGTTATAATCTGTTTTATAGCTCTTATCCAAAATGATGGAACAAGCTAATTCTGCCAATTTTACCATCGCTGCATTGCTGGGTTCAGTAAGACCACAGCAAGAACTGGTAAGGGAGGCAACTGTATTTCATGAAAGTCTTCATGGAGCACAGCGTAACAGTCTTCATTCTATGATAGAAAGCGACGAGGAAGATGATCAAGAATCGCAGCTCCCAGGTAAAACACTGCTAAACATTGATACTAAATGCGTCTTTTTCTAGTATCCTTAACGAATCTATGAATTTCAATATGTATTCCTGTAAACCCTCCACAGACCAGCAGTGAATGGGTGTGTAACATGGTTTGAAAGCAGGCTTTCTGCTAAGGAGATCGTCAGTTTTTATGATGGAGGATCGTTAGCATTTTTGAACTGTTTACATTTATGCCCACTAAAGTACGTCTGTTGAGGACAAAATATAATAATCCTTGAAATGTTGGCGGAATATTCATAAATGTGTCCCTTATACATTGAAACTTTGAGTCGAGAAATAAAGTCAGGCTAACCACTTTTTAAAAGTCAAACTTTAATGTTTATGAATAAAATTGAAACTAGTACTTTCCTGGTACTGTTCATTTTCAGTATTTTAAAAAATTGCTGTCTTTTTTTTTTTTTTGCTGCTCACAGCAGTTTAAGGGCTTGTCTTGACGCCCAACCCATGAAGGAGGTGTGAATGGGGGTCGATCGGGTGGAATTTCAGTTATTAATCAAATGTTCGGCTGATTTTCAGCTATACTCTCGATATCAGTTAATTGACTTAAAATTCTCAATGATCATTTTAAACGAAAAGTTATACCCACTGGAGACAAAATCATCCTCAAGTCTTGGCGTAATATTCATAGATATGTCGCTTACAGTCAAACTTAAGTCGAGTAACAAATGAAATCATGCAGGCTAACCAGTTTGTAAAAGTCAGACGTAATGTTTATGGTAGGATTTGTGGATAACATCCTTGAGTAATACTTTCTTGCTATTGTTTGTTTTCACTATTTGTGCTTTGCTTTAATTTTGGTCCTTGCCGTTCTCAGCAGAGTAACGGTTTCTCAATGCCCAACCCCATGTTATGGAGAAGGTCTGGATAGGGGTGGGTGAATTTAAGTTATTAGTCAAATTTTTGCCGGCTAATATTAATTCAATTTTATGTTTGCAGTTTTGCAAAGGTTTAACGATTATTTGAACTCTTTTTTCTGACAGATAACCGAAATGTGACATCCAAAGAAGACAACATTCGTGACTCGAAATCCACAAGAAAGTCGTCCAAAACAAGAAGAAAGAGGACAGCGTTTACAAGTTTTCAGCTGAAATGTCTCGAGGAAAAATTTATGATGAACAAATATCTTACAATTGCTGAGAGAGACATGTTAGCAAAGTCGCTGCAACTCAGCAACAAACAAGTCAAGACTTGGTTTCAAAATCGTCGCACCAAGTGGAAACGGGAAAATGTCGGAGAAGCAATTCATTTAGCTTATGAAATACAGAGGAGTGGCATTGGACCTTACCACCCCCCTTGGGTTCCCATTTGTCATTGTCCACCACCCCCGCCAGTGTATAGAATGAGCACAATGTATTCGTGTCCTACCCCAGCTTTTATCCCACCCCACGGAGCTCAATTGCAATAGTATATAATCGGGCAGAGACTCGTTGATGCTACAAAGGGCGGACAACATGATGTCAGATTGACTCTAGTAAATAGTATTGACATTGCATCAGCAACTGTATATAAAAAGAGTCACATTTCATAACAACGAATTTTAAAACTAGCGATCGCTTGTAGATGGCTTTAGCATGAGAATCTTCTTCTAGAGGATACTTAATCGAGTGTTTTTAACTGTTTTGATAAATAGCTAATTTTAGCTGTCAGAATCGACATTGGTTTGCGATATCGAGAAAACCAAGAACATGGAAAATATACCTTTAATCACGTAAATAAAGTTAATGTAATGTACCTCGATAGTGTTTTCAAACATTTCACAACAATGCCGTCAAGTGAAGTCGATAGCTTATCCATGTATGGTACAGCAGTCTTTCGATGTCGAGAGTCCCTCTTGAGGAATGTATTGACTTAGCGGTGAAATATATCTTTGAAAGGAAACCCTGTAAGCTTAGTCGTACCGATCTAAGAAGACTTTTTGCTACCGCGGAAACCCATTTTTTGTTTAAGGGTTCTTTTAATGACCAAGGCGATGGAATGGTCATGCACTTCGGCTATCCTTGATCGTGTCTTTGCAAACCTTTTTATGGGTCATCCTCAGAGTATTTGGTTGGAACAATACACTGGCCTTACTGAATTATATTTTACCGGCGTTGCGTTGATGACACATTTTGTATCTTTCATTTAAAACATGATGCCATGTTATTCTTTGACAAGGAATTAATTCGGTGAACAAAGGACTATTTCATTTGGAAAAGAAATGATTCTGATTTTATTTGTTGGAGGAGTCATTTCAAAACCTCGTGCTTCGCGTTTTATCGGCTTTCCAAACACCTTCAGGAAACCTCGGCCTTTCTTTTGAAAACCCGATGAAACGTTCAAGCTCACACTCGTTTTTGAAATCATGATATTAGGTTAGTGACGATGACGGTTGTCAGTACATGTAGTCGTAACATGTTTTGCAAATTTAAAAATGTCGCTCTCCTTTTAAAAATAGCTTTCAATAGTCCATACTGACTGAAATGTTTACACACTATTACAAATTACAATTTCTGCTCAGTCGTCATGAAGACGGTACAAATTTCTCTTCCTCTTCAGTTTTGTTCCTTGTAACAGATTAACAAATTTAATCTTGTTAAAAATTTCAGTTGGTAAGCCTTATAATAACATTATAATTAGAATCATACCCAAAAGAAATGAGCACGTACTTTGCTTGAATGTACTAAGGCCAGACCCCGGATGTGCAAAGGTAAATGAATTACTCGGTTATCCAGTGGAGAAATCTCAATAGAGCGGATCAACATCATTCACATGAACAAGTTTGGCCTCAAAGTAGATACATTGTATCCCCTGGATAGAGATTTATCCGCTTTTATAAAGCGATCCCGTGCTCTTTAAACAATTAACCGGGAAACACGGAAATCCGATTAATGGACCGAATCCAAAATCTCTATTAGAATCTCTGTGACTAACTAAGGAGTGTTTTACCTTAAGAACTGGAAATACCTTATTTTATTTCCCTAGGCTACACGTATTTCCGAAACCCTCCCTTGATCAAGTCATTGTTGTTTCCTTTCACTGGAAAGTTGACCACCCTTCGGAAAATCGCCCCTGTAATCCACCAATGCCCTTGCAAGCCAAGTGTCAGTGTTAATGTAGTCATTAAAGAGGAATGTCACGTATTTTGGTATCACTTTGATGAGCCAGAAAAACCCGCTATTTGTATCAGCGGAAACTTAAGAATAATAATAGACCAGTTTTGTAAACCGTTGAATTACTATACTATGCTATACTACTATACTACTATACTACTACATATATACTACCACTGAGTGTCTTTACTGACTGCGGATCGCTTAGATGGATGATGGAGCCGTGAAAAATTGGACAATTTCTTCAAGTTCGTCGTATATGTCGGCTTAGAAAAATCGTTTGAAAATCGGTCATGGTTTGTTCTCCTCCCTTTGAGGAATCACTTGATATCTTCCTCTGGATTTTGTAAAAGCATTTTGTCAGGAGCACCCAACGAATCGTTTCGGCAAAAAGCTGTGAGTAAGATGTTCTGAAGGCTGTTCGGAAGTCGACCTTTGTCATTTTAAAATTCATAGTATTTTTGGGTAAAACGTCGCCTCAAACGTTCGTATCGTCGGAAAATGTAACACCCGTTTTGTTTTCGGAGGGATGACAAATGTTGTTTTGGGTACGAAATCAGGTCAGGAAGGATTTTCGGAAGGTGAATTTGAAAGCAGCGAGTAAATTCGGGATATTCCTTTCCCTAAAATCAGTGTTCTGCCGTTGAAATATTCAGCTAAAACAACCGAAAAGTTCAAACTGTATTTTTAAGTTAGCTTCCACGTAGTTTCCTTTCAGAAAAAAGGCGTTAAAATGATATAAAAAAAACACAACAGTACAATGCCATTCCAAGGGATGGTTTTCTTAAACATTCCTCCTTGTTTTGTGTATATAAAAGCAAGGGTGCTTAGTCGAATATTAATAGTTTTGTCTAAGAACCAGCAAAATCATATTCACCCCTTTAACAATCCCGGGCAAGGTTACTAAAACACAAGTTTTAAAATTATTTTTATAATTTTTAGCCCGCGGCTATATATAATACGAGAAACTAGAGCGTCAAGCCGAGTGACCGTGTTCAATGCGGTTCTAACCTTGAACCTCAGTGTGAATGGCAACAACAACAAGCTTTATTTGCATGACTATAAATCGATTACAGTATTGCAAAAGCGTAAGGTTATATAGAAAGTTAACAAATAAACTAACAAACAAACAAAAATAATCATAATAAACAGATTACAATGCATTAGACTGGACTGATAACAATTTTGTTTCGCTGATCAAAACAGCAAGAAATGAACTTTAACAGCTGCATGTTTATAAAATAATCCTCGGAGTTCATCAATTTTATAATTAATGGTAGTTTCTTGGTGTTGCGGATGGTGTGATCACCAAATGACGTAAACAAAAGATTCACAAGACACTAAACAATACCCACACCACAACACAAAAGCTAACCAACAATGGCTTGCGCAACACCAAGAAACACCCTAATTAATTCATTCCGTGGTATTTGTTTGAAATTCGGCAATCGATTATATATTTTATTATAGAATTCATCTCTAATTGATGAATAATTATAACAATAAAACAGGAAATGGATTTCATCTTCGATATTATTGAGACCACAGACGGAACAAAACCCTACATCACGGTGATCATTCAAATATGGTTTGGCCGAGTTAGTGGTACTGTCTAGTTTATTTTATTTTTATTTTTCATGCGAAACTGGCCCTTTTCAAGTTATCTTTTAGACCAACAGGGCCGGGTTGTTCAAAGCAAGATTAGGCTAACCCAGAATTAGCGTCAATTTTGAATCCAGGTAAACAACTAAACAATTGAAAATTTTCCAAAGTTTTCTGCCCTTCAGTTTCGACTTTAAGTTGTCTTCACTACTAGCTATAAATGACCTTTTTTTAGCTTTTGAAAACATTTTTAAACAGAGAAATGAAACCCTCGGTTAACTTTTAATCCGGGATTAGCGTTAATCGGCTTTCGAACAACCGGACCCAGATCATTATAATCATTTTCACTCAGGTAGCTATAGTTAGTAGCGAGTGAATCATCTAAAACTCATTAATAATTCATGACCAGAACACAAAGGAAATCACTACCGCGAAGGAGATTTGGATACTCGGTCTTTATAAGCATAGGTTTTGGCGATTTTATTCTTTCGTTTTCTCCGCATTTAATGATCAGTTTGAGAAGCTATAACAAACACCACTCGATAGAGTGTGTTTCATTAAGTTTTCAAACACCTCCAAGTTGGTTAAAAAAACTCGGTGTTTGGATATCACGATGAAATGCTTTTCCTCGTGGTTTATACATTACACACAAAAAGTATTTTTTCTTAATAGGACACAAGTTAGTATTTTTGTTAAATTATTGTATAGTGTCTGGATCAAGACACACGGAAGCGGAACATAATAACGTCATAAAGCCATGAATGGTTGTATTATTTTCCCATTTCTTTCAAATGGTGAATGTATTACAAACATAATATATAATTATAATCGCTTAACTGATGCTTTATATTAGTGGAGTATGTATCTATCGGTAATTATGTAATAATTATTGTTTGATATCTATATCTATGTTTTATATCTATCAGCCATGTAATGTTTTGTTGGTGCAAATTTCATTAGTGCATGAAAGTTACTGTCATTTGATGCGAATAGTTATTTTTATATTGCTGTATTTATATTGCTATATTTATAAAGCCAAAAAAGTTAAAATTTTGGTTTCAATAGGCCATTTCCGAGTTGCCTTTAGCCTCTCTATCAAAGCGAGGCTAGGTGCGAAACCTTTCATATGAAAATGGGTTTCCATTCACATGCAAATAAAACTTATTTGCATGTGAATGAAAACTCATTTTCATATGAAAGGTTTCGCACCTTGCCTCGCTTTGACAGAGAGGCTAAAGGCAACTCGGAAATGGCCTATTACTCTGTTTTTTTTTTTTCATGCAAACTTGCAAATTGCATGATCAAAAACACCCTGTAAGGTACTTGCATCATGCAATTATGTTCAAAAAGCTAATAACAATGACGTTGCAATTGAATAAATTGTATCTAATAGGAAATTCAAACTATAACACTTACTTTTGTAACTGAAGGTGACATAAGTATATGTCGAAACATGTATTACAAGTTGAAATGTGCCTTCAAATATCTTATGTTACAAGGTGTTAAAAATGGCGAGTTCAATTACATAAAACTACATATAAAACCAAGAAACTAAGAAATAATTACAGTAACTATAATTACACAGTAAGGTACATATACTACTGAGTAAGATACACCGCTGTAGGGCTAAAACCTACTGTCTTTTAGCTTGATGTAGTGATTAACGTCTTTAACATAATCAGACAGTCACTCACTCACTCAGCGGCTGCAAGGCAGTCGGCCACGATCTTTCGCCATTGCTTCTTGTCTTTGGCAGCCCTTCTGTAAGATAGAAAAACCTGCTGTCCTTTAGCTATATCACTAAATTTTATTGTGTAAATTGTAGAATTTTATTTTGAACTTAATTGTATGTTATTGTGTAGAATATTTTAAGTAAATTGTAATTGATATTTTAGAATCTTAGATAGTGTCCTGAATTAGTGGTTTTAACTGCTATATTTTTTATTCTGACTCTTGAATAAAGTTATTATTATTATTATTATTATTATTATTATTATCACTATTCTTTGTATAAAAATATTAATAAGTGGTGGTTTATAAAAGTGTAAAGTGCTGCATGTGGCGTATTATATCGGTGATCATCAGTCATTGGGACCATGAATTTATGACATAAAGCTATTATAATAGATAGGCTCATGTCCAAAAGTACCACAAAGCCTTAGCTATAGATAAAAATTAACTCTCATTAAAACATTCGCTAACTTCTCACAGACATCCATACACAAGATACGTACGCGTCGTGATTTTTAATTATTGACGTCAAAGACGGTCATTTTCATTTTTAGAATTTGAGTCGAGTTAAAACATTTCAGAATTCTGATAACACACGCTTTCTAATTTTCTCACTAAACGAGTCCTTGTTGACCCGTAAACTAATAGCCTGGTTAATGCTTACCTGGGTTATGTCTTTCATTTTCCACTTTTAAAAGCTTTAATCACCTCTTAGAAAAACGACTAGCTCGAGAGTAATAAACGATTATAAACAAATACAAGATCAGACCGAGATAGGACTTATCTTTTTTTATGAGATTAAAAACTAAACGGCTTTTGGTAACGATGGTGCACATCTTATTTATTCTTTCGGCCTCCAGATTGATCACTTAGACCAACCAGACTGGAAGTGGAGATAATCTTAAGACTTAGTAAAATAATGTGTTTTTTTATAGGGCTAGAATTCCCCATCAAGTTATTAGGCTAGTGGCACGCGACGTTTATCACCATTCTGTCAACTGACGTTTGCGAGATGAAAATCACGTCCCAATTATGTTCTAAACAAGAGTTGATTTTGCAAAAATTTTGTATGTAAAGAAATTATTAAAGAACATAATCTTCTTCGGGTGCAATTGTTTTTAAAAGTGCCCGAGTGATTTTTTCTGAAGTATACTGAATAAAAATCAAACTTCAGCGAAATGCAAACTGATTCACGATGAAAACATTCCAATTTAATTCTTAGTGGGGGATGGCATATGTTTTCAAATACATATCTTTCATCAAGTACCACAGAGAGGATTTATATGTTTCAATATATGTTTTCATCTTTCTTTCCGCTGTTTTGAATTCATGCCCGCGGTTGTTAAGACACCAAATGTTTCTCAGCTACGTGATTACCAATATTTTCCCACGGCCACTCTCTGTATTAGATTAAAAAACAGACGAAAACACTGGAAAAGTAGAGAAGTGCTAACCTTTGTCTAACCTCTTGTGCGTGCTGTTTACTTATCACCCACCCAGTGGAATTGCATATCGCCCGTGATTCGTTCAAAAGCATATCAATTATAATAAAGAAAAAGTAAGTTAGTTTGATTGTTAAACAGCTCAGGAAAACTTCGTAGGTGCAACTTGATAATCACGGAGATTAGACAATTGTCTGGAGATGGGAGCTTGACATATGGGGCTGAACTATTAATACCAAGTTCCTACGTGTATTCAAGGAATTGTCTGCCCGATCACGCAACCATTAAAAACTTCCATATCCTTTAATGAAGTTTTTTACCTAACTATAAATTACTGTTGATTTAGGTGGGAAAACTTGATCAAATTCTAGACTCATATTTAGCACTTTCTCGGCCTGAAGTTTAGTCTGCTATAATTAAAGTGTTTTGTTTTCATGATAGTTTAAGACCGGAAAGAAATTTTGAGCATGAGCATGATCAACTTACTTCTACGAATGTTAATTGATCTTTTAGCCGACCAAGCATTTGATGATCTCATTATACTCGAGTCATATCGAGTAACAAGCGCTTATATGTCTGTTTACAGTAAACTCCAAGCATTTACCGGCTCTTTGTTTTATAAAGTGGTCAAAAGTGAAGGTTACCAGACCCTAGATTAATTGGCTGTCAAACAGATTAGTGCAGTCCGGATGCTGGTATAACAATATTTAGCAATTACAAATAGTTGTTGCCGCTTTAGTTCGCGAAGGGCGTCATCAGGGCTTCATGGCATCTTTTACCATAAACGCTATTTTGGGAAAAACAACGCAAAAAGGAGAGGAAACAAACATCGTCGTGCAACAAGGACATCATGGAGATGAATCTAGAGAACAAGAATCTGAAACAGGTTTGCGATGTTTTCATAACAGTGTGCATGCATACATGTTCCAACGTGTTTGTATCTCGTAGCTTTAGTTACTTTGAAATAATATGAATATTTTAATCTTTGAGTGAAGTTAGTATTTATACCAGTCAGGGTAAGTCAATTCTATTTAATTGGAAGGCAAGACAAATTTTAAAAGTCCATTCCTGATAGGAAGATTGACTAGATTTTGGCATGACATTTTCTCTGCGTAACACATATGCAATATATTTAATTACCCTTATTTGTACTAGATCGGAGGTCATAGTTTCTCATTCTCTCTTACAAAACATTAATTAATTTTCTTGATTTTTTTTCCTTCGTCAGAACACCCTGTTAAGTCAGAGATAGATGAGGACGAAGAGGACTTCGTAGTTGAGGAGGCAGAGTCGTTGCCAAGACAAGAAATCATCATGAACAAGGCAAGAAGGAGACGAACGGCATTTACTAGCAGTCAGTTAAAATCTCTAGAGCAAAAGTTTCGAGATAAGAAATATCTAACGATCACAGAGAGAAACAACTTGGCAGCAAGCCTTCGTCTTACAGACACTCAAGTAAAAACATGGTTTCAGAACAGAAGGACAAAATGGAAAAAACAAATGGCGCCTGAATTTGAGGCGAGCTTACGTTGGGAAGAGATGAACCCTATGTTTTGTCCAATACAGACAGTGTTTCCTTGTTATGGACAGCTGACACCTCCATTACCGTACAGCTTGAATGCGGTTGTACCAAGTTTTTGTCCTTCATCGAACCTCCAGGTTGTGCCATCAAACATGTCATTGCATCCATTTGTACCACCCCACGGACTTCATGGAATGAGATAAAAAGGCGGAGAAGCTCTCAAAACTGAATGACTTGGAAAAGCTATATCTTGAAAGGCCATTCCAGTTAAAATTCCCAATTCTTCATTGATCGGAGAAAAAATGTGTTGAAAAGCTTGGGGATTTTCACCGCATAGTGTTATTTACCAATCCGCCCATAAGAGTCAGTGCAAATTAAAGCTATCGCTTCCCTTTTTTTATAATGGAATGCGGTAGAACGAAACCGCAGTAGACCAAAATAGATTATTGGGGTATAACATTATTTCGTACTTATAATCTGAGAACTTCGCAGAAATGCTGTTCAAAATTAACAAGAGGGCCGAGTTAATTGAACCTGGAACACGCTTTTGAAAAAATGACTTGAAATGAACAGTAACAACATTTCTAATTATTCATAATAATTATAACAAGCTGTGCGGAAAAGATCTGCTATGTCCTTACTTTCGTGAAGTAGTCTGTTTTGAGGGCAATGCGAAATAATTTGTAAAATAAGTATAATTATTTATCATCAGGTTGTATGTCTTATGCATTTTAGGCGACTTCACAAAATCAATTCTGTGTCAGCATCTTGGCTGAAGAAAATTGAATGATCACAGATATACAGCGGCTCTGTAAATATATTATAAAAGTGTTGAATAAATATTATTTGTACATATTATTGGATTGTATTTGTTGCTGTCATCTGGGGAAGCGTCCCATACGATACCATCGGCCTGTTAAAACAGTCTTGTTTCGGGATCGGTCAGCGTAAAACTGAGATCCAATTTTTCTTTTGCCTTCGTCTCGTATCATTGTCCAGTTAATTTTAGGCTAAAAACAATTATAGAATTATAAAAAAAAACCAGAACGTTTTTGTCTGTGGTCATTATCATCGTTAAAAAGCCGTCCGAGATCGTGCATCGCTTTATATTATATTCCCGAAGGGACCAACTGCTTAACATAGGAATTATTCATACATCGGTTTCGGCATAAAGGATAATTGCCAAATATATTTGATGATTTCTTTCAATGTGCAAGTAATGTGTAATGTGACACTTACAATACCAGATATGCAGCTAAACAAATCGCGCGAGAAAACAATCGAATACCGATAAACAACAATTTTCCTGACAATTGATCTTTGGAAAAATCTCCTTGATCATAAGTATATTCTTTTAAGTTAACTATATTTTCTTTAAACTTTTATATCATAACTTAAGGATCTAAATCTATTTTCCTTTTCCAAAAAGTTAAAGCATTTATTTACTGTCACAACAATATCTAAAATAACTTCGCTTGTAATAACAAGTTTGCTTAATATATTTTTCGTTTCAACTTTTCTCTATTTTTGTAAAATTACTAAGTTAACTTAAAGTACTCCTTCTTTGACTTTCTTTAAACTATTATTTACTTAACATACCGTGAAATGGCTGCAGGCTAACTTGAAAACTTTGTGTGGTTAATTTAGCCTTCAGGCTCTAAAGACAATTTATATTTTATAAGTACTATTATCTGTAGTTTGGCTGTTTTTTTTTTCTTGTTATGATCATGAGTGAAATCAAATTGAATTGAATTGAACAGTGAGTGACTAGTCATGTTTTTAGAAATGTTTTCTCTAGCGATAAATATCCTAATGAAATGAGTCCCACTAAATCTGCATGTAGCCACATTTTTATGTCGCGTTTTCCTCCAAATTTGACGATACGGATAACTGGAATGTCTATAAGGATCGCATGTTCGTAACCAATGCCCAGGCAATAAAGGACCATAGTGCCAGAAGCATTAAGATAAATATCTCTGAATAAATTAATGTTGGTCGACGCAAACGCAAGCTACGGTAACCACGAAATTTGTTTAAATTTACAGTTCAAGGGCTGACAACAAGAGACCAAGCCTGTAGATGTAAACTGTTTTCTCTCAGTTCCATGCGCTTGCATCCGCGTTGCCCGTGCGTTTGCGTTATGGAATCTTTTTGCGATAATTGCTTGTTTTAGCACCTGCTCATGAAAATCACTTGGCGTTTGAGTTCACTCAAAGGATATGCGAAAATACCCCAGCAAAAGAAAAACTCCTTGGTCAGGGTTCGTGGGCATCTCAGAGACAAGACTTACACTAGGAGGCCTCTCGAGTATACGCATTCGTTTGCATTATATTCCTTGAAATAATACGAAATAATACTAAAAAAGGAATAACAAAATATGTCACTCTATTAACCCTTTCACTCCTAGACTCAATTATGGAGACATGTAGTGAGCTCCAACCTTTGAGTCTGTTGACGAAATCCTATGGTGTCACCATTCATTTGAAACCTCTTCAGCAGTTCCTTTGCATGGTACCATTTGTTTTTCAATATTTTACATAATGAAATTTGGGATTTTTCTTGAATTTTACTGTTTGGCACTCAGCAGGAGTTAAGGGTTAAACTTACAATCAGTCTTTGCTGAACGTTTTCGAATTCTTGACAGAAACAGACTCAGAAGAGGAGTTTTGACAGAGAATTTTTTTCGATGGAATGGCGGACCGTACCACCAACGAGGAATGAGTTTAGGAAAACCGGCGGTTGGAATAGCGTTGTGCCGTTTTTCCACATCACTCAGTTTAGTGTATTTGAAGGAAACTATGTGAAAGCTAATACAGCTCGAGCTTTTCGGTTCTTTCAGCTGAATGTTTTAGCGACAGAAAATTTAAGGGGAAAGGAATCTTCATCCTCCGAATTTACTGGCTGCGTCTACCTAACTGACCTCACTTCGTAAACGCAAAATGTCATTTTGTTCTACATTTTTCGATGTTACGAAAGTCTTAGGCGACATTTTACTTACTCTAGTTTTAATCTAATTTATTCCGAAGTTTTATAATGACTAATTAAAGGCCTTCCTAATAGCTTTCCACCGAAATACAATAGTTATACCGTGCTCTTGCACCTTGCCTGACCGTGAGTTAACCGCGGTCAAACGAGAGAAATTTGTAAAAGTTAAGCAAAGTACTTAAAAGTTAAGGTTGTCATTTTCACTGTTTAAAGTTAATATATTGCCAATATACTGTCAATTTACCAAACGTTTTGAAAGTTTACCAAAAAAGTTCTAAGCGTTTAAAAACCGGCTGTGAGCTGCAGAATTGTCGGCGCCATTTGCCAACATAATTTTGATCAGGAGCAAAGAGTTTTGGTCAGTTTTCAACGGAAAAAGCTCATCATTTTGAGAAAAATTAAAAGAGAGTAACGTCAACTAATTTTTTTTATATATATCCTTGCCTATTTTTCCATTTAATATTAAATAAACTCCCGCTAAATAAAACGAAAAACGCCTGGGACGTTTGACCACGGTGGAGACTGGAGACATGTTATCAGTCTGTGTTCAAAAACATTATTTGGTATTTTCATAACCCATTATGGCCGCACGTTATTATCTATAAAGCTTCTAGTATAAAGATGGTTAGACAAAGCTACAAAGTAGATTGGATCATTTCATGGCAGTGTTAGTTCCCTGAAATACAGCTTGGTGTTGTACTAGTAATTTTTCTCGAAAGGAATTCTGTGATGTCACTTAGTTCGTCTTAATGCCTGTTTTATCTGTCTGGTGTTTATTTTTCCTATTCGATAATGACACTTAAATATCTTTCATCAAAATGAACAAGTTATCTACTTAAAATGAAAGTGCAGTAAACTCGGTAAAAGTAATCAATATGGTAAGATTTAATAATTAAGTGGAAAGATCTGCTCAGTGGTTTAGTTTTCCGAAAGCTAAGGTGATTATCAATTGTATACCGATCTGTAAAGACTTAACTCAACTGAAAAACTACCTTAGGAGCTCAAAATATATTCATCTCACTATTTCAGTCCTTCTTTTTGCTGTTAGATGATTCAAATCAAATGAATTAAATTCAATTTTATTTCACTCATAACAATAAATATATTTATATAAATAAACAACACACTGAAACAGGACTGAAAACTCCAGATTATAACACTAAAATAAAAATTGACATAATAACCTGGCCCCGCGGGTTGTTCAAAAGGTGGATAGCGCTATCCACCGGATAAATCACTATCCAATGGAGAAGTTGTAACAAAATCCCTTGTGTTATCCGCTGAATAGTGATTTATCCGGTGGACAGCGCTATCCACCTTTTGAACAACCGGGGCCAGAAGGCTAAATCAACTACAAAGTTTTCAAGTTAGCCTCCAGAAATTTTTATGTTATGTAAATAAAGGTTTAAAGGAAATCAAAAAAGGAGTATTAAAGTAACTTAATAATTTTTACAAAAATAGGAAAAAAAATTGAAATGAAAAACACAAGCAAACTCATTTATTTTAGATATCGTTATGACAGTAAATAATTATGCTTTAACTTTTTGAGAAGGAAAATACATTTAGATCCTAAGTTGATAAGGGAGATTTTTCCAAAGATCAGTTGCCATGAAAACTGACTAAGAAAGAGATCATTCTGTTTTTAATTACCGGTACTTTTTTTCACGCGCAATATATACCATTTTTTCTGGTGTACTGTCACATTGCTTGCATATTGAAAGCAATCATCAAATACCTTTGGCAATAATCATCTACGCGACTGGGGTGAGTGAAATTCAGATTTCCTTGAAGAAATTAAGGAATTCACTGGAAAGATCATATTGCATCATCCGCCCGGCTAACGGCACGCGACGCGGTTTTCCAGTTTTCATCGTCAATCAGACATTCCTTAAAATTGTAAATGGAACCTAATTCGCGTATCATCACCAAATGATTCTCGAATGCGTGCGTTCTTCTCCTGAATAACACTCTTACTAAATTGATAGGAGTTGGGATGCACCAAAGGTGATGCCTTGTCCAATAGTGTCATGAATCTAACTAAGGACAAAATTCTTTTTGTTTTCTTTACCATCTTTTTAGGCTGATTTTAAAATTATAAACCTACACATTACGACAAAGAATAAACAAAGAATAAACGCTAAAAAAAAAACGACTAAGTATAAATTGGATAAAAATTTAAAACAATGTAAACATGACACATCGTTACGGCAATGACAAATGGAGCGAATGCCCAAGAGGGCGTGTCAGAGTTAAACTGATCTTATCTACAAGACTTTTGCACCTCTTGGTAAAAAATGTTTTATATATTAAAGAAAAGGGAGTGGGCTTTCGCTGGATGGTAAGGTTAAGCACAGCAGTTTGAGGTAAGCCTCGGCGTATTAAGTTGAACATAATCACGACACACTGTGACTCGTCGACCTTCTTGATGTGAGGCCTTGGCCTTTATTTTTGGAATCCGTTCCCAATTTCCACCCCACCCCTTAATCCCTACCCAACAAACAGACACGGACATGTATAGCTGTACGTGCTGCTTCTTGCTTGTCACTATTTGGCGAAAATATTGGGAACGAAACTCTATCTATTTTTTTTTTGCGTGGGTTGTTGCACGAAGGCTGAGCTAAAGATACATTTTGCCATTTTGGTGGCATATTAAATCCCCATTTAATACTCTATTTAGAGTTTATTTTTACGTTATTCCAACTCGTTTTATAAAAGGATATATATATATGGTATAACCTTTTAAATAAGGAACTCAACTGGAAAAATTAAGAACATTTTACTTGAAAAAGGATAGAGGATCTAAAAACTGAATTTTATTTATTTCGACAGTTATTAAAGGAGCAGTATCACAAGGAATTTGGCCTTTTTTGGTCAAAACCAAGCTACAATACCTTTACTTATGGACGAAAAAAGACTAAAACACCAAGAGAAATGTAGAAGACGAAATATGGGGACTTCAAAAACGTTAGGCTAACTTTCAGGCTAGAGCCAGTCTACCCTGCGAGCAAAGCCTCGAGGATCGAAAGAGGCTCTGCCCGCAGGGTAGAGCCAGTCCGTCTATGACTAGAGACACATATTGACAGTTTTAGTATATTTTGTGGTTATTTATCGCATAACTGGACCATTATTTTTCGGTTTCTGGTAATACAAAAAGGAGCCCTATTCTCCCCTAAGAACTGAGATAAACGAACATTCAGATGATGATGATACCAAGACATGTTTTTTTTTTTGTTTTTTAAATGACATAAATCGTCGTGACACTACCCCCTCAACCTTGATCTTTTTAATTAGGAGAAATTAAAAACAGGAAGATGGATGAACAACGAGGAACCACGTAGTACTTTCAGCAGCTCTGAAAATAATCACGGAATTTAGTTTACTAGTTACTAAACATTATGATGGAAGTTTGCATGAACTGAGACCCGTCAGTAGGGTACTTATCATGACAGCTTATCCCCTTTGAAGAACCTCTTCATAGGAAGGGGGGTAACTCTTGTCAAGGGTGGTATATGAAAACGAAAATAAGCAACAGGCAATTATATTAGCCAACAGTAAACACTTAATTCTGAATATCCGCCATGAATAATCTCTAAGGAAGGTAATTATGAGGTCAAACTGCACAATATTGGAAGCACGGGTAAGGTGCAAGACACTTATTATGTCGGATTATCCCCCACAAAGAACCTCCGAGAACGTTATGAGGTAAAATAGCACAATATTAAAAGCCATACCCTCATGAACTGAGCTATTCGATATGTATTTAAGCATGCTTATAGCAAAATATATTTTTCACGTACAACACGATGCTAAATGCTACAGTAGATACTAGACGGGTACGCCGATGTTTGTTGTAAGGACCTTTTTATTGCAGAGTGTAGAAATTAACGAAAACATTTTGGGGAACGTTTGTTCCAGAGAGATGATAACCTTTATCCTCTTCCTTCTTCCTGTGACACTCAATGTTCTATTTATAAATTTCTCGACAACTGACAAAATCGGATAAAGGGTGGAATTAAATGTGGTTTATCAACTAACTGGATAAGTTAAATTGACCACAGCAAAAATATTCAAAAGCCGACGTTTCGTGGACTCGCTTTGACGAAACTAAGGGATAGCGCGCGAAACGTCACACACCACACCAATCTGACGAATTTGTTAAAAACATAATTTCTTGACAAATCAGACATACCCTTGAAGTCAACTTTATGAAACACTCCCAAATAAATTCCTAAAATTAAAGATTCCGTTTTGTTATGGGCGTCATCTTTTCGTTTTAGATCATTTCAGAAGATGTGAAAGCGCAGTAAGAACAACAACGAGGCATTGTCTAGGTGAACATTTTTTCTCTTACCACATATGTCGTCTTTATTTTCTATACAGTTAAACATGTATTAAGCGGACACCCACCATTGAGCGGACAGTACCTAAAATCCCAATATTTTGTTTCCATGTTTACTGTAAATAATACCTGTGTTGAATAGACACCTCTATTATATAAGCGGACGCGGACACCTAACTGAAATGGTTGTATCGCGGTGTTAAACGGACCAGTTGGTCCTAAAAAGAGAGCAAAGTTAGTTTTAGCTTTATAAATTAGTGTAGTGTCATAGAGGGCCACAAGTATTAACTTTGCTATTTAGTTCAACCCTCTTTAAATAAAGACTCTAGTCTACAGCATTTCCTGAGGGTGTCCGGTTTTGACTGTATTATTCACCGTCTGTCAAATGGAAGACGACTAAACATAACATTCTTTCGAAGGATTACTTTTCTGAACAGCGTTTGTTAATAGACGTGTTTTGTAAATTGTGGACTCGAGAACGTTGTCACACAGATCCCCACACAGGAGCAGCTATGAGAATTGCTTCTGAAAGATTTCAACGCTTAAGAGTAGGCGTTAATAATAGCTCCTGCCCGCATGTCTTGGTCCGTATTTGGAGTTGGCAAGACCAATGACGGAATGGACATGAGCTCTGTTTATACCATGGCGTCTGCATCACTAATTCATTCTTCCTCACAACACGAGATGTTTTGGAAACACCCACGGTCGAAACACTGACTACACCTGATTATCATCAGACGCTCGGATCTGAAGGAAATTCTTCTGACTGTGCAGACTGTGATACTGACCATTCTCTGGTATGATGCAGAATCCGACTTCGACCGAAGGCCCTCACTGCTCTTAATAGGAGAGGAGGACTCGAATCTCCAGGACCCAGAACCCAGCATCCAGAGAACTGTGAACTGAATCATCTCTCAATAAAGCACTACACACACACTCCACACCGTGAGACTGCCTAACCGAATGGAAGCACCTCAAAGATGCTATCCACAAGAAGGGTAATGCGAATCAAATAATTTATTAAATATGTATTATTTCTCATCAGGTTAAAATTCCTGTGACAGCATCTTGGGTAAAGAAAATTGAATGTCCACAGATATACAGCGGCTCTGTAAATATATTATTAAAAATGTTGCTAAATCATTATAAGTATTTGTACATATTATTGCATGGATTAGTTTTTGTTCACTAGTTGCAAAGAGGACTGAAGGTCTCTCTGGGGAAGCGTTCCATACGATACTTGTTTCAGCATCGGTCAGCGTAAAACAGATGTATTGATTGTAAGGCTATAACAATGATAACAATCCGAACGTTTTCGTCTATGGTCATCAGGCGGTTAAAATTTAATCTTAATTTATTAAAAATAAAACACAGACAGCGCCGATAAACATGCATGGTAAACCAACGCATTTTTATAATAAACGTGTCGTTTCGTATGCTAAGCAACATACATTTTCAAAAGCAACCGTTACAGTGTTTGAAAACTGTTTATATAGTTCAAAATAGGGGTCTGCTGACGTTAATTTAATATATTAATTTCAGTCGCCATAGAGATCGTGAATGGTTTGTACGTTAACACTACTTGGTTATTACGAAGGAGTCATGTTTTTACATCTGTTTTTTTTTTTTCTAGCCACAATTTAATACTAATGAAATGAACCCCACTGAATCATTCCATCCGGTTAACGTTACACGTAGCCACATTTTCATATCGCGTTTGTCGTCCAAAATATACAGTGGTAAAGAATGTCTATAATCAATGCCTGCAAGTTCGCAACGAACGTCCACCCAACAACGAACCATAGTGCCAGAAGCATCAAGATAAATATCACAGAATAAATTAATAATGTTGATCGGTGTTATAGTCTGCCAGAGTTTTGATGTACAGAATTTTAAGCCTGATTTTCATAAGCGGTCGAAATGCAAGCTATCGCGAAATTTGTTTTACAGTCCATGGGCCGAGGATTTTGACTGGGTAGTTTTTTCGATGGAATGGAGAATTAAAAAAAAAAAGGATTTCTGAATCCTTAACCCAACCCAACCTGGATCCTACACTGTAGCTGTCTGAAGAACGGTAAATGAACGAATGTTTTATTATTATTATTATTATTATTATTATTATTATTATTATTATTATTATTATTATTATTATTATTATTATTATTATTATTATGTGTTCTCTATATAATTATGTGTTCTCCATGGGGGCCGGGTCCAAACCATGGACCTAGGGCACCCATGAGGTGCTGTGTGGAGGCCACACTACTTAGCATTGCAGAGAAAGGGTCTTGCGCAGGATGTTGGCTGTCCCAAGTAGTATGGTTTTCTTATTATTATTATTATTATTACTATTATTATTATTATTATAGCTTTTTAGCTTAGCTTAGCTTAAAAGCTTAAAAAAGCTTAGCTTAGCTTAAAAGCTTAGCTTTTCTTATAGCTTTTTCCTGCAAGTGTACATAAAATTGATGTTAAGGCTTAATCGATTTTTAAGAAATTTGTTAATAAAGTATTGCTTTGGATTTATATTATTATTATTATTATTATTATTATTATTATTATGACATGCAATGCAGCATTAACATTGGCAAAATAATAGCATCTTTCGAAGTTTGAAATCGGTCTTTTTCTTCTTTATCCTTCCATGATCCACAATAGAAATACTGAGGTCTTTGTTAATTGAAAAGTATTTTTTTAGTTTTTCACTTTCGACGATTTAGTCGACCGCAGGATGAAGTCGACGTACAGTTCCACTTAACAAAAATACTGATTATCAAATATAATCTTTCCAGACTTCAGAATGATGTTGTTCCGTACACGAAAGTAAGTTTGAAATTGTCTCTTTCAACGGCATGTACCAAAACGTTAGTTGGTATATTCACAATCCGTTATGGTCGCAGGTTAGTATCTATAAAGCTCCTAGTATAAAGAAGGTTAAAAGAGAAAAGCTACAAAGTAGAACTGATCATTTTAACTTATTTTTTTCAACATAGCTTGGTCTTGTACAAACCAGGTAATTTTTTTTCGAGAGGAATTTTGTTATGTCACTCAGTTCGTATTAATGCCTGTTTTATCTGTCTAGATAGTGATTGAACATAATCATGACTGTAGCTCGTCGACCTCTTAATGTGAGGCCTTGGCCTTTAATTTTGGAATCCGTTTCCAATTTCCACCCCACCCCTAATCCCTACCCAACAAACAGACACGGACAGCCGTACGTGCTGCTTCGTGCTTTTCAGCCTCGTGTCATATCTGGCGTAAATGTTGGGAACGAAACTCTTTTTATTTGTTTTGTCTGTGTTGGTGCATGTAGACTGACTGAAGGGACATTATATATATATATTTAATATATATTTTAGCATTTCGGTACTGGCATTATAAACCTTATATTTTTAGATTGTTCCCAGTTGTTATTATAAAATGATGATATCCTGTCAATAAGGGGCTGAAAGCAAATTGATTAAGACCGTCTTTATTTTAAATAGGATAGATGATTTAAAACAGCAATTGTATTTATTTCGACAGCTATTAAGGGGAAGTGTCATGGGGAGTTTGACCGTTTTTGGTCAAAATCATGGGGACTTCAAAAACATTAGGCTAACTTTTTTCAAGTTGCAAATTAAGAGCCAGTCGGTCTATGACTAGAGACACTCATGACAGTTTTAGTACATTTTGGGGTAATTTATCAGACAACTGGACCATTATTTTTCGGTTTCTGATACTGATACAAAAACATTTTTTTGGTTTTTGTTAAGACACCAAATCCTTGTGACACTGCCCCCTTAACCTTGATCTTTTTAATTAAGAGAAATTAGAAACAAGAAGATGGATGAACAACGAGGAACCACGTAGTAATCCAAACACTTTTCAGTAGCTCTGTAAGCATTCACGGAATTTAGTTTTCTAGTTACCAAACATTATGATGGAAGTTTACATGATCTGAATGCATTTTTTCTAGCCACAATATTCTAATGAAATGAGCCCCACGGAATCATTCCTTCAGTTGCATGCAGCCACATTTTGATATCGCGTTTCTCGTCCAAGATTCAAGGGTAATTTTTGTAATGCTCACACGTTCACAATCAATAATGTCCAGGCAGCAAAGAACCATATATAGTGCCATAAGCATCAATATATATGTCTAATAAATATCCCTGAATAAATTGACGGTTGATCGGTGTTATACTACTCTGTTAGAGTTTGTTGGCTGTGTATTTACAGTTATTTTTTGCCCGATTTTCATAAGGTATATTGCAAACGCAAGTCAGCTCGATCCTAGCTCTTTGAAGAATGTTAAATGAACGAAAGTTTTATGTTATGACATGCAACTTAAAACATTGGTTAAATTAATAAGCCCTCTTTTTTTATCATGTCGAATTTCGAATTTTTTTTTCTTCTTTTTATATTCTTGATCCACAATAGAAAAACTGAGGTCTTTGTTAATTAAAAAGTATTTTTTACTTGTTGTTCACTTTATTCTGGCTTAATCATCGCCAGAAATAGCGGACATGTTCACCGCGCGTGCGCGAGTTTCAGTGGCAATATGGCCGCCAAACACTAGAACGCTTTGTATGGCAGAAATAAAACAAAATCAAATTGGCTGGCTTTTAGCTTACCTGGAATATTTGCCGCATTCCGGGTAAATTTATGAACATCTTTTCAAGTGTTTTTGTAAGCTTGATTTTTCCCACAATTGTTACTGGCCCTGCTTTTCAACAAAACATATTTCCGAAGCTTCGCTCATACAATGCTCTCTATTTTAGAAGCCATTAATGCCGATTTTCACTCAAAACGGGATTTCGAGGCACCATAGTTCGTAAAGTGATGGGGGTAGCCAACTTGCCGCAATCGTCCGAGAAGAAGCACCGACTGAACTGACGATCATCGCATTCTCACTTTCTACGATGGTTCCTTCGCCCTGCTTTTTGCTTTCAAAAATCGTTCAGAGCTGTAAAAATCATTTCCACCAACAGTCCACGCTAAAGTCTTGAAGTTCGCTGTCTTCGAACTGCGATATTTGGGCACAGAATGCTCCAAATTTTGCTGCAAATCCCTCATTCAAAAGCTAAAGTCTTGTTGTTTTCAACTGCGAGCGAATTATTTCGGTCAGTGGTTTCTATATGGGCCTAAATACGCTTTATTTAACACAACCATTTTTGTCGCACCGAAGCCGCACCAAACGAATTTGAGCCCGTAGGGTGGCACAGCGGTGTATACCAATGAAGCGACATCGCAGTGTAAGACGCACGAAAATTCGCTGCTCCAATGTCCCTGATTTCTGGCGATGAGATAGAAAACATTTTGTGGACGTTAGGATATAGTTAAAGGTCGACTTACAAAATACTGACTTAGCAAATACCTTATAAAATACAAAAAAAAAATACCTTGCCAGACCAGAGATCATTAGTTCGTATTTTCACAAACCTGAAAGCCCCTATAGTATAAAGAAGGTTAAAAGACAAAGCTACAAAGTAGATTGCGTCTGTTGAGGACAGTGTTAGTTCTCGAATACAGCTTGGTCTTGCACTGATAATTTTTCTCGAAAGGAATTTAGTCATGTCACTTAGTTCGTCTTAATGCCTATTTTATCTGTCTAGTGTTTATCGTTCCTATAGGCTATTGGATAATAACATTAAACATCTTTCATCAACTTAATATATATTTTCATCTACTTAACATGAAAGTATAGTAAACAGTTTACACTGAGCCAACTCAGTAAGATGCAGGGCACTTATCATGTCGGCTTATCCCCATGAAGAACCTCTGAGGACGTTATTAATTATGAGGTAAAATTGCACAAGTTTGGAAGCACGAGTAAGATGCAACACACTATCATGTCGGCTTAAGGAGCATTCACAAAAAATTATTGGGGGGGGATGAGGAGAAAATGGGGGTGTCTGAAAATTTTGAGGTGTGTCAAAGGGGGTACCTGAAAATAAATAAATAAATAAGTAAATAAATAAATAAGCAACAGGCAATTATATTAGCCAAAAGCGAACCCTTCATAAAAATATCCCCTATGAAGAAACTCTGAGGACGTTAATTATGAGGTCAAGCTGCACAATGTTGGAACCAATACCCTCATACTGAATAGATTTAAGTATGCTCATGGCAGAATAAATCTTTCACGTACAGCACGATGCTAAATGTATGTCGAGGTTTATGACAAAAGTCTTTTTATCGCAAAGGGTAAGATTTAATCAAAAACTTTTGGGGAACGTTTGTTCCAGAGAGATGATAATCTTTATCCCCTTCCTTCTTCCTGTGACACTCAATGTTCTATTTATAAATTTCTCGACAAGCCCTTGACAAAATCGGATAAAGGGGTGGAGTTAATTTCTAACGAAAGACGACTCGGCTCCAGGCTCCACGGGTACCCCAGTCACGATGGTCTGCAAAAACAAAGCCGTGATTGATTCCTTTCACAAGTGAGTCGACGCCTATACGACGTTCATGCTTTTGTACCCGCCTATCCTCGGAGGGCCGTTTAACGACTTATAGTAGTGGGGCATAATTTCCCTCGATCGGTCGATCGGCTGTTAACATTAATCCCGCGATATATAATAGTCACCTTCCTTACCCATGAGGACGGCGTTGGAGGGAGGGGTGGGTGGAGGTTAGACGCAGGGAGTGGGGGGTCGGTGAAGCAAAACGTCTCGGACAGGGGTGGGGGGGGGGGGCTGGAACCGTATTCTCTTATTCACGAGTTGGCTCATAGGAGCCCTTGATTTTATCAAATAAACACTCAAAACAATTTTCTATCCCTTTATCTACTGTAGTTATGGTGTATGAATTTTCTTTTTATCAAATCAGAGCTCGCGGAGTATTTCGTTTATCTAAAAAGACTGTATAACATGTATCTCCGACGTTCCACCAATCCGTTCAAACTTTTTATCGCAAAGGCCTGGTACCCGGAGAATTTGATAACGAGACACGCCCATTTTGCTTGTATTCTGCTATTCCTTCACGAAGGTTAATCAAAGAAAGAAATGTGAGCTGTAACATAGTTTGCTGATTTAGTTTCCCTTTTGCAAAGCTTAAGGATGACAATGTGTTACCTTAATTCACGTACATTTATATTTACTTTTGATAAGAAATAAAACAAATTTTATTAGAACAATCCGAACATTACTTATTCATAACTGGAGCTTAAAACATTATTGATTATTAATTGTAGGTCAAAAGCTCCATCAATTCAACAATTCCAAATTTTTAAAATCAAGAGCCAGGCGCGTGTTAAAGTTTGTCAGTAAGATACAAAGTTAAGTGTTCCTGAAACTTACAGTGTCCGTATGAGTTAGGCACTATTGCAGGGCAAAACTTTGGTCTTCTTTCATTGTTATTCAAAACCATGAGGTGCTATCACACGGTTAGCGTCTTTGTTTCCCTTGTTTTAGTCATAAGCGTTGTTGATGGTAAACACATTCACGAAACAAGAAACAAACAAAAGGAATCTCACCACAAGCATGTACACTACTTTTTTAATGAAAAGCACTTGATTCACCAGAGGAGCCACAAAAAGGTGGCGCACCACCATGGTCACTTACATGGTAACTTACATGGTCACTTACATGAAAGTCGCTTACATGTAGGTCACTTACATCGTCACTTACATTTCAAAGGTTGGTGGAATGTGTAGTTAGAAGGAAATTACAACTTAAGCGTTATTTGCCTTTTATTCGTTTATTCAGTGTCAAGTGTGACCTGCATTGTGTTATATCCATGTAACTGTTTAAATTATAGCAAACTTTAAAATTAAGATCCAATGATTGTTATATGTGTTAAACTTCCTAAAGTTATTATATCGGTTGTTTAAAAAGACCTGACGTATCAGTACTGTTAATTAAATGTTATAGAAAAATGGCATCTATATACTAGTTACTTTTAAATTACAAAGGATCGAGTAAAGGGAGGAAACCCGTTGATAAAGAATAATGGGTTTCTGATTTTACTCAGAGGCAGTAACAAATTCAGGTTAGGGGCCTGAGAAGGCCAGCTGCTACTTCTTATTTGTAAAGCATTTGTAACGCCAGAAGGGCCAAACATTCTTTGGGTCCCCTCCTTGTTGGTGCCCTGGGCAACGTAACCCTATTAGCAGCTCTGAATTCGCTGCTGGTATGAACGGTATTAAAGTGCCCCTATGATCAAATTTTTGGTTTTCATCGAAAATTGCACGAAGAACAAGTTCAAAGTTTTTGTTGCTTTTCGTGTGGTTTTCAATACTTATCGTTATTATAATTTCAACCCGTGAGGTATGTTTGAGTCTTTGACGTCACTTTCTCCGGCCCATTCGCAACCAAGCCTTGGAACAAGGTTGATTAATGGCGGCCGTAAATTCTCGGAAATAAGTGTTAAAATAAAATGACTTCTGATGTTCGTAATGGATTGAAATTTGGCAAGATGAGTAAGAAAGTCTAATTGTATACGAAAATGTAAAAAAAATGAAAATGAAAAATTTGATCATAGGGGCACTTTAAGTGGGGAAAAGTGACTTTGCGTGCGACCCCAATAACGGTCAACATTGCGTAGGAGACTAGAGAGGTATTCAATTCAAAACGTGTCTTGTGTTTGATGGAAATTGCGCGGTACTGACAAAAAACATTATTTTGTCCAACGTCTAGTAGGCATAGATGCTGTTTTAAAACCAGCAATCATTTACTTTGATTAAAATTGTTCTCTTAGTATTTAAAGAGGCTTACAGTTTACAGTTTTAATTGCTGACAGGTTTCGTTGTTTTCTTATAGATCATTACCATAACCATGACCCTGCAGGTTTTAAGTGTCGTCAAGTGAAATTTATAGTGAACCGTAACTTGCATATGAAAAAGGAAACTTCCGACGCCCTCAAGAGACGCATTCACGTGAAATACAGGAAAGACGTGTTGCACAAGTTTATTAGAGCGAAGAAAAGGTTCCATCTGTAAGTAAACATTTTTAATATATTAACAATATTTGTTTTAACAGTTAAGTATGTAATTTCTGCCGGCCATTCACAGCACACAACAAAATATGGCTACATTAGAAAAGGCTTATTTCTATATGATTTCCATTGTCTCAATTGTGCAACTAGCACTCTAGCACGCTAGCATACTAGCACACTAGCACGCTAGCACGCTAGCACACTAGCACACTAGCACGCTAGCACGCTAGCACGCTAGCACGCTAGCACGCTAGCACGCTAGCACGCTAGCACGCTAGCACGCTAGCACGTTAGCACACTAGCTCACTAGCACGCTAGCACACTAGCACCCTAGCACACTAGGGGAGTCGGTGGAAAAAAAACACGTAGGAGAGGGAAGGGTCCGAGATGACTCGTAGAAGCCTTTGATTTATGGTTTTGGCCACCATGCATTTATTTTAAGGGATTTTGATTTATAGGTTGAATCCCAGACAACAGATTTTGATAGTGCTACGCTTTTTCGCAGGCCCAGAGAAGCGATGCTTTTTGAAGACAGGGAAGGGAACTTGGCAACGTACATTGAAGATTGTGTTTCTACTGGTAAATAAAATAATACAAATTTGCTGCTGGTATCTTATACTTATTTTATAGGACATACCAAGAGACATACTTAGTGTTAGACGTTCAGAAATTGCTTGGAAGGCTACAAGTGGAAAAATATAACGATCCAAGTGGCTTCCGTTTAAGTAAAGCGATCACACTGTGCACATGGATAACTTCCACTACTGTTTTCTTAAAGATGTGCTAACGATTTCTTTGTATCCCATTAGGCAAGGTAGAATCGAATGGGATGTTATGGACTTAGTTAAGTGTGTCATTTAACAAGGACGCATTCCACTAGACCATGCCTAACCTTCACGTAAACAATATAATATATGAGAGCCGCGTAACTCTCGTATACCTTGAGCGAAAGCAACCATTATCTCCAGAAAATAACAACAACAACAACAAGTCTTTATTTTCAGAAACACAGTTATATTTTAGCTGCCCGCGTTTAGCAAAGGCTATTCTGGGCGGGCAGATTAAAGAGAAGTACACGGAGAAAGTTATAATTTTTTACAATTAGAAAGTTTAGAATTAAGAGAAAATGAATAAAATAGTGAAATATAGTTATTATTAGAAATGAAATATTAGTATAATTTTTCTTATAATAGCAGAACGATGTCAAAAGCCTTTCGTGAAAAGCCTTAAAGTTGCCGAAAAAGAGAAACAAATGAAATAATAGAGCATTTTCAGCATCTGCACGCTCTTAGTGAAATGCTAAAAAATAGATTGTAAAAGTGATTTCATGAGAATATTTTTCATGAAAAATTCTCAAATTTGGATACATTATGGAGAGCAGTAGTTTCTTCAAATACATGAAATAAAAAAGATAGGTCACAATGCTCGTTTAGGAGAAAACAACCACTTATTTACTCAGAACTGAATCCTCAAAGGAAACCCTATTGCTTCGGAATGCGCCCGCGCTCGTGCAAGCGCAAATGACGCAAGATATTATGCGCCGTAGTGATGCGTGATGCGATACTAGGGAATCACCCTAAGACTTTTATGTATAGTTTAAAAAACGAGCAGTAGTGTATTATCAGGTTTAAAAACTCGAGGCGAAGCCGAGAGTTTTTACACCTGATAATACACGTGCTGCGAGTTTTTTGAACGGCTTCAAAAACATTCTTTCAAAAGCGTCTCCCTTCGGAATTAAAACAATTGCGCTTTTGTGCAAAGAGGAAATTAGCATACGAGAAAAACAAGTAGACTAGACTGATTAGCATACAACACATGTGCCACGTCTTCGACGAAGTGACCATTGCTTCCCGGCTCCTGTCGAAAGTTTTGGGATTTTATAGTTCGAGGGAAAACATCTACTGAAAAATGCTATACTAAAGTTGTCAGGTACGGTAGATAAAACGGCTGACAATTTTTTTTTCAGAGGTAGAGTACGAGTAGAAATAAGCAGCTTGCATCTGCGAACCAGTCGCTTACCTGGCAATTTACACGAGGGCGCTGGTGTCATTCAAATAACGGCTCACTTGTTAAACTGTTGGTTGTTTATTTTGTCGAGAAAATTCCAAATAGAATGGCGAAAGACCAGATTTCGTAAAACAGTACTGCACAAAAATATTAAAGTCACCATTTGTTGTACTAAGAATCCTAAACAATTACTACCCATATCAGTAATCTTTATATAAAGATTACGTGTGATCTTAATATAAATATCACGGTCATTTTAAAATCATTCTCATTAAAAATTCAGCGATAATTACATTGTTTGCCCATTCAGCCCCGAACTCCCCTGTGACTGAAATCAAAGCCGCCACCAGGCTTTTCATAATGACCGTAGATTACCAGGTATAAAGGCTCATACACGTGATCGATTTGCGTCGTGTAATTGGCTGATATGCTCATGAATTATTAATGAGTTTTTGAAGGACTGTTCAAGGGCGTGCACCCTAGAGGGATTTGTAAGGGTTTTACTCTTCTCAGCACTCTCATAAAAATTACACTTACATTCAGTTTCATTTCACTAGCCTTTGCGTAGACGTCTGCTATTTACTTTTTTTCGGATAAGGGACGTCTGCGCTACGGCGCATTCTCGACAAAAAAAAGAAAAATGAGATTTCTGTGCGCAGATTAGGCCGGCTCCATGCTGAACTATGTTACCGTCGGGCTCAAATAAAGAGAATAAAATGTCTGCGGGATTTATTAAATTTGATCCGTTAGAAGGGGCATTTTATTTTATTCAAGAGAGGCGTGTAATCGTGATAGGGAGTTTATTTTCCATAGAAAGGAGACGTTAAATAAAATGTAACTGTACTGAACTTTATAATTTCACTGAATTTTACAGACTGGCGTTAAATGGAGAGGGGTGTTTATATGACGGTGTTTATATACGTACGTACTTGTTATAGTAAAGCTCTTTCGTTTTCTCTCAAGAACATGCAGCGAAGAAGAACTTTTTTCGCAGTAACAAAGAGCTGTTTATTGGTATGTCTTGTCTGGAAATGGTCTTATTATCTTATTTTGTCACTAAATGAATGTCTCCACTCTTTTCCATGCCGACAAACTGTCGACCACTGTGAATTCCTGCAAAAATCCCAGCTGCGTTATTTAGGCCAACTTACAGGAAAAAGAAACACAAATTTCACCCAACTTTGTGTGGTTGATATTCTTTTAGAAATCATATATTAAGTCTTTCGTCGACTAACGCGTTGAGCACATGATGTGTTTCCACCTATGGGCTTGGAGGACAGTAAAGTCCAATATTCAGAAGGGATAGCGGGAAGGACATGGAAACTGCAGACTTGAGCAGAGAGGGATGGTCTTCACTGCGTGGCTTCTCACTCGAGACGTTCAACTTGGCTTGTCACTACATTCCTGGACGATGAACGCCAATTAGCACTTACTCTAGTTGGCTTCTTCTTATTCTAGTTTTAATAATTCATTAATAGTAATAACTTTATACCGCGCCATTTTCGTCTTTACAATACTGGAATTAATTAAGCACAGTAAAGATACATAGAGATACATAGGACATACCTAGGATATTTTATATATTGAGTCTTCAGAATTGGTGTTTTGTACATATGTATATACATGTGTATCTTTAGTTTTATCATTCTGTCAAGTTCCATTTCTCTTGTTTGCTTAATTTGTTTTGCTGTATCGACAGCTCCTGCTTTTGTTGAGAATAAAATGAAACGTCATCAACGTCAATCATCAGAGAACAGTAGTAAGTGTGAAGAAAATATCATCTTTATAATAATAATATTAATTATATTAATAAATAATACAATGGATAAAAGATGAAAGTAGATACATGTAGATACGGTCAAAAGCTAGTAGATACATTCATTTCCATTCACCTCTCTTATTTTTTAAACTCTCTTTTTCTTTGGCAAAAAAAAACAGACACTTTTGATGATACACACTTACGACGTAAGCATGAAAGCGAGGCCTAAGGGCCACATCGCAATTAAAAAGGCAGAAGTGCAGCCTATAACTATACGATAAAAATCCTCTGACAAATGTTGCGTCGCTGCGCTTTGTAATAATCGTTCCGATAATAGGAAAGACTTGACGTTTCACGCATTTCCGAAGGATCCTTACCGAAGGTTAGTTTTTCCGCCGTCCACTTTTCAACTGACTTTCGTTTACTGTATCTGCTCCAGGAATATCTTCTGGGGTTAATTTTTAATCTCTAAATCACAAATCGCTCTTGTTTCCGCTGCCATATTTACTTTTTTTGAAGTTTGCGGTAAGTTTGGTGGCCCTCAGGCCTCTCTTTCATGCTTACGTCGTAAGTGTGTATCACACATCGAAACCGGAAGGGCTCAGTCCAAGTACGATGTTGTTCTATTTATGATTTGATTTTACATTACTGTGTCACAAATGCTTAAATTTAATTTAAGTTTCATTCTACTTTTTAAATAAATTATAACAAATTATAGCAAATTATAATCAATTAATATACAATTTAAAAGTTTAGACTTAAACATATCTTAAGAGCTATTTTCAACTATTTTCATATATGTTCCAGGTTCTGATAAAAATAGAAACAAACCTTCTAGGAAGCCTTCTTCTGGTCTTTTAGCTTCTAGACCTTTCTTTGTGACATTTTATCTCCAGAAAGTATAAACCAGTTATTATTATTATAAAGTATTAAGTGGACTAAACATTCTTGCAGTGAAACATGACAACACTATTGAAACTGTCGACAATGATGTCAGTGACGAGGGAATTCTTCCAGCCTCTGAAGGTATTACTGAAAACTCCTTCGAAAACTCTACTGGAAACATTCTCTTTTTGACTATAAGTTTTGAAAGCGAAGTCTTAGAAAGGAGATACCGTGTTGTTTTGATAACATACAGTCTCCTAACTTAGAAAATCACCTATTTTGATTACATACATATTGTTGTTCGAATATGTTAAGCTATCATGATGTTATTAAAATTGTTAAATAATAGATTTACACAGGAGATTTTGGCTACGTTGGCACGGTACCGGACGAATGTTCGACCGGTTGAAATTTCGTGCGGTTACTGAGGTGTTCCGTTCACACAGAACCACGCTAACCGTACGAAAATTTAGACATCTAACGGCTCAAAAATTTGAACGCCAAAATCGGGGACGGAGTTTTAGCCGCTATGGTCAATAATTTAACCGGCGCGGTGTGAACACCTTGACCGTCTAAATTTTTGTACGGCAAAGGCGTGGTTGCATGGATGCGTGGTAACTCAGCTAGAAGAAGAGAGAAAGAAAGTATAGACTATGAAGATGGAATGTTTTGGGTTATTAATCGCTTTGCTCGCTAATATTACAGTATCAATGCAAAATATCATCTTGCAAATAGCTATGATATGCGGAGCTTTCCACGTACGGAGGCAACGGTGTGTTGGAGTCCTATTAATATTTTTTTCCCTCAGTCGTTTTGTCGGTTTTATATGATGAAGCAACATGGAGCAGTAGGGACGTTTCTTCTTCCGTCCAAGTAAAATCTTTGTCGCTATCAGGTGTCGAATCTTTACCGTTATCGCTACCATTGTTGGCCTTTCTCTTTCGAGACGCCATTTTGGATTTGGTAAAGTAGCGCTCTGCGCATGGGCAGATGGTAAAACCACTGACAAAGGTTAAACTTCAACCGGTTAGTCAGTTCCGTGTGAACAAAATGTCCGGTCAAATTTTTTAACCGGTCGAAAATTTGTCCGGTACCGTGTGAACGTAGCCTTAGATGATCAACGATCTATCGTCGTCACTCGCGTAAAAAGCGTAAGAGAAAAACTTTTTCGTGTTTTCTTTCTCTTTCCAGACTCTTTGTTGCAAACAGTGTCTGATACAACGGAACTTTTGAAAAATAACGCAGAAAAAGAAGGTAACAAAAGTACTAGGCGAAATAAGATTTTTTAAGGCCAAGCCTCTTTTATTTTGAAATTAACTAGTAACTTTGTAATGTATACTTACAGAGGGTTGTTGTAGCTGTTGTCAATTTTTAAATATCTGTATACGTAGAAGAGTAATTGTTAAACTTTATAAAATTAATTACGATGCATTATATATATCTTTTTAAAGGAAACGCTCAATTTCTTAGTGATCAACATGACGAGAAAGAAGTTCCATCTAATTTTGGTAAGTTACAAACATTTTTCCATTCAACAAAATTTGAATTCTGTCATTTGACAATTCCGATATCTTATTCAGTTTTGTTTGCGACTAATTTACATCTTCGCAAATTTAAAATACGTCCCTTTTTACTTTTATGTTATGCAGTTAGCATTGTCCCACCTGCCGCGATGGACAACCCTATACCTAAAAATGCTGAGGAAGGAAGCGGTAGGTGACCAGTACTGTTGCAACACAGGGGAGTAACCTGGGAAGTGTTCCAGTAGTTCCGTAACGCCCCTTTTCGAGAAAAAATGAAGAATTGTCTCTTGTGCAAACGATGTCTGTGATTCGCTAAGAAAACAATAGATTTGTCCCGCTGGGATAGGGATTAGGGATAGGGGCATTGTTCAAGTGATATATCAATTGTATCGTTCGCCAATCACAGACATCGTTTGGACAGCTACGGGGTCGCCCGAAGAATTGAGAACAGAATCCGTACAAAAATAATCTAGAAAGCCGGAACAGACTATTTCAATGCGAAAACGAGAAATGGGAAGTTGTTGCTATTTTACGTATTGACTCTTCATTCCTGAACATGACATATACATGCGTTTGAATGTCTGTGTAACTGAACTGTCTTGAGTGACTGATTTCGGACGAGATAAAACCTCCACTTTTCAGAATGGCTGGGTATGCCCCTGCAACAATTGTTTGATGATCAAAGGATTTGACTATGATAAGTAGTAAGGAACGAACCATAAGACTGGGTGTTTCTTGGTGTTGCGGAAGCCATTGTTGGTTAGCTTTTGTGTTGTGGTGTGGGTATTGTTCAGTGTCTTTTGAATCTTTTGTTTTACGTCGTTTGGTGATCACACCATCCGCAACACCAAGAAACTACCATAAGACTTCTCATTGGGGAGGGAAGGAGGGGGGAGGGGTTGGGTGATCTAGTCTGTGCTAGAAATGTTTTCCTTTAGCTATTTTGATAAGTTATTTTCCACTCTGATAAAAGGTGACAGTCTCTACTGAAAAAACTTAATATGTGCAAACATTTTTTCTCTATAATTTGTTAGATATGCAAAGGTATTTCTCCTCAACTGGATTAGACAACATGCCTCAGTTCCCTAGCGGTGTCGGTAAGATTGAGTATAGTTAAAGATTAATCCAAGAAACTCAGAACTTAATCGTGAAATTAATAGTTTAATTACCTCATGTTAAATATGAGCTACATGCGAGACTGTAAGAAATGCATATTTTTCTAAGAAACTTACTGAATATAAGGTTGCATACCAAAGCAGAGTGTCCTGAAAGTAAAATTAAAGATTTCAGATAGAAAATGGCAAATGACAGTGAATAGTCCCATTGTCAGTATAATACATGTATGCGAATAAATCATCAAGAGATAATTTTAATGTTTTCGTTAAATGAAACTCCGGATTTGTTTTTTTATGTAAAAAAATAAATTGTGTCCAGAAAGCTGCACAGCTGCACATCTTCGGCTACTGAAAATATGGCAAGAAAATATTAAATTTAGGATCAATATATATTATATGTTGACATCAGTTTAATCGTTTTAGATATGACGCCATATTCACGTCAACCTGTTAACAATCCACTACCTCAGCATGGCAATCAGCTTCCACTGGCAGCCTCAGGTTATTTAAGTAGTCACTGCATTTTAAATCACTTTGGGTTTGGAGATCGTGTATAGTATTCTGATAAACTATACGGAAAACTGATCCTGGCACGGTATAAAATCAGAGACACATTACTATATTTCACCTTTATTTTTTTTTTGTTTGCTTTTGTTTCTGTTTTTATGTTCGTAAGGATCAGTTTGCTGTTTCGTTTGTTTTTGGCCATTTTCTCAACCAATCGGAAGTAAAACCAAAACCAATCGTGATTTGCTCGCACGCGTTTTCCCGCGCTTGGTGCCCGCTGCATGTATTTGCTTCGAGTTCTGATTGGTTCATCGGATTGTCTGCGAGTTCTGTGATTGGTCAGAGTAATTACTTTGGTTTTGGTTTCACGACACTCAATTTAAACCCGCTCTAATACTGTTAAACTTAGTTGCAGTAATCGTGCATTCTACGTGGTTGTTATACAGTATTATACCCGGGTATTATTTAGCAGTTTACTTTCTCAGAAAACGGAAACGGACCATTTTACAGTCCAATTGAATTTTCTTGCGCACAAACGTCCCGATACGTCGGACGTCTACACACATTCTACTCTGTATAGGATGAAATGATTCACTGGACTCGCAAAGAGAGGTTTTCGTAAAATCATTACAACAGGACTCCTGAGTGTTGCAGCTCAGCAGACAAATTCAGCATGTAGAATCAAATAACTCAGTCGAGCCGAATACAGTTTCTGCTGCTTCAATTCCTTACAAGCTTAAGATTTATCCATTAAAAAATCCACTCACAGTTTTTTGTTTGCCCTATCTTTTGGCGTTTATTTATCTGGGCCGGATTCTAAGTCATAACTGATTGGTTCATTTAACCTCCTATTGTAGACGCAAGTTATGTAACCAACCCAGCCCCTCTGGGACAAGACTTCTCGCAAGGTAAACCGCAAAATGATATTACGTATCATTAGCTATTATTTGATTGTCCAAGTATCGGCTCAGTTAAGTGTTCCTTTCACGGCAATTTAAATACTTTTAAACCCTCAGAAAACCTCCTTTTAATTAATAATTAAAGTAAAATGGTAATAATTAAGGTAGATTTCCAAACGATACTGGAAAGGATTATGGAATAACAAATTTTAATGAACAAAACAATGGCAGTAAAGAGTTCATACAGGAGCAATCCAATTTAAATGTCATCAATCCGCACTGAGTTGTACACATGTGTTACTAGCAGAATGTTTCAACGATTATTTCAAAGCTTCCGGTTCCTCTCAAATGGGTGCTAAGTGTTTGAAATGTTTAAAATATGGCTCCGTTGTCTTAAAGCGCAAGATATATAGAATGATATTACGCCAGGAAATCATAGCAAGTACTGTACATTATGTCGATCGAAAACAGAATTGTTTTTCATTTTATTTTTGGTTTTAGGAAGTTACACAAGTCCTCTTAAAGATCCGGGTAGGCATTCAGAAGGCGATATCTGGGATAAATTACAATTGCTATGATGAATTATTTATGTATCGAGGAAGCCTGCAGACCTAATATTGCTGAATCTGTTTGTAAATAATAAGCAACTTTATTTCCTGACTGGGTGACAGTCGTAAGAGTAACAAACTAAAAGTTTACTTCTTAAAGTTAACAAAAAGTATTACGGATGGTCAATGATGATGAAAAGGGGGTATGACGAGTAAGATGGTATTGATGATGAGGGTTGTAAGGACCACGAAAGTGATGGTGATGACGATGATAATGATGATGAAGGTAAGGACCTTGATGATGGTGGTGGTAATGATGACAATGGCGATGATGATGACGATGATGATGTAATGATGGTAATAATAAAGATGATGATGATAATGATGATGATGATTGAAAGGGTGGTATTACGACCACGATGTATTGCTGATGACTGTAGCGAGGACCAGGATGGTTATGGTAGTGATATAGATGATGGCGATGACGATGACGACGACGACGACGATGATGATGATGATGATGATGATGATGATGATGATGATGTTAATAATGATCCTGTAACACAGAATAGGTTTATCAGGAGACTTACATTTGTTTTGATTACTTTCTTTGCTTTTTTATAGACATAACTCAATTAGCCAGATTCGCTGGAAATGCAGACGAACAAGGTGTCGGTGAGAACGTCGGCTAATCGTTTATGAAACTGTGTAAAAATATGAAAATAACAATTTGATATGACAATTTTTTGATCACGTGATTGATGTTTCCATGGCAACAAAATTTTGACAGCCATGTTTTTTTAAAATTTGCATATTTATACCTTTGAATGAAGAAAAACAATGTTTATTGGTATAACTTTTATATTTTTACGTCATTTAGCGTTTATTTATTGGTTTTGATTACTTCTGAGTGAATTTGGACGGTTTTTAAGAGGTTTTAAAAAATTTCAGAAATCCAAGATGGCGGATCCAAGATTGCGGCTGTATAACTAATTACCTAATAACTACGTCATATGACGTCATCGCTCCATTGTGCGGACCGCAAAGGAGACAGTTTTGGACGTACTATGTACCTTCTAGGTTTCATTGTCATAGCCTTAATGTTCTTGAAGTTACGAAGGGGGGCACAATGTGCCCTCCCAGGCTCAGAAACTCAAAAAAAGCCCAGGCTGAAAACGGTTAATCTACTTACTGCCCTTCCTCCTCCCAGTCATCGCTCTGTTCACTTGGCGTGCCAATTGCTCAGTCGGACACCCTATCAGGCTCCCACAAAGGAACCTGTCCTCAATTAAGTTAGCAGTTTGTCACCCCACAGGCCGCCGCTTTAGTGCATAGGCTGTGCAAGACTAGGCGAGTTTCGCAAAATTCACGCTGATTGATGGGATTTGTTTAGTACAAACTAGCCCAATTTATATCGATAGATTATATAGCTTTCAAAATCAATAAGACTTGACTAACGGTTGATATAGACACGGCCGTCATATAAATGTTTTCGCGGGAGTTTTCCAATTTTTCATGTAAGACATACATGTTCTGCCATGCACTTGACTTAGAAAAAAAAATAGCCAAGGGGTTAATCTATTGCACTTGAAGTAATCCTCAGTAGGAAAAAAGATGGCGACTAGTACATTTACCCATAATTCGTAGCGCACAAAAACCTTAACAACATTCATAAAAATGTAAAGAAAAGTTATAAAATCTTCAAACCTGGTCTACACATTGTCCTCAGTACTGAAACAAATATTGTAAAAATTTGGCTTTTTTTGTGCACTATGTGCTGTGTTAGGTCCGCAAGGTATTGTGGTAAAATGAACAGCCGCCATCTTTTTTCCTACGGTGGATTGCATGGGGATTGAAAATACTGAAACTAGAACCGATTTAATATGGAAACGTGCTTTTACCGTTTGATTTTATCACGTGCCGAATTTTTTTTACTGGTAAAAACGCTTCCTTTTCCATTTATCAACAGCCCAATCCTTCTCGGAGGCCTTTAATAAGTTAGGCAACGCAGAAGAACAGGAGCTAGCGAGTTATTCTAATAAAGGTGAAAGTAACAGCATTACATTTTCATTGTAATTCCGACAATACGACTTAGGATATATGACTTAGGATATATCAAGTTAACTTAGGAGAGCTTCATAAAACCGACCCCTGACTTCCGTAGTCCAACCCGAGTTTTACGGTACGGTGTAATATAATAATCATGTATTATGCATGTTTAACAGGCCTAAATGTTCCTCAAACATTGGGAGAAGCAATGAAAGTTGAAAAAGCAGAAGCTAATTACGAACAAACGTTTGAAAATGTATACGGTATGTATTTTTAGATTTTGATGTGAAAATTAAAAAATATTTACAAAAATGTCCATATTACGAAGAAACGGTTTTTTTCATTTCGTTTCAGGTAAAAGTAACTCAATTGGAATTACTAAAGGAGCTGCATTTTTACCAGAAAAACAACAGTAATTACCTGGAGAATATGTAATGAGTCAGCAACCATGTCATGTCATTTTTTGTGCTGTCCTATATGTCATGGTAATAAACAAACAAACTTTAATCTTGAATTCGTTTCTGCATTTAGCGAAACTACAACATGAAACCGGAGCAACAACACAAAAGCACGAGGTCCGTAAAACTACATGCGCACATGCGCATTGGCTATATGCTAGTTTCTCATGACATCTCCCTCTCAGAGCTCTTTAGGGAGCAGATAATGAAACTGATGTACGAACTTAGAAATAAACTGAACAATGACAACACTTGTATCAAACTGTCAATGTCTCTGACTAATGAATCAAATGTTGATCAATAAATCAAATGTCAAAATCAAATGTCCTCTCGAAAGCGGATTGGTTTCCTCACAACTCGACCGCTCGAGGTTCTGACTTCTGCCCCAGACGACTTAGTGACAGTTTTAAGAGGACTCATCGGATCAGGGTGTGGCTGTCTAACTAGTGGCACTTTGCACTGAGTCGCAGTTGGAGGTAACTCTTGCACATCAGCAGTTGGACTAAGATCCTGTTCTGGTTCTATATCTGGTTCTAGTTCTTCAAACTTCTCAACATCAATAGGGCTTGTCGTCGGGCGCAAGTGTCTCCTGTTTCGACGCACAATGCTTTGCGGTGTTTTGATAACATAAGATCTAGGTGTAGAACTTTTGGCGATGACTACCCCAGGGGTTTTCCATCCCTTCTGCTGATCTAGCTTCATGTGGACAGCATCTCCGGGTTGTAGTTCTGATAGCGTTCGCACACCATGTCTTTTGTCAAAGGACTGTCGATAGGCTGTCTTGCTTTTCTCATCTCTTTCAGCAACGGCTTCATAGCTTACTGAGAGTGGCTTCAGGTTAGACTCCAACGTAGGAAGGAGAGTCCGAATTTCTCTTCCCATCATCAACTGACTAGGGCTTACACCAGTGGCTGTGTGGGGTGTAGCTCTATAGCTCATCAAAGCAACAAATGGATCACTCTGCTTAAGGATCTTCTTGGCAATACGGACACCACTTTCGGCTTCACCATTTGCTTGCGGGTGATAAGGGCTTGTTGTGGTATGTTTGAAGTCATACTCTTGGCTGAATTTGCAGAACAGTTCTGAAGAAAATTGAGGTCCATTATCACTAACAACTTCCTCGGGTATTCCCCATCGGGCAAAAATGTCTTTCAGTTTGTTGATCACATGATCACTTGTGGTACTGGACATATAGGCAATTTCGGGAAATCTTGAGTAATAGTCAATAACTCATACTCATACTCATACTCATTTTTTCTTTGGACAAATCTGTCCAAGCGGGGAAAGGTGCAATGAGGTTAACCCTATGTGAAGCACCAACCCGTGAAACAAGGCCAGACCACTACACCGGGAACTCCGTGCCCTGCTCTTTACGACAAGTGTGTGGGTTCTTTAACGTCCCCTGCTAAGCATATAACATTGAAGATGCAGGAGACGGGGCCTACGATTTTTCGTCCTTATCCGAGAAGACTAGAACATCTAACCATTTGCGGATAACATTGCAAAGGCAGCATGTTCTCCTCAGTTATTTTAAGACCCTGAGTGTTGGTCCGGTCTGGGGCTCGAACCCGAGACCTCCCGCACAGCAGTCCGGCGCTCTACCTACTGAGCTACCGGTCGGCGGTAACGACTAGAAACTGTTTTCCTTTGTGTTCACAGAGATCTGCACCAATCTTCTTCCATGCTCTGTTAGGGAGTGGTGTAGTGACTAATGGCTCTTTCCTCTGGCTGGGTAGATTCTCTTGGCAGAATGTGCATGTGGACACTTTGTTTTGAATGTCATGGCTAATGCCTGGCCACCACACAGCCATGTTGGCTCTTTCACGGGACTTAGCCACGCCCTGGTGACCATCATGGATACGGTCCAAGACTTCTGAACGTAGAGCTGGAGGTACAACAATTCGGTTGCAATAGATGATTTTGCCATTTACTACAGACAAGTCACCACGAACTGTGTAGTACTGACGAACCTGTTCTGGAACATCCTTTGCATACTTTGGCCATCCATTAATTGTGTAATTCAGTACAAGACTGAGCTGTGGGTCAGACAGTGTAGCTTGCTTGATCTGCTCCAGTTTCTCAAGTGATACTGGTTGTGACATCTCAGCTGCATCAACGTAAGCTTTGACATCATCTTCTGAGTCTGATGCCTCCGCGACATTTACAAGCGGGTTTCTGGAGAGGGTATCAGCAACAACGAGTTCCTTTCCTGGCACGTGTTCTGCCTTAGGTTTGAATCTCATCATACGCATGAGAAGACGTTGGCATCGTAAAGGTACTTTATCCAGGTCTTGGCGGTTGAACAGGGGTACGAGTGGCTTGTGATCCGTCAACAACCTGAATGACTCCAGACCACAAAGATAGCGCGAGAACTTTTCACAGGCCCACACTGATGCCAAGCATTCCTTTTCAATTTGTGCATATCTTCTTTCAGCATCTGTCATCGTGCGTGAGGCAAATGCTACAGGGCGTAGTTGATCACCGTGTTTCTGAAGAAGGACACCACCTAAGCCGTAGCTGCTGGCATCTGCGCTGACTACGGTAGGTTTGTTGACATCATAGAAGTCTAATACTGGTGTCGTGGTCACCATGGCCTTAACTTTCTCAAAGGCTTGTTGTTGTTGCCTATGGGACCAAGTCCAGGCAGTATCTAATTTCAGCAACTCACTCATTGGACTTATCACTGTTGATAAATTTGGAAGGAACCTGCCAAGGTAATTGATCATGCCCAGCACTTGTCGCAATTGGGATACATTCTGTGGTGGTGGAAGTTCCTGAATTGCTCTTACTTTATCTGGATCTGGGCTGACTCCTTGCTCACTGATAACACTTCCAAAGTAGCAGATTTTGGGCTTGCGGATTTCACATTTCTTTTCATTGAGCTTCAGACCTGACTTGGCAATGGTCTCGAATACTTCCTGCAGTCTCTTGTCATGTTCTGCTACACTTCTCCCATAGACTATGATATCATCTTGAATAGCTGCTGTGCCTTCTTGGTCTTTAAGTAGACTTGTCATTCTGTGCTGAAATATTTCAGGTGCTGAGGTTATCCCAAATGGCAGGCGGCGGAAACAGAAGCGACCCATTGGAGTTATGAACGTTGTGAGCCTTGTGCTGTCAGGGTGCAAGGGTATCTGCCAATAACCACTTGATGCATCTAACTTAGAGAATACTTTTGCTCCAGCTAATTTTGGGGCTACATCTTCCAAGGTAGGGAGAATGTATCTCTCTCGCTTGACAGCTTCATTTAGCTTCCTCAGGTCAACGCAAATTCTGATTTTGCCATTGGGTTTCACAACTGGAACCATAGGAGCACACCAATCCGTCGGTTCTGTGACTTCTTCAATAATTCCAGCTTCAAGCATGCGTGTAAGTTCCTCTTTTACTTTGGGAAGAAGTGGAAAGGGAATTTTCCTCGCTGCATTAATACAATAAGGCTGTGCATCATCTGATAACTCAATTTTTGCTACATCACAGTCCATGAGACCAATGTCTCCGTAAACATCTGCGGTGGTTTCATTGACGCGTTGGACTAAACCCATCCGACATGCTGCTTGTCGACTAAGAAGATTGTTTACACATGGACCTTCGATTACGTAAATATCTTGACTGTAAGTGTTCTTATTTAAAGCGATGTTAGCAGTAAACTGGCCTTTACAGTTAAGCTTTCCTCCTGGGCTGGATAAGATCGCAGTCGAAGGTTTAAGCTCAGGGCACTGTGGAAGAGCTTGATATGTTGACTCTGACATCACGGAGATATCAGCTCCAGTGTCAATTTTGAACTGCACAGGCTTCTTGTTGATGTGTAACATGACGCTCCATGGTTCTTCGCCACTGTCACCCGATTTAATAGCTCCAAGAAAGAAATGCTGGCTAGTTTCTTGGGGAGTATGTGTTACCTCTCCCACCTTCGAACGGCAAACTACAGCAAAATGTCCCTTTTTCTTGCATTTAGAACATTTGGCTCCTGTCGCCGGGCATGTCTCGTCAGGCTTATGAGCACGGTTGCATCTAGAACATAGCTGAATCGAAGGAGCTCCAGGTCGCCTAAAATTCCTGCCACGCTGAGTAGGACCTTGTCTTCTATTTGCGTTCGGCCTCCAATTCTTTCGATTTACTTCTCCAAGGTGTTTGTTGTCTACTTGGTCTGCGACTTGAACTTTTACCTGCTCTGATTGACGCGCCATTTGTATAGCCGTGTCAAGGTTCAGATCGGATTTCATCTGCAGCTTTTGCGAGAGTGATTTGTCCAAAATTCCAATCACTATCCTGTCTCGAATTTGTTCGTCCCTCTGTAGACCAAATTCACAATGTTCCGCTAGTTCGTAGAGGTTTCGAATAAAGGCTTCAACAGTTTCTCCATCCTTCTGCACTCGTCGATGAAAACATGCTCGCTCGTGGATAATATTTCGCTTTGGCACGAAATGTTCCTCGAATTTGCCTAACACCACGTCGTATTTCTTCTCATCACCTTCTGCGAACGTAAATGCGTTAAATATGTGTTCTGCCTCCTTGCCCATTGTATAGATCAGAGCATTGATTTGAAGTTCCTCGTCTTCTTTGTTTAGCTTCGTCGCACATCTAAAGCGATCGAAACGCTGCTTCCAGTTTGGCCACTCTTGCGGCTTTGAAAAGTCGAGCTTTTCCGGTGGATCAAGCTTCAACATCGTTTAGCTGTCGTTTTTACCGCTGCCACCATGTCATGGTAATAAACAAACAAACTTTAATCTTGAATTCGTTTCTGCATTTAGCGAAACTACAACATGAAACCGGAGCAACAACACAAAAGCACGAGGTCCGTAAAACTACATGCGCACATGCGCATTGGCTATATGCTAATTTCTCATGACACTATATAGAGCGGTTTTCAATTGAGTGTCGAACGTAATTCGTGATTGCTTTGATTTTGAATAGCTACGCTTTGCAATTGGCTAAAAAATTTCGCGCCACGTTCTCAACCAATCAGAAGTAAAACCAATCGTGACTTGCTCGCACACGTTTTCCCGCGCTTAGCGCCGTATACATGTATTTGCTTCGAGTTCTGATTGATTCATTGGAATGACTGCCTCTATTGTGATTGGCTAGATGATTAATTTGGTTTTAGTTTTAAGACAATCAACTGATAACCGCGCTTTTATTTTATCATATGTCACGTTTATTTAATAATAGTACGCAACCCCGTGTGATAAATAAAGATGAACTAATTTGTCTAATAGATAGTGATTTCTGCGTTGACGTTAATAGGGGAAACTGAAGTTGTAATCTCAGTTGAATCCAGAATCAGTGGAACCTGTTTTTACACAAAGCGTTCTCATTTGTAATAGCCCAAAATTATCTATACCATCCCCTGCGGTTTTATTGTTTGAACTCTTCCGTCCCTATTCTAGGAGTGTGAATCCACCTGAGCCGCCCACCTCTCCTACCCCTCGGAAATGACATTAACTATAACCCTTTATACAAAGAACTGAATACTACGCGCTCTGTGATTGGTCGTTGCCTATGATCTATCAAAGTACAGTCGCACGGCTGAGGTCATAGAAAAAATTGTTTGCTTTGTTTTGTCCAACGTGGCGCACAGTTTTGAAAATGTTTGCGAGATTATTCTGGATTGAGCAAGTAAATGCCGCGAAAAATGTTTACCAGGAGCTGTTCACGAGCAAGAAAAAGAAGAAACCAAGACGAAAAGTGTTCTTGGCGACTTGAAAAATACCTAAACTGGGACAAATCTTCGAACATGCAGTACAGTCGAGCGCTACGAGGCAAGTTCGTTTTTTTTTTCTGTTCATTGTATAGAACAAATAGATTCCATTTTGCCGTGTGTCTGTTCAGTTATAGATCACAGATGACGTCAAAATGTGGTATTAAAGAACATCAGTGACACACTCGCCTGCAGCTCGTGTGCCACTTTTTTGTTCTTCCCACATTTTGACGTCATCTGTGATGTATAACTGAACAGACACACGGCCAAATGGAATCTATTTGTTAATTAACTCCCATGAGTGTCAATAATCAAAATTCAAGAAAAATCCCAAATTTCATTTTGTAAAATATTGGAAAATAAATGGTACCGTGAAAAAGTGCTTCTGAAGAGATTTCAGTTTGAATGGTCGCATACACCATAGGATTTGGTCGACAGGTTAAAAAATTAGAACTGTCCTACATGTCTCCATAATTGACCCTGGGAGTGAAAAGGGTTAAGAAAATTGTGCAGAAAGTAATAAGCATACACGCAAAGACGTAAATACATAAACGTCCTGGAATTCCAAATCAGTTAAATTGAAAAGAAATCAGATTCACCACAAGAGTAAAATTATGACGTCCATGACAAATATATCTCGATTGACATCCCAGTGTTCATGTCAGCTTTCTGAAATGAGTGCTTTATAGTGAATTTCACTGAAACATATGTGCAACGCCTAACTTTAGCTAGAAAGAAGACTTTTCAGCCTCTTGACGGCAATTTACTTTACAACCACTCCAAATTCCTTGAAGAGCAGTAAAAGTGCAAGCGAGGGATGCATGCATAAACTTTGCCAGATGGTGATTTATTTTTGTAATATAGCATCAGCGACAAGATGTTCGATTTGTATTTTGCTAAAAGGGGCACACTTGACACTCAGACTAGTCCCTAGGCGTTCTCGGCTCGGTTAAACCTGGACCCTACTTTGAGCCGTGACGTCACCGAAGCCCACCCCGTCCCAGACTTCGCGCGGACAACGGGGCAAGAGATAACGCCTAGGGACTAGGCTGCCTCATGCTTTATTATTTTTATTCAGTTAGTGAACCAAACGTGTTCGCAAAAAGTCACGTTGATATCGATTTCCACGGATAATGTTAATTTACTATTTGCGCTGTTGAACCTTTGTCGGTCTCAGTACGGCACTCAGCCAAAAATACAGGGGGAAAGGGCGCTAATTGGTTTAACAACTAAATCCATTCCAGATGTTTGAGTTCGAAACATGCCATCTCTGTTAAAAACCCAAGTAATTACTTATGGCGAACCATGGAGCGTTTTTCAGTTGATTGTCGATTGGAAAGTAATTTCGCAATCCACCGTAGGAAAAAAGATGACGGCTGTTCATTTTACCACAATACCTTGCGGACCTAACACAGCACATAAGGCACAAAGAAAGCCAAATTTTTGCAATATTTGTTCCAGTACTAAGGACAATGTGTAGACTAGGTTTGAAGATTTTACAACTTTTCGTTACATTTTTATTAACGTTGTTAAGGTTTTTGTGCGCTAAGCATGGGTAAATGTACCAGTCGCCATCTTTTTTCCTACCGAGGATTGCTTTAGTTTTGCATTGCTATGCTTTGTGATTAGCTGAAAAATCTCACGGCATGGCCAGTTTCTTAACCGGCAATCAGAAAGAAAACCAATCATGTAATTTGCGTAGCTAGGCTGCATGTATTCACTTCACACAGGTTTAATTGATCTTTCTTCCATAAAAGCCGCATAGAAGTCTATAAATAGTAGTTTATGAGTAAACGAGCAAAACGTAAACCTTTTTCTCGACCTTTTCAGGCCATTTTCTCTGCTGTCTGACGCATGTTTTCCTAATTAGTTTTCAAACTTAGCTTCAACAGTTCAATAAAAGTCCCGGATGTGTCGTAGCATTCTAGACGATGATTGATTCATTGGATTGTCTGCGTCTGTTGTGATTGGCCAGAGTAATTAACAGTTTTACGACACTCAAACTTCTCTAACAAACCGAAATTTAAAACAACGCATCGAATCACTCGAAGTGACTGAACTAAATGCATGCAACCGGCGCCAAATTAAAGAAAAGGGAAAGTTCGCGAAAATGTCCCACTAGCCCTTTTTCTAATCATAATCATACTGTCCAATAAAATTAACTAAAGCGAATCTGCTATGAGAAAATAATAAAAAAATAAAGCAAAAAGTTGCGGCTAGTACTTAAGTCAGAGAAGTGTGTGGCAGGTCACGTGGGCAGTACACTGCTGGCACATGTACAGTGTCAGATTCTGGCTCAGTTTTACAATTGAACTGATTATCAGGTTAAAAACTTGAAACGCTAGCTGCGGGTACCTGTCAGAAGTGTTCAAAGCGAATGATTGTCTGACTCTAGTTTCGCGCGTTCCTCGAAGGGATGGTTAGATGTTTGCGACGGCAATAAAATTTTAAAAATATGGCTGACTTGTAAAACGACTCGTGTAAAGCGAGGACTAGTAACGCGGAATAGTGCAATGCGTTAATATTTCGTTTTGGTGCTTTTGATTATTAGATCAGTAGAGAAGTTCTTTATATAGATGATTGTTTTAATGAAGAGAAATATCAACGCATTTTACTGGTTCGCGTCGTGCAAGTCCACGTTTTACAAGTCTTCGTTCTACAAGTCCGTGTTTTACTAGTCCTCGCCGTTTTACAAGTCCAGTCCAGTCCAGTATCGGTTTACAGTATGACAAACGCGGACTTATAAAACGAGGACCAGTGACACGAGGACTTGTGAAACGCGGACTTGTAAAATGAGGCTTACAATCGACTTATAAACGACATCAGTAGAACAGACAAACAATAGGCTGAAGCCACCGTCAAATTTGACCAACAATAGACCGACGAAAATTACACTAACAATGACGCGGATCGACACGCACCAATCACTGACTCGACTCTCCAGTAACTCTCAACAGCTAATAACATAATGGCTGTCCAATGACAGCAACAGCCAGACAATACCAGCAACCGACAGTTTACAATCCATATGATTATGAATATAACTTCCACTGCACTCGGGTTGTCGGGTGTCTACCCCTCAAAATTTACGGTCTTCCCCAGTGAAAACCCTTTCCCCTTTTCTGACCAAATTATGCGACTTTCCCAACCCGTTTGCAGATCTAGCAAGTTTTATCAAGTAAATCCAGGGGCGGATCCAAGGGGGGGGGGGGGGGGGGGGTGAAATGGGTGAATTTTCACCCCCCCCCCCCCCCCACTTTTCTGAGACCCTTTCTTTCTGATGCACTGACCTCAAACACCTCCTCAACCAGGCTTTGGTTCTATTGCATTTAAAATTTCACCCTCCCATTTCAAAATCCTGGATCCGCCGCTGAAATCGCATACTGTAACGGCAAAAAACAAAAGTCTTGGTACAGCCGCGGGTTAAAGACCGATTAACGCTGAACTCCTTCGCGGGGAAGGGGTGTTTCCGATGGCTGGAGTTTACTTCTAAATGTCAACACTGAAACAATAAAAATGTCATGTAAAGATCCGTGACAAGTCGTGTAAAAAAAACGCAGTAAAGTGAAATGTGTCTGTAACCGTACAGTAAATCGATATCAGCATTGACGGCTTCTAACCTAAATAGGCTAGTTGTCAGTGTCGCATATCATCTCCAAGTCTAATTAATCGAAGCCTACCTTTTTTGTTATTTTCTTATTTATTTCTATTACAAAGACAGTTTAGTAACAACTAAAAAATGTTTCAGGCTTTTAGAGTGATGAAAATGATTTTCACTGTGATTTATATTGAAAGCGAAGCAGTTCATTCTTTTGTTCGACGACCAGTTGACCAAGTAATTTAATTACATGTTTGTCAAATAACAGGTAGGTGACACAAGAACATATTACATTAATTATAAAACGATGCTTGCATGGAAGGGATAATTGCTCGAGACTTTTGTAACGCTTCATTGTCGACCTTGACGGACACGCTGTCGTTTCAAAGGTAAGTTAAGTCCAAGAAAAATTACTTTGGCCATTTTCAAATTGAAACATTATTTTTTGCAAGACGATGAACAAAAAATAGCATTTTCAAGAAATTAATTTGGGAAATTATTTGAATGGCTTGTAGAGCAAAAGACAAAACACGATGTTTATTGTTTTGCTAAGATCTGTTTAGTCTACTCGTATTTTTGTGGTTAAATCAAACCTTTTGGCTCAGAAACACACAACAGGAGTTCATTGACTGGACAATATAACAACTGCTCTTAGTCCAAGAAATGAACAGTTGTTTTGCCAAAAGTAGCGAGTTTATGATTACGTGGAGTATGCATGCCACTCAGTAAAATTTATTACAACTCCATTTAACAGAATGGATGCAATTGCCTAACATTCTTCGAGCAATGATAGAAAACAGAGTCGTTTTAGCCGATTTAAGGTGTAGGTACTCGGTTACGATTTTTGTGAACTCTAAAATCTTACGATGTCTAAAAGAATGTTTTGCAAACACATTTAAACGCGACGTTGTAATATAATTGGAAGGCGCAATTGTATAACTTATTAGGATAATTATGTTTTTGTTTTATGTTCTTCTTGATGAAATGATGACAGATCGAGTTGGCAATATTTTAGAATGTACTAATGAGTTGAACTTTAATTTTGTTTTATTACACGATTCATGTCATACTTGAAGGAAATTTAATATTTTGTAGTGTTTCTTTGGTAAAATGCAACTGGTGTCGCATTATGTTTAAAGTAAGGCGGGTCACACCTCATTAGAAACAAAAACGTCCACAAGCTCATTGGCAGGTGGATATCTTTTGTGCGAACACAATTTTATGCCTGCAAAATAATAACTTTTGCCCACTTTTTTGGCGCCAAAGTTTACTCAACCATACTTCGTTAGCGGCGGTTTCCTCGCCTCTGATGCCTAAAGTAGCTCCGCCAAAAACACGAGAAGAAAAGATCAATCTACATTTATATGTCCTGAAAGGTGAAAGGGACAACTGTACCGATTAAATTGTTGGTTTATTCAACTGAATTGTAAGGTCCTATCCTAAGGGGACAGTTAAGGTATCAGTATAAATGGTTTGACGATCTTTACTTTTTGTGATTTTATGCGCTCGCATTCGCATTCGAGAGAAAATATGCAACCCCAACAACTTACACATTTTCTATTAGAATCGCTCATTGTCTTTATGAATTTCAAAAAAGAAACCTCTGTAAGAAATATTCAAGAAAGAATTCAGATTCACTTTAAAGCTTAAATCTGCTTCGTTTACGCGCTCCTTTTTTAACCCGTGAATACGCGCAAGCGTAATGGACGGGTTATCGGTAACGGTGACTAATTCACTCACTCGCTAGCTCGCTCGCTCGCTCGATCCATCACTCAGATGTAATTTTTTTTAGCATATTTACGTTGAAATAACAAAATTTGGCCTTGGTAATTAACCAAATCCTAGGTAGTGTGGGGGGTAAATGATGGGACAATAGAGCCAGAGGGAGCCGAAGGACTTTTTAGCTTTTCTTTTTTCGAACTGAAAATTACTGTTTTTTTTTGTTTGCGTTCGTCACAAGTCGTTACATTTAATTTCCAAAAAAATCCCGCAATATTGCGTTACCGTTAGCATTTCGTATTCACGAGTTGGTACACAGGAGCCTTTAATTAACAGTTGGGTTGAACTTTGACATAAATGTCCTGTGATAGTTGGATCGCAAAACGATGTCGGATGTTTTTAAATTTGGCTCCGTTTCAAAATTAAAAGTTATGATTTGTTTTGTAGACAGATATACCCCACCGTAAGATCGACAAACTTAACCCGGACTTTAGAAGGGGATAGAAACCACATTTGAGAAATCGAAGACACCGTTTTTGAGGACAACACGTACATATGATGAAATATTTCCGATATTAATTATGACGCTCTGGCTCGCGCGCAGAAACGAACCGGATTCTAGTTTAGTTTTCCTCGGGCTGATGCCCTCGTTCCTCGCGGCTTCGGCGCTCGACTAACTAAAAGACGAATAAGAGGCTGCTCGCAGTTTCTATGCAACTCCAAACATGGAATTCAGGCAATTTGTTTAAACTTCTGCCAACCGCGCATGCCAAATTAATTCTCGCTATCCACTGGGCACATCGACTAAGCAAAGGCTCGGAGGGTCCGGGGGATGTTTTAACGTAGAACGTCTTAAATAAATTATAAATATAAGAATTTCATGATGTTATTATCCTAAAACAGATGGAAGCTAAGCGGGGGTTAATTCTTGTGATATGTTTGATGATATTGGCTCAAGAAATGGGTGAGTACTGAAAAATGATATTTTTTATTTGAATAACATGCACACTATATAGCTAGCTAGGTCTGAAAACGATATGCCAAGTGTATAAAGAGCCATCTGAAAGCAATGGGTCACACGACACATTTCTGCGTTATGGCCAATACCTTACGCATGCGCGCGGCCATATCACCCTGGCAGTGACAGCCATGTACAGCTGTTTCGTCCTTGTGCGCTACTAGGGGCCCTAAAATGAGACACAAAAACCCCTCCGATAGCTAGTAAACAAGTAGGTCCTCCCTCTCCCTCCAAACATGATTACTCATGAGTATATGTTTTACAGGGGCGGATCCAGAAATTTCTGAGTGGGCGGGGGGGGGGGGGGGGGGGGGGGGGTCCGGGTGCACGTTCCCAGGAAAATTTTTCAGATTATACCCTCTAAAACGCCATTCCCGGCATTCCTGAGAGTCGAAAAGCGTTTGTTAAGCCAAAAACTTGACAATCAGTCAATTGGTTGAAGTGAAACAACTACGTGTGTAAAACAATTTTATTCTATTATTTTTATGAACCACATGGGAAACACAGGTCTGATAAGGGGGGTCCGGACCCCCCCCCCGACCCTCCCCCCCCCGACCCTCCCCCTGGATCCGCCACTGTTTTATCTGATGTACTGAGAAGCTTCTGCGGAATCTTTATGTTTAGCTATATAAGGATATGTTCTGCGAGATGAGTATGTTCGCCAATCGGTGTTCTTTTATAATGATGCCGGTATTTTGAGTTAATCTTTAACGGTCCCAGGACTGATGATAACTAAGCAACTCCATTCTCCGCTTTCAAAATAGCTGGCGCCATTTTGAAAGCGGAGAAGCCCTGGGTACGAAGTTGGACCACAAGCTCGTTATGCAAATTGTCGTTTATTTGTTTGTCCACCGCGGTCAAACGTCCGAGGCATTTTTCGTTTCATTTAGTGCGATTTTATTTAATATTAAATGGAAATACGGGCAAGGATGTATTAAAAAAATTAGTTGACGTTACTGTCGTTTAATTTTTCTCAAAATGATGAGCTTTTTTCCGTTGAAAACTGACCAAAACTCTTAGTGTCTGATCAAAATTATGTTGGAAAATGGCGCCAACAATTCTGCAGTTCACAGTTTTTAAACGCTTAGAACTTTTTTGATAAACTCTCAAAACATTTGGTAAATTAACAGTGTATTGGCAATATATTAAACTTTAAACAGTGAAAATGACAACCTTAACTTTTAAGTACTTTGCTTAACTTTTGCAAATTTCTCTAGTTTGACCGCGGTTAAATTTGTTTGGTTTGTTTTTACATGTTTCAGCCTGTTACCCAACTGATGTTCGAGCAAAGCTGAATTGTATCAGCGAAGATGATATGACAGCACTCGCTGAACAGAAGGACTGGAAGTCTACACTCAAGTATATTGTAAAACATATTCCTTTCAAAAAGTTTTTGTAAGTACATATAATATATTGAGTAGTTTTCAATTAAGTGTTGTAAAAACCCAAACCAAAGAAATTACTCTGGCCAATTACAGCAGAGGCAGATGATCCAATGAACCAATCAGAACTCAAAGCAAATACATGTAGCCGGCGCCAAGCGCGCGAAATGCGTGCGAGTAATTTGTGCACGTGATTGGTTTTGTTTTTGCTTCTGAGTGGTTGAGAATTCGAAAGTGGCGCGAGATTATTTATCCAAACCAAAGCAATAGCCGTGAAATTACTTTTGACACTCATGCTTGGATATATTAAGAAAAGAAAAAGAGTGGTTAATTTATAGTTAGTTGAAAATATGCAACGCCTAGAGGCACAAACTAATGAAAACTAACTCGTAAAAACACCCAGCCGTATTACAAAACATTTCGCTTTCAATTCTTTGATATGAGCTTTAACTTTTTAATAGGAACTTATTTTAATGTCATGGGGATTTTGGTCAAATCTGCCCCAAATTAAAACGAAGTACCTTTCTTAAGCACGAAATGCTTATAGCAGGGGTGGATCCAGGAATTTCTTAAAGGGGAGTCCGGGTTCATGCCTCCTCAGAAAATTTTCCGATGTTTCCCTCTGAAACGCCATTTCCCTCATTCCTGAAACTCGAAAAGCGTTTGTTAAGTCAAAAAATTGACAAACAGTCAATTGGTGGAAGTGAAACAACTACGTATAAAACAATTTTATTCTATTATTTTTATGAACCACAAATATGGCTGTAACAACTTCTTAGCAAATAGGCCATTTCCGAGTTACGTTATGCCTCGTTGTCAAAGCGAGGCTAGGCGCACAACCTTTCATATGGAAATGATTTTTTATTCAAATGCAAATAAAACTCATTTCCATATGAAAGGTTGTGCACCTAGCCTCGCTTTCATAACGAGGCATAACATAACTCGGAAATGGCCTATTGAATAATAATAATAATAATAATAATAATAATAACTTTATTTCACACAGAATTCAGAAAGTATACACTTATTTACACTGAAGCTGTGCCTAATAATATAATACTAACAGTTAATAAATAATAAGAAATAATAAAATCTAAAATATACATAAGTAATTATATGATCAATATAAATCCTAAGAACCTAATACAATCTAAAGCCTAACCGTAATGTAACCAATAATTCTATAAACCAATAATCGGAGGCTTGTTTTGAAGCGTACAAGAGACAGTTGCACGTTTCAACCCACTTATGGGTTTCTGACAAAACTAAATATGTCGTTTGGCTTTTTAAGGTAACACTAAAAAGGGTGGCATATATAGTCTCTTTAAATAGGGAGAAAACAATACAGAATTGATCATACACTATCAGCACTAGAGTCCATGCTTAGTTTTTTTTTATACTTCTTTAAATTTATTTTGTGATCCGAAACAAGCCGCCCTGCGTACTAGTTTGATCTTTGCAAACAACTGTTTTTCTTTTCTTTTCTTTTTTTTTAATTAAGGATACCAGTATTGAAAAAAATCTTACAGGGAATATCAAAAAGCAAGAATCCAATCGATGTTTTGCTAGACATCCTCTCTGTCCTCGAAGGAGGAAATGAAGAAGAAAGCAACGAGAATAACGAGGGAACAAATGAGGAGGCCGAAAAGGAGGAAAGCAACAAGAATGAAGAGGAAAATAACACGAATGAGGAAGAAAAGTCGGGAGAAGAAGAGGCGGACTCCGGGTCAGGTCAAGAGGACGCCGAATCACAAAAAGATGCAAATGAAATTCAACATAAATTTAAAATAAACGGGCCTGACGAGTGGTAGATGGTACCCGCATTTTGTCGTTGTAAGAAAACAACATTGAATACAAGTTAATGGCAATGTACCTTTATGGATAAAATAACAATAAATTCACGTAATCTAAAATGTTTCTTTAATTTGCCGATCCACTGATGTATCATCAGTCATTTCCCGACGTCAAGATGCATATGACTATGGTATCATTATTTTTCCATGTTAACCATCATTGGTTGTCAATTGTCAACAACGTTGTGACAATGGTGTCTGGCCAGGGTTGATAAATGGATATTGATCATACATGTAGTTCACAGTCAACCATGGTCATAAACGTATTACTATACATTTTTCCTACTACATTTTACACTTCACCGGTTTGTTTTTATCAGATATATCTTAGTGAACATATGGAAGAACCTGAAATTGTAGTAATTTCAGTTCACAGTGTATTTATAAGAGCGCGATCTATTGCGTTATACAGAAGTTCTAGCTAGTTCTGATGCAAGAGACAAATTTCTCATTTAATAAGAGTTGTTCTAAATAATGGTGAATTGTCACGTACCAGAAATCAATTTTGAATACATTTGGCTTTTGCATCTATATTGGGTGGAGTTAAACGCAAGTCCCAGCCGCTGGGGCTTAAGCGCCGTGCTCTCATAAAGGAGTGCGTTTCATACAAGAAACTAGAGGGAGATCATCAACACTACTAACAATGAAAACGGTCAAAGAGAAAATGGAGTGTTTTCTAGCTAGCTTAGATAGGTTTGATTCTGTTTTCGGTTTAAAACCTGGTCATCTTTTGTTTGGCGCCGTCGAACAGCTGGAACATTTTAAGCTAAAGACCAAATAATCTACAAGAAGCTACTTCCCGGCTTCCTAATCTTGTCGTTCGCGTTTTGTACAGCCAAGAAAAATCTTGCTGCGGAATATCTTTCTTATCCTGCACATTTTAGACCAAACGCTGACATCACACCGGCTTAAACTGCGCGTACTCCTGCAATTTAGTTTTATCAGAGCGAATCGGCTCTGACGAAGGGCTCTCAGCATGTGAAACTGTTTACGGTGACCAATTACGGTGGCTCCGTTGTTGTTTCGGCCGCACTCGTCTATGACAAACTTTGGGTAATAACTTTTTCGGCTTTTAAAACGATGCCTATAACAGGTTGCGAAAACCTAAAGCTATTATTTAGCAATAATGATAGAATTCAATTTAACTGGGAAAAATATTTTTAGTGATAATTGAGCTTGAGTGAACCCCACTTTTTGAACAAACTCGCACCCAATGAAACATTTTGCCGTTATATTAGTGTCAAATTTTAGGAATCAGCTTACCTTGCAATTGACTTTATACATACTGTTACCAAGCTTCAGCAAAATCGGTGAAGCAGAAGTGCCGAAGTATTAAGGGCAACAAAATTTAGCTCTTAAATTCTCTTGAAATTTAAAATACTTGATGCTCTATTACAAAAAAAAAAATGCACGAGCCCGAATTTTCGGGAGAAGCCTTATGTGAAGCTGAACGTTTTTGGAAAGTTTTATTGCCATATCTTTAAAGCTGAAAAACGTTATGACCCTAAGTTTGTCATAGACGAGTGCGCCCGAAATAACAACGGAGCCACCTTAACATCTGCTTAACTTAGTTGACAAAACCAAACTTTCGTGTTTCGTTCCCCCACTGACACAGTACAGTTTCTTTAGAAACTAACTCCTTTCTCGTATAATTGTCATTGGTATCTATTCACCTCAGTGGAGGTGGGTGGTGGTGGATATTTACCGAGCCGCTTCGCGGCTCGGTAAATATCTACCACTACCCACCTACACTGAGGTGAATAGTTGTTTTAGTATATACTGAAACAGTGAGATAATATAACGAAAATGATGCTTTTTACCTCATTTATTCCTGACAACGATTACAATTTTCGCGCGCAAATTGCTGGGAGGTGAATAGTACTTGCTATTCCGAGTTTCAGTAGCCAATCAGAGCGCGCCAACAATGCTGTCCACTGTTTCAGTATCAGGATACTAAATAACTTTATTCCAGTAACAGGCGCGGCGTGTTCTCGCGAAAATGAGCTTATAGAAGCATAAAACGTAATTAGCTAGATGCTCATATCTCAATTCGAAATTCATATCATCAGGAGCTCTGATATCATGGGCTCCTGAGATCACCCAAAGTCGCAACTTAACGATACAGCTTTACAATATTTCAAGTATTTTAAGTATTTCTCTAACTAGTGAGAAATCGTAATAGCCTCCCACCGTGGCCGAAACTTGTCAAATATTTGTCACACATCATAAAACAAACACAAAAAAAAATAAATGTAAACTTTAAAATATACACCGTCCGCACTTCCTAACGAATATCGTATTGTTACTGCTAGAAGTTATCTATGTTATATTATTTATCTGCTTATGATGTTTCTGTATAAATAAGAAGATATCTGCGTGGTTTGCATTCCCGAGAAAGGGTACTAAAAACATATGCGCCTGAACCAACAGAAAATAACAACATATAGCACAATGCGAAAAACAAAACCAGGAATGTTTGAACCCGCGCTGAATGGAATATTAAAGTGAAATGATGATTACCGTATGACTAAACCACAATCCGGACTTGGTTAACCGCCAGCCGTGATCATTAGAGAAATAAGTGGAGGAAATGTCCCGGCTCTAAATCTGTTTTGTATACAAAAGTGATATCACTAATATTAGTGTCTCATAACTCGTAAAACTGGAATGCTTCTTTTGGATTGTATGAATCAATGTCATCAATGTCTCGATATTGATTGACATTTTGTACGTTTTAAGTGCTGTTTAGTGCTACTAACAGTTCATATCGCACGCGATCGTATAACCCTACGGTTTTATAAGTTTGACCGTTCAACGAACGGAACGAAACAGTAGCATTTTTTCACCAGGTTAGCATAAGACTACTTGAACTACTTATATTTTTTTCGGGTGCCGCAGAGTGACTGTTTTAAATTTACAGGGAAGTGGTTTGCGTTTACAATCTATAAAGGCTAAACAGTAAGTTTTTTGTTATTGAGTTTTAATATACTGACATTAACAAACCAACTTAACTTAACTTAAATTCTTACTGACCTATTTATCAGCAAAATGTTTTGTTCTTGTGATCACTGCGTTCAACTTGTTGCTAAAGACGCTTCTTTTTAAGAACGGATTGATTTCTGCGAGAGTAAAAAAGCAACGTTTTCAAGTTGCGTGTTTAAACTTTGAAAAGGCTTGAAAGTTTGAGTCATGATATTGGCTTACTGTTCTCTACTTGACCGTGTTACAACCTGTATGAAAAAATATAGCAAACATCAATTTCTTTATTAGAATACAAGTATCATCGCCGAGGGTCATCAATAGATCTCAAAGATTGGGCGCATAATGTTTCATTACTTTTTATTTTTTTGCCTATAAACCCTAAGTTCAACTTGTGTGTTGAAGTTTATATTAAGGACAGAAGGAAGAGGATGCAATATGATGTTGAATTACTAAGGAGTGTTTCCTAATTTCCCACTGTCTTCACAAAGAAAGCTATCACGGTATTACCAGCCATTTCATCCGGAACAAGTCAGTCCTTGATGTCCCCCTTTAGAAGTGTCCGCCTTACAGGAGTGCTTGCTTCATTTGAGCGAGTTGACAGTATCAGCATTATTATTATGTTAATAATAATCCTGATACGGTTAACTCGCTCAAAGTTGACACCCCTGTAAGGTGGACGCCGGCTTGTTCCGGCCAAATTTCACTTAATTTTCTGTAACTAAACTCTCTATAAGGCAGACACCTCTATAACGCGGATAGCCTGTTCCAGGCGTTAAGTTTGTGGCGCGCGAAAGAAAAATCGGGCGAAAGAGAAAAACCGAGGGGAGGCTGGGGAGCCTCCCAGTTTTCCCTCGCGCCAACCCTATAGCGCCGCGCGTCGCTTTTCGCTGCTCCCCGCAATCTAAACGCCTGGAACAGGCTATAAGGCGGAAAGCTAGAGCTGAACTGGAAGATGTGCCCAGCTAGCTTAGAAAGAGTTCACTGCATATTTCCAATTTAAAGTAAATTCTGTATGGTCAGGCCATTATAAAGCACTGTAACCGCATTCCTTTCAGGTCAATGAAACGTTTTTAACAATGTACCTCAAGATCAATTTTTGCAACGATGCTAACTAAACAACACTTAGTTACATGAAGGATTTATGATGATTTTGTACTGTCGACTGATTTTGCTACATTTCTTCCTTTTCTACAGATGCATCTGATTTCAAGTCTATTAATTTTGGCCTTTGCTGCCATTCTTATCAGTTCTGTGCCAGTAAAGGAAAAGCGCAACTCGGGATCAAAAGAGATGCGAGGCAAGTCTGTGGTGTCAGCGGTTCAACAAAACAGTCCCATAATTCCAGTGGTAATCTCTCGTAACCGTCGCGTTTGCTTCAGGCTTTTGTCTATGGGTTAGTAGAAAACGTTTTTGTAATAGGTTTGTAGAGTGATAGAGTGATTTTACATTGAAATATCTCAGTAAATATAAGGCATAGACAATTAAGAACGACAGTAGTCAGTTGTGAGATTAATTTGTTTTGCGCAAAACCAGTTATATAAAAAATAGGTCGCATTATCACCGAAATTATATTTTCCGTAAGATTAAAAAGCATATCTAGTGAAGTAGCTGGTAGTTTCCTTCCAAAGCCCAGCCTCCAATTTAACATTTTAGTTTTCGGGTCGTAGACAAGAGTATATAATCTGGACTAGAGAACCACTTGACAAGATTGAAAAACAACCGATGTGTCCGTCACTTGGCTTGTGCGATAGATACTGGTGATGTGGGAAGTCTAGTAACTCTTTTCGGTTTTTAACCAGTTTTTGAAATATGCAATCTTAAAGAAGCAAATAGCAATGAATTTTTGGTGTAATCGAAAACAACAATAAACACTTACAGCGGTCCTACATTTTTAGCTACATGTGTTGTGCAAACATTCTGTACAACTCTGCAATTAAGCTTCTTAGCGTTTTACAAACTTCTTAATTTGTATTTTTTATACCCTAGCTCCAGGAACTCCAAGTGGCTTCAAGCGTTGGATAAGAAAGTATCACTCGGGTTACGTTGCAGCAAACGAGAAGCTATATCATTTCTTCAGATGTGGAGCAAGCAACGCCGAAGGAAAACGCAAACGAATCAGGCGCGATCATGAAAATACCCCAACCCCACCCTTACCTCGTCCTGAATAAGCATCTGATGTCAAAGATGATGATTTCAAGTTGCATCTCACATATATTGATGGAAACTTAGTAAAACCCAAAATAACTCATTGAAAACTGTCACTATATTTTAGAAAGTATTATTTCTAGATTAAAATTAAACTTGCAAACAAGCTATGACACTGCAGGTTATGTTTCAGTTCAGTTAATAATATGGTTAAGAGATCGCGATTACCAAAATAACCCATATCAGTTTTAATAATAATCAATATTTTTCATTTAACAAACTCAACAACAATACCAGTTCTTGTAGGAGTGGTTCTACATAGTATTACTGATAACATTGCTGTTGGAAATGCTGATTTAACGTTAGATATCTCAAACAAGGGGACAGTTAAATAAATTTAATATCAAACCCAGAAACTTAATTTTGGACAGTTAAAATAAGACTGCCTTCGAGGAACGTAAAATTAATTTCAATTTGAAAGGAGTAATTTCACGGTATAATTTATTCTTCACTGATTACTTTTTCACACGTTAATATTAGTTATTAGGTTTAGGGTGAATAACTGTTGCATCATGCAGTCAGCAAAACTAATATTATCATTAAGCACAAGCGGCACTTGCATGTAACGGATTTTTTATACTGGATCGTGTGAATAAATGCGGTTGATATATATTGGGTGACATTTCAGTGTATATAAAAATAGTCTGTACTAATTTCATAATCACTGTGTTGTATACTGAACTGCGGACGAAGCAACTATCCGAACAAAGCTATAACTCAATCGGATGTGGAATTTTCAGGTATATACTTTTCTCTCTCTAACTCTCGACAAAAATTGAGCGTACATTTTTATATTTGCAGAAAGTGTTTAACAATGTATTTAGGGGTTTGCGAATCCTGCTCTCTGCCAACTCTAGACTGTTGTTCCACATCACCATGATCAGATGTGTAAATGGGTAACAAAGATCCCTTAATTGGAAAGCTTAACAAAACGCTAGGGTACAACGAACTGGCATCGTAGAGGGGTAGAAGTAATCAATCACGGCCTTTTATCCCTCAGTGCTCGGTCAGCTGAGACTGAAGTATTTTGTACCAAACGCCGCTTTAAACTTTGTCCAGTGTTTCAAATTTTTATGACTGGCGTACGAAAGAAACAAAATTTGCTCAGATACCTTGGAGAGGTATTGGTTAAATTTTCTTATTGCCGGTTTTAGACTGTTGTGTCATCTCATCTGAAACCTTTTTAACTTACATCTAATTCACTAAACGATCTGGTCAGATATCATGTAGAGATTGAACAAAACAAAGGCCAATGCAAGGTGAGCAGTGCTGAACGTTTATAAGAAGCAAGCTAAGGTATATGATTACATATAAAAACACAAAACTTGCCAACTGTTGAACACCCCTACATGGAAAGCAAATAGTGGATTGATGGTTATGTTTTGTTTACAAAATTGCAGGCATTTCGTGATCATCTAACCCTAATTATGACGGATTCGTGTTCGTGCTTTCTTTAAAAGGACTCTTGATGGATTTCAAATCTCTTAATCACTTGATTGTTAACTGATCGATTTTTCAAAAATTAACCACCCGCTTCGTTGCATAATGTCATAGACAAAGCGAGGCCAAGTCAATAACCACTTTAACTAGCAAGTATCAATGGGCTTCAGTATTTGTAGAAAATCAGAAAACGGCAAACTGATCCTTACGGCAAGACGCTGAAGGAGTAAACAAAAGAATAAGACAAAGTATATGTATTCAAACAAATTTGCCCAAATTTGTATATATTTACCCAACAGGGAGTCAATAACCTTGTAATTCCACCGAAAAAGCCGTGAAAGACTTTTGTCAATTTTTTTTTTGTCTCAAACACCAAGAAATGCTAGCAAAATACTTTATAATACTAATTTTCTGAACGCTAAAGTAAACGGAATTGATCGATGAATGGAGGAACAGACGAGCTAAATGTGAACCAATCCATTTATGGAAACAATGCTTTATAGCTGACAAATTTCATAGTACGATATTGTTGTTAAAAAAAAATAGAAAAAGAAATTCAGCTAATTATCTATAATTACCTAGCACAGCTAAAGTCACTATATAAGTAATTGCCGTCTGAGTCATACATCCAAGGCACTTACACGACAAACTGAGCAGGAACTATAAATTAATTTCGAGATTATGACGTAAGTACGTATTCACAAGAAATGACCTCTGGTGGAATCGTAGAATCATGCAATGTATCTCGTCAAAATTCCGAATTCCCAACAATTAACGTTGTTGACGACTCATGATGGTCATAAGGATTGAATGTATGTTTTAGAATCTTACAAAGACTGTCCCATATTTTCTCCGTTCTCACCGGCTTACCGTCTTCCAACCTTTCTTCGTGAAAGAGGATTTTATCCTCTTTCACGAGCCTTTCCCCCAAACATCGACTGCATATTTTTTTCTTAAAGCAGTTGTTAAGAATGTCGAATCATGTTGAATCATGTCGAATCATGCTATCACAATGCATCTATAGTTTTGTCCTCCATCTCCACAACTTGCCGTTCTTAGACCACGTCAATGATGATGAATTACCAACCCATATGTCAGGAGACTCCTCCTCTTTCTCTCTTTCTTTCTTTCTTTCTTTCTTTCTTTCTTTCTTTCTTTCTTTCTTTCTTTCTTTCTTTCTTTCTTTCTTCCTTCCTTCCTTTCTTTCTTTCTTTCTTTCTTTCTTTCTTCCTTCCTTCCTTCCTTCTTTCTTTCTTTCTTTCTTTCTTTCTCGTTCTTTGGTTAATTGTTTTACAATTTATTTCCTACTCGACCTATGAACCTAAAATTAGTCAACGTCAGGAACGGTAAAAGGAAAGAAAAATGACTAAAATGGCTAATAAAAAACTATTAGGTTTGTAGACGCCGTGTAAATTGTTTTTTATAGATATTCATACTCAAAATGATCAAGAAAACAATTACCAAATGGCTTCGGTTTTTACGAATCGTGTTGTTTCCAAGGAAACTTTGTTTGCGCAGGACGGTTATACGGATATCAAGGGGTGGAGCCAACTGCCCGAGATGTTCTCTTGACTAACTTCAATTTTAACTTTTTCTTCACAGATGCATCTCATTATAAGTGTGGTATACTTTGTCCTGGGGGCTATTCTTATCAATTCTGCGCCATTTGAGGAAAAACTCAAATCTGGTTCACAACAAGAGACTCGAAACCGCTACGAGGTATCAGCGGTTCAACAAAATACTCCCATTTTCCTACTGGTTATGCCCCGGCATTTCATCAAAGCTCGCAACCGTGGCTTCTGTTTCAGACGTTTATCTCTTTCTCTGGGTTAGTGATCACTTCTTAATATAAATTTGGTAGAATAAATTTTCTTCAAAACACATTACAGTGTCACCGTAAAAAGATTTAAAAAGCTGACGTTTGGAGCACTAACCCTTTGTCAGAGCAACACGGTGTCCCCGTAAGAATAATGAATAGCATTACTTGCAAAGAGCAGCTTGAAATAATGGATATCATTAATTCAGGCCGCCACCGGGATGGTATCTTCCCGTGGTGCTTTGTTGCATCATAACAGAAAAAAGATGGCGACCGCGAAAGGGAGTAAAAGGGGGAAAAGAGCCAAAGAAGATTAGGGTTAGGGTTAAGGTAACCCTATTGGATACATAAGCTCCGTTGCTTTCATATAATTTTGAGTCTTTGTTCCACTTTGTTAAGTAGCCTGAATTAATGATATCCATTATTTCAAGCTGTTCTTTTCAAGTAATGCTATTCATTATTCTTGAGGGAATATCGTGCTGGTCAGAGCGAAGGGCCCAGACGACTCGAAACATCAGCTCTTTAAAATCTTTTTACGGTGGCCAGTTTACCTTATTAACTCAATTCGTCAGCAATTCATGAACATTGCCATCTCACGAGACATTCTATAATAGCTAGTGAAAGAAACGTTCTCGCCACGGAGAATAACACCTCCAAGCGACGCATAAGGGAGGCAATCGAGATAAAGTTTTAAAAAAAGCCCTCTTTGAACAGAAACAATGGCTATGAATTAGCCAAAATATACGACACTATTTTAACCCCCCTCGAGAAACCCACAAACACGATATAATCCCCCTGATTAAAATTATTCATTTGAGACTGATGAAGTTCGGGAGAACCGAACGAATATTTCTCGATTTTTACATATTTTATTACACTCTGAGTACGGAAATTTTTAGATTTTTTAACACATTTTTTATGTTTCACTCCGCCACCCACGCAGCACCACAGTTGCTTTAGACACTAACCCCTTTATTTCTATTTTGATCTCTAGCTCCAGGGACCTCAAGCGGCTTCAAGGGTTGGCTAAGAAAGTACAATTCTGGTTACTTAGCAACAGACGAGAAGTTGTATCTATTCTTCAGATGCAATCCGCAAAAAAACGTAAAGAAGCTCAAGTTCAAGAGGGCCAAGCGCTCTGCTCAAAATACCCCAACCCCACCCCTACCTCGGCCATGTGTCAATGATACGGTGCCAGATGATTCGGAATCATCTGGCGTATACTCGTCGTCAGATGATGCAAGCGTAACGGTAACTAGAAATCCGCTTTGCACACAAGAAGACAGCGTCTAAACATTGATAAGAAGGAAAAGACAGTTTGCGTTTCGAATCCATAACAGTGTTTAAAAGATACCACTTGTTATTTGTCAATTTATGTTTCTACGTCATTTTTCATCTGTCCAGTGTTTTGAGGCAATCGTCAGGCTGACGGTTAAAGTCATTTTCAGATATAAAAAGTTGATAAATTAAAGATAATCTAGGACCACATTGAGTAACACGTGTAAGGTGCAACCACCCATGCAGCAATTGCTTTCTCATTCACTTCCTGGTATTGTTACATGAATACTGACAGCAACTGAATCATCACCTTTACAACTTCGTGTCATGACACCAATAGTGCGAGCAAGTCCCGCCATTGTGCCCTGTCTGTCGCCGAGGACTCCAGATCGTGTTCAATTCCAGCTAGTTTAGCATCAGTTGCACCACGGTGTTCCTCCGCCGTGTACCGCATCATCCCTTCACTGCATCACATAGCCTCCATTGCAGCAGACTGGTTTGGGCACAGGCAGCCCAAACTCACGTCACGAGAAAGCGAAGGATTAATAATAGCGTTCCGCCCAGGTGACGTCATATTTGGCAGCATTGCATTGTGGGATCGAAATGCGGACAAATATTTCAAAATGGCTGCCTCGGAAACACCAGTTTTTGCGATTCCTGTACATGTTGGGGATAATTGTCGAGTTGTACCCAAGAACAGTGCTTCGTAGCAACTGCTTTTTTCGTAGCTCCCTGCATAGTTCTTGAATGCTTGTACGCACTTCAATCCCATGATGCTGCGCGCCAATTCTATTTTTAGAATCTGGGCGGAACGCTATTAGCGGTGTGTGAGACGGGACTTGACCCTTCGATGAAAGCGGTATTGGGTTACACGGCGGCCGTTTTAAAAATTTAAGACTTTGTATCGGGAAAAAAATAACGTAGATTTCGAACGCTTAATAAAGCGAAATTTAGGCATTAATTCAATAAAGTGATTCTATTGAACTTACCTCTGGTGTATTATTTTGTCCTTTGGGGTATTTCAAGCCGTTTTGGGTTGTTTTGTCACCACTGTTATACCCTTCATAGTCAAGACAGAACACTCGGTTTCAGACCGACTGCCACTCGGTAGGCGGTTTGCGTCCCAAAAATCCATCCGATCGGCGATTTTTCCAGCCAAAGTTAAAGCACTATGTCCCTTCCACCATAAAACATGTCTGGTTTCCGAAAATCATCGCACATTACGCTGAAAATGAGCATTTTCTGCCACCGATTCCAAGATCGCTTTTTTCGGCGCGAACTGGTGATTCTGAAAGTCGACACGGCCGTCGGAGAGACTTGGGTCCGAGGTCAAATTCCTCTCTCTCCAGGGTGGTTGAGGTGATTTATGTTCAGTTCGAAACAAAGGATCACAAAGGAGCAATTCGATATAACTAACATAACATATTTTATTGGCATTCCCATATAACATTAAAGGTATTGCAATAACAATGATGAATGTAATAATTACTAGTTGCGGATTAACAAATCATCACGCCTCAAGGACGCTTCATAATAATAATAATAATAATAATAATCACTTTATTTAAGTGTCAAGGTATTTAGCGCGCAAGCACTAATTGGGGACACTAAATAAAGAAACAAATATCGCAAATAGAACATAACACGTGAAAAATCCCAACTGGCAGGAGGCAAACCAGTTGGCTATTTTACAAGCGAGGCCGAGGAGTTGAACTCAGGTCTGCCGTGAAACAACTCCAGTAAGTGGTCAGAGCGGGACTTGAACCCGGGACCTCCGGATTATAAGTCCGACGCCCTAACCACTCGACCCTAACCACTCGACGCCCTAACGCCCACTCGACGCCCTAACCACTCGACGCCCTAACCACTCGACCCTAACCACTCGACCACGCTGCCCCCCATAACTCTCATGCATTTTTTTTTACAAATCAAGGGATCTATGCTATTGAAGAAAAATAAAATTAGGCAGGGCTCCTGAATTAGGTCTTCGTCTGCTTAATTCTTAAAACTTGCACAATATTTTCTAATGTCGTAAAATAAGTTGTTCCGTAAATCAACATATGAGACGCAGTCGAAAAAGAAATGACACTCATCTTCTACATTTTTTGAATGGCAGCATTCGCAGCTCCTTAGTTCTCTTGGTGTTAAAGGCTTTGTATGTCTTCCTTTTTCAATTTAAAGGTTATGGCAGTGGCGGATCCAGGGGGAGGGTCGGGGGGGGGGGGGGGGGGGGGTCCGGACGCCCCCTTTCAGACCTGAGTCTCCCTTGTGGAAAAAATAATAGAATAAAATTCAATCAATCAATCAATCAATCAATCAATCATCTTTATTTAGTCACGGAATCCCATTCATAAAAATGCTCTTCCAGAGAGCCGTGCAAAAATCATGCATTAAAAAATACAATATTAACTAAATATGGTCATTAAAATTATACTTAATTACAAATATGATATAAACGATTTCAGGCTTGTCTGTCCTTTAATAGTACTTGATAGACTATTCCAGAGAACAGCCCCTCTTTATATAGTGGAAGTATTATTATTATTATTATTATTATTATTATTATTATTATTATTATTATTATTATTATTATATTATACGGTCTTGACCGGTACAAATAAATTATGTGTTGAGTTTCTTAGATTGTAAGAATACATAGAGTTTGTACTATTAAAAATTTGAGCCAAATGATCAGGTACATTTCGATTTTTCAATTTATACATTATTATGGCTAATTGTCTTGTCCTTCGTGTCTCAATATTATCCCACCAGGGGGCAGAACACTATCGATGCCGGCTATCAAGCAAAAATTGATTTTTTCCTTTGAGAACAACGTTTTACGTTTTAAATTTAGGGCGGCTAGGCGCAAATATCATTTGCCCATAACTCGCGGCTATCGACCGACGTAAGGCAACGTACTGACCAGTAACGCCACACGTTTTATAGGCGTCCACTCGCACGTCGTCTCTCTTTCGCGGCTCCGCAGTTTCAATCTTTTCTAGTACAAGCATTAACCACCAACTCCCAAAGACAATGTCGGCAATGGCCCAAAGCGAAATGGTTTGAGGCAGCGCAATTTGAGAAACGTCTCACAATTCACGGTCCAAGGTTCTGAGCATCCAGTATCATAATCGTTCACACAAGTTATAAAACTGCTTGTAGAATACCAAAAAACATTGGTTTAGTGTCTTGATGACCTTGATATGTGGGCTGTTTGGCTGATATATTTCCCTTGATATTAACGGTCACAGCTCAATTGCACTTAGTTTAACGGTTGAGCTTGGTTGGTTTTAGATACTGAATTGTTACGGTCAACTCTCTCAAAGTGGACACCTCTAAATGCAGACATCAAGAGCTGCCTTGTTCCGGCAGAACTACTGCGACTAAACACTCTATAAGGCGACCAAGTCTCTAAGGCGGACAGCTAGTTTAGTTGGTCTCGAAGGTGTTCGCATTAGAGAGAGCTTACTTCTGTAGTGTCTTTTTTTTTCTATTTCATATCATTATTCTCCTTTGATTATTAAGTTGAAATGTGACTTATTATAACACGTGCAGGAAATGTTATAAATATATACTGGACAAAATTCAGTTTTCACGAGAACACTCAAAAAAATTGTTGCCACAGTATGAATATCGCCATGGCGCCACACGAATACATTACGTAATGTGTGGTTTTTCAACGAATCACGCGATATAAAGATGAGCTTGATCTTATAATGTGTATTTGTGATACTGGGTCGTGTGAATAAGGGCAGTTGATATTGGGTGATATTTTTGTATAACTGCTTTTATGAATGAAGCAGCCACTCACACCATCTTATCACCTACCCGGGAGAAGTTGATCCGCCATCGATCTTGGCACATTCTAAAATACTTAAGGTAGGTCTTCTCTTTCTTCCTAAAAGAAACGTACTAGAAAGAGCGACAGAAACCGAGAAAAATGGCTTTTCCACGGCCGGTCTGTCATTTTCCTCGTTATTCCTATCAACTTGCGAAACCTTTAATTAAGTGCATTTTACCAGCTGTAAACTGGTCGGACCATGCTAAATATCGCCGGAACGAAACTTTTAAAACTGCTGTTGAAACGGTATAAGTATTGTAAAACGACACGAGTAAGGGTAAACTGGAATTAAGACTTAGTGACAAAAATTTTATTTTAATGACTTTGCTTAGACGGACCACCAAACAAAGTATAAGACAGGTCTTGTTAGCACAGATCATCCCCTACATTGTAATGCAGTTGAGTTTTAGTAATTGTGATAGTTACATGTATCACATGTCCAAATTCCAGTTTTAGAGTTCCTGTTTTAAGGAAAATTCACAGGAATTTCTTTACGGCCGTCGGGAATTTATCACTGATTTTGAGATTTCCTTCGATCTGTTAAATATTCTGTACGTAAGGACTTATTTAATCCTATGAAGCTGGATAACTTTATATCCTAGCCAATACGAAGTGTTTTTATTTTCCTTTTTTTGCCTCTGGTAGAGACAACAGCATGCATGCAATTTTGGCAACTTGTTTAAAACAAAATATTTGTAGGTTTCATGTTTATACCGTATTAATAATACCTTCAAAACTATTTTCTTCTTTTCTCTGCAAGCTCCAAACTAGAAAATATACCGCAACTTAATTTCGTTTTACAAGTATTGAAATGTCACGAAAGCACTCATCGAAATATACTACTTGAGAGTTTCACTTGAATCAGCGGACACTGATTTTTTTAAAGGTTTCATCGTCAGTCTCAAACGTTAGAATTGCATGCTTCTTATACATGACTCTTGAAGTGAAAGGTTTATAATGCATTTCCACTCCTCTCCTACCTCTTGCTGTAACTCTTAAGTATTAATTATTGCAAAGAAAGTGTTATGTACATCTGTAATGGCCAATTATATTCTTTGTGTTGATGACTACTTCAAGATGTGAAAATGTATATGATGCATTTCCACTCCTCTCCTCCTGCTGTAGTTCTTAAATTTAAATTTTTAGAAATGGGTAATGGAGATGTGTAATAGAGATGTGTAATGTCCTCTCCTCCTGCTGCAGTTCTTAAATTTAAATTATTAGAGATGTGTAATGGCCCATTATATTCGTTTTTGTTGATGACTGCAGTCGAGATGTTATTAAAGTACCTTTGGGTCTTTAGACAAACAACAACGGGATAAATTGTATATAGTGGCCGTTTAAAAGCAATGAATAAAGAGGTTTCATAATTATTGTCTATATTTAGTAGAGTGGATGTTCAACCCATAATCGAGAATAGACTAATATCGCAATAAACCATGATGGCCATAGAAATGTGCTTCCAAGTATATTGGACTGAACGCATTGCGTGATAGTGTAGAAACTTAAGTATTATAGCTAACAAACTCCTTATGATACTGCATGATAAGAAATTAAAAATAAACAAAAAGGTTCAAGGAATAGCGCTGCGTACAAACGACGTCATAAATTTCTGATCCCCGTTGTGACTCATATTAGTCCATTCTCGATAATACAATGGGTTTAACATCCACTCTGCTAAATATAGACAACAATTATGAAATCTCTTTATTCATTGCTTTTAAATGGCTACTAAAAACCATTTAACCCTCTAATAACATCTCGACTGCAGTCATCAACAATTGAAAACGAATATAATGGTCCATTAGTCATCTCTCATTACACAAGGAGAGGAGTGGAAATGCATTATAAACATTTTCACTTTAGGAGTCAGTCTTATAGCGTTATGTAACACAGTTTTAAGTTTTGAGACTGCTGCTCAAATGAGACTCTCAAGCAGTGTATTTTTCGATGGTTATCTGTTGTATGGGAATGTGGTGTTGGCGTGCACTTTGATGTGGTTTCTATGGTGAAAAGAAACATTAATTTGCCCATTGCTCCAGAGAACGGATATGCTTATTTTTATACTTTTTACGCGGTCAAATACCGAGGGCGCGATAATTTATAAGTTTATATCACGAATGCTCGAGAATAAGCAGCTCTTTATTTATCAAATGGCCGTATAGACTGCTAAATACATATTCTCGACCATTTGGAACCTTTTCAAGGCTAGCGATGGCCACATCTTAGTTTTAAAAGATTAATTTGATGATTTACTTTTCTTTCTGGCATATTTTTGAGCAAAAGTCGAGAATGTTTGGTTATCGCATCAGAACTGGAGATTTGAAATCCAACGATCGATCGGCCTCGTCTACATTCACTTGCTCAGTTTTTCCTTCCCTTGTATAGCATTGCCTTTTTATTGCCTATTTATTCTAATTAAAGTTCACAAAACGATGAAATCACAGACTTTTTATCGCTGATTTCGCCAGTTTTTCATGTCCAAAACATATCCCACTCATACAACGACGTCTTTGGGCAAGCTCGGTCTGAGTCGCGTAGGGGGGTCTATCTTTTTTTAGTAATTGTGAGCAGCACTGTTGTATATGATGAGCAATGACCATATAAATAATGACCACATGTGGTTTGCACTCACCAAAGAGACACAAAAACATCCGTAATAGGTCAGTGAAACATTACAACAAAGCAACGCTAAAATCAGATAATTGATGATGATCATTTGTTTCAGCCGATTTCATCTCCTCGATGAGTTCGACACGAAAAACTATCCCGATGACTTCAATCTGAGGCATCGTCTTCACCGTGCATAAATATACACCAAAAACGCTCCATATATATTGCTACAGATCTTATCAATATCAGTTTCTATTGTTTTTTCAATATTTCATTAACAATGCAAACAGGAGTATTGAACAATCGGTCATGTCGTACCTCCGTTGAACGAGTTGTTTTATTGGCTCACCAAAACAATAGATGAATGACCTAAACAGTGTACCTATATCCCTATAAACAATAGCAGGTACTGTTTTAGAACGGCCAATGAAAATAGAGGTTTATGAGAGGTACGACTCTACCGGAACAATCCAGGTCCGATTTAGCAAGACGGCAGGGCAATTCTTTATGGGAGAAGCTCGAGAACCATCAAATGCCTAACTATGGCTTAATAAAAGCACATGGAGACGTACACAATTCTCTATTTAAGATCTCGATGATTTTAGAACTATAATTAATATTTTCTAACTCATTTTTAAAAACGGCGAAAAAAATATCCATATGGTTTCTGGGCGGTCACCCATCCACGTATACTAACCATGCCAAACAAGACTTAAACTTCATTCTTTGGCCTCATCTTTTCAACAGATGCACGTCTTTGTAAGTCTTTTACTCCTCGCATTTGGAGTCGTTTCTGTCGTGAATTCTGTGCCAATTGACAAAAAACTCAGGGTAAGGAGACAGGTGCCGCCTCCAACCGTGCCCCTGCCACGACCCTGCATCAACGGCACTGCTTCAGGAGGCGGGGAAGAACAATCTGGAAGCAGGGAAGACCAGTCTGGAAGCGGGGAAGATCAATCTGGAAGTGGACCAGAAGAACAAACAGGAAGTGGTCTAGGAGAGCAATCCGGAAATAAAGAAAAACAAACCGGGAGTGGAGAAGAACAATCCGGAAAAGGGTTAGAGCAAGCACGCAACAAACAACAAAACAACAACAACAAGAAAGGAAACAAGAAAAGGCCGGAAGAAGAAAGTTAAAATAGCTTAATTAAGATCCAAGATGAAACTTGGTGTTTAATGACTAAAACCATGTACAAAAAGTAAGTTTTCAAAGTCCAATTTTGAAAGGTGTAAATCTATCGACTTATAAAGCCCAAGGCAAAAAACAATTATACCCGTTTGACAGCAACTATGAAACTCAGAGGACAATTCTAAAGACGAAAATAATTAATATTTTGTCTTTATATAAGGCAACAACAGCAACATCTTTCAAGGTTGGGGAAGGAATTAAGGGGGAAGTAAAAAGAGACCATCACACCGTCATGTAAGACGGTGAGATCTCTCCCAGTAATTTTTTTTCTCTCCAAGGTTTATTTGTTATCTAACTAAGAGTATAATAACATTACTGGAGCCTAACTAACACTGACCTAATTTCTCATTTATATAGATTCACAATTCGCTGGAAATGTTTGCCATTTTTAATTAAACCGATTACCGAGGACTGACTGTTTATATCTGGATGTAGTCCAGCACAAAAAACATGTTATTTATCTAAATAATATTATACATCTGTGTAATACACTTAACTAAATGTGGTTGTCAATATATAAACTTCAAATCATGTATCATTATATAACTAACACAGTACGTGTACACAGTACTAAAACATGTTTTGGTTTATTTGGAGCACTGTAGTAAATGTTGAAGTAATCAAGATCACTGGCCGGTGATAATTTTATTTAATCGAGAAAGTGGAACCTGTAACGGGGGGGGGGTACTCCCTATAATGGGCTATACGGGGATGCTCCGCCCGAAAGGGGTACCTTTTTGAGGCTGGAGGTATATGAAAGGGTCGTGATTTCACGAGTTGAAGTATATGAAAGGGTAGGAATTTCACGAAGAATAGGAAAGGGTACCGAAAACATGCCGTGGAGGCGTAAAAAAGGTAGGGAAAACTGCCATTTAAGTCTTATAAAAAGGGCCTTTCAAAATATATCAAACAGACGCACGTAAAGGCAATATGAAAGGGGTACCATTTTCATTGAAAGGTATATGAAAGGGGTACCATTTTCAATGAAAGGTATATGAAAGGGGTACCTTTTCTGTCAAAAACGGTATATGAAAGGGTAAGGGTTTGAACCTCGGGGCGGAGCATCCCCGTACAAAACTTTGTTGAGTACCCCGCCCCCCCCCCCCCCCCCGGGAACGGACGGCGATACAGCGTCAAGCCACCGTTTCTTAACAGTTCGCATACCGTAAAGCCTTTTATTTTCAAACATCAGTTGTTGAAGGTTCGAAAAACATTCAACCCACGAAACCTAATTCCATTAATTTTTTGGACTAGGAGCTTTTTTTACAGCGTTTGTCATTACTTGCCAATTCTAAATCCCACATAGATAAAATCCATCAGGGTACTCTTGTAAAGATCGACCATACAACTTGGTTATCCGAAAGAGCTTTCACCGTGGAAAACCAATTTAACTTCATGGTATGGCATTAAATTAAACTTTCTTAATTGGAAGCTGTCCTCGATTTCTTTTGCTACAAAACATGAAAATTAAAAGAAGCATAAGGCGCTAATAAGACTTTTAAAACGCTAGCTTACGATCGGTATCATGATATTGCCTTGTGTAAAAGAAAAATATCGTTGTCTCCAGCAACTTTTGATGTCTCTTGCCTGTGTCTCCATTACTGACTTTAACAAAGATCTAATTCCTCTCTTTGAGGAGAGAGTACTGCACAGACCACCCAGTAAACTGCAACAAACACTCCATATGAAGCCGGAAAAAGAACCCGAGCGAATCTGTCTATTGAGTGAAGTGGGGCGATGTCATGGGACTCCTTTTTATGTGGTAGAACTGTTATAGTTCCATTATCGGTATGATTTTGACAATTTCCCATTCGATAACGAACAACAACGTCGTCGTTATAATTGTAGCCCTGTGATGACTCTTCTGGTATATGGCTGGTCAACGGATAAAGCTGTTAAAAAATAATGGAAGAGTTAAATTATTACTTTGAGAAAGAAAAATCAGTGTTAAATTCATATAAAATGCATACAATAGCTTCAGATTTATCGAAGGTGGATAAGTCTGTCTCAGATCTAGTCTATTTACTGTGTGATCCAGAATTCCAGTTATGTAACCTAGCCTCAGCACGTACGCGTTATCCAGAGCCTCTCAGCTATGTGACCTAGCTTTAGCATGAGACCTAGGCTCTGAGCTTGGTTACCTGGCCCCTCAGCTATGTATCTTAGCCTCAGCATGTGACCTAGCCATAGCTACAACTGGGAAAGTTTCAAGTGAACACGATAAAAGGTAACAAAACTTCATTTTTGGTCTGGTACGACGGTACAATCGGCATACTCGTTACTTCTCATTTATATGGGACTCGCCCTGGGTATCCAAGCTTGTTAAAAGAAATTAAGATCGTTTATATTACTAACATTCTAATAATTGTTTACCTCGCAGTCCTCGTGACGAGTTGGCGTTCTTTTCTTTCTGTCTTTGACATTAAGGAGAATAACATACTCCAACATGGTGGCAAACACAAACCCAAAGGACACAAACAGATGGCAGTCAATCGCCTTCATGTAAGACAAACGAGGCATACTACTGTTGACCGTACCTATTTGGAATTGAATACAAACGATCATCGTAATGTGTTTATCCAGACACAGGGTCTTTATTAAAGGGACTGTATTACGCTATGCGCATGCCTGTACAAATCTTTCCATTGTTTGGCTAAGGTCATTAAAGATTTTAAAATAACAATTTGTACACATAAGTAAGGCACAATTCTGCAGTAAACGCTACAAATACGGTACAGGTGGCTTTCTTTCGAGGACGATTGAAACGGATAGCAGTTGCTAGTGCTAGAGCGAATTTATTGTTGGGCTGTAGGATAAATTATTAACTTGCGTAACATAGCATTGATCGTTCCCAATTTTGTTATTTCAAAGTGTTTATTTCTGTTCCTTACTTATTTAGTTTGTACAAGTTGTTATTTTACAATCTTTAATGACTACAAAGAAGCGTCTGTTCAAGATGACTGGTGTACTGTTATTTTATTTTTGTTTTTGCTTTGTTGTTGCAGTCTACTCACAATGTATTTCCAATGCGTCGGAGAAAGAACAAAGTGTAAGAAATAGTGGCAGTTTGAGATATTGGAATGATCGTATTTCTATGGGTTTCCTGTGGTACATCCGGGCACCTAATAAACCAAGGAGTTGTCCCGCCATCTTGTTGAGTGATGATCTTTACAAATATAAGCCGCAATGTGTTCGAGATAACTGCCATGGAATGTTTAACAACTATTCACCTCAGTGGGGGTGGGTAGTGGTGGATATTTACCTCACCGGCTCACCTCACCGGCTCGGTACATATCGAAGTTAAGACAATGAACAGTAGAAACCACAACTACAAACCAATGAGAGGTGCCGGATCTGTGACAAAGATCTGGATCAGTAGAAAAACTTGAATAAATGTAAAATAACACGGCAAACTGATCCGTACGGCCGAGAAAAGATTGACTCAAGAAAAATAAAGTAAAATAAAAGATATATATATTTTGTGCCCGATATTTCGGTTTGAAACACAAACCTTCGACGGGGGCATACGTGGTACATATCCACCACCTACACTGAGGTGAATAGTTGTTTTAGTATATACTGAAACAGTGAGATAATATAACGAAAATAATGCTTTTTAACTCATTTATTCCTGTCAACGATTACAATTTTCGCGCGCAAATTGCTGGGAGGTGAATAGCACTTGCTATTCCGAGTTTCAGTAGCCAATCAGAGCGCACCAACAATGCTATCCACTGTTTCAGTATATACTAATCAACAATATCACATGACCTTATGACGTAACAAATCATGACATATCCCCTCAAAAGAATGCGAGGGGTACGAAACAAAAACAGCTAAATCAACAACAACATTGTCCACTTCTGACACCATACCATGGTGAAATCAACAATATCACATGACCTTATGACGTAACATAGCATGACAATAACTGGATTTATCTCTTACCTAGAAAATAAACAATAGTAAGCACGGTTGTTATTCCCAGGGCTATTCGAGCGGGCACAGCATCTTGTGGCAACCACAGAGCCATGAATGAAAGAATAACGATCATATAGCTAGGGAGAAATACTTGAAGAACCGTATATGAAGTGCGGCGGTCAAACACAAACGTAGCGTACAGGTTTGAGAAACTGCCTGCAAGCAGAATAAGAACACATATACATCACCTTGTATTGTACACGAGCATTTTATTACATCAGTTCTCAGTAACCTCTTGACTAGACATTTACCTTTGTTTTCGAGTGGTGGCAATTTTGAACACAGGCGGCCCAGGCTCATGATTAGCGGTGAAGAGGCTTAGCGGTGGAAAACCAAAAAAGTCATAACTCACCCAAATGGCTTCGGATCGGCTTGAAAAGCCATAGGACAACAGAAAAGACAACAAGGCATTGAAGTAAGTCGATTTTATTGTCAAAATTAACATATATTCAAGAATAATTTCTAAACCGTTTTTTTTCTCATACAAACCTTTATAAATTCAAACTGTTGTAACACAACACCACCATAAAGCCGCTAAGCGCGAGTCACGTTTCAGAGTAATCTAATCATGAGCCTGGGCTGCCTGTGATAAAGTGCGAAGCAAAGGTAAACGTTTGATCTCAAACTTGTATTCACGTTTTATTTATATCAGATGTGAGCGCTCCCTAGGCTGAGTTCCTCACTTTCGTTCGAGGAAAGGTCATAATTCTACCTGCACCTATAGCCTGGTTTCCGAATGATCTTACGATCGCTGGATCGTTCAACTTGATATCTCACGAGTGAGCGAAGCTAACGAGTGACATCGAGTTAAACTCTGGAAGAAAAATGTCATATCTCCAAGGAGCGATGTATTGTCTACTGTATATATATTAAGATACATACCAGAAGAAATCTTTTCATGCCTGTAATTGAGTTTCACTCCTTTATACTCGTACTGAGCCATGGCATCGTCAAAGACCTGAACAACACACTCGTCTGCTATTAAGTTGCCCCAGTGGTAAACCAGCTTGAATTGACTCAATGAAACTAAATCAAATACAAGGTATTTGTTAAATTTCGCTGTTGCAATGAAGGGCACCGTTAGATATATGACCATAGTTGTCACGCAAGAGAAAATGAAACTACACAAGAACCGAGAGAAGAATCTTTAATTTGGTCGGCGCGGTAAGATACGCAGAAAAGAAGTGAGCATGTCCCTTTTGTTTCGATAGAAAATTTTCGACAAATATGGCATTTTCTATGCAAAATTACAATTTTGTTTTTCAGTTTCCAGAATGATTTTTGTTATCAAGCAATCGATGCAAAATAATCCTAAAACAACTCACAGCTCTCTATCACCAGGTCACACTTCTGTCGGTCTAGTGGATACATCTGTAACTGCATATGGCAAGCAACTTTTAATGTAACCCTGAAGAAAAAAAACTGAATTGATCAATTAATAAATAAAAACTGAATTTTGGCGAAATGAATTTCAAGGCAAAGGAGACCTTTATATAGGAACGCAGGGCACAGTACACATTATCATTACCAATTATTTATGTCAGATTTTTTAAAAACGTATAACTACAATGGATAAGCAGGATATTCGTTTTAAAATTATTTAACCTGGGTCTGGGCACCCTGGCCTGGCACCTGTGCACATTGTGTCCCGTAACTTCATAACTTCCGTAACTTCAAAGGTATTATAGCTCAGATGGAGTATGTTGTAAAAGGTACTAAAAATTGCTCCAATAGTGCTTTGGAACTTAATCTCACCGACTAATAACAGTGATCATCAGTATACGAAAAAATTGAATGCGAAATGTCTATACCTTGAAATCTGTACAACTTGACCATCCTTCATTATGTGCACCATATGGTTGTTTTTCATAACCTAATCAAAGGAATCCGAAAAAAATCAGGTGGAGCCCATTAACCGGAGTGTCTGTCTCCCGTTTGGGCTATTTTTGGAACTATTTGTAGCGGAGCACTTGCCAGGCCGAAGGCCTGGCTGCGCAGCTCCATACTCATAGAACCATGCCCGTCATTTTTCATGGTCATGGCTAGCGGAATGTTTCGCGGGCGCGCGTGTGCCCGACCTCCGCCGCCGCCGTCGCGCAGGACTAGCTTGCCTTCGCGCAGGACTAGCTCGCGGGCGCGTATGACGTCGCAAAACATGCGCGTACGACGTCATGTTGAAACCAAAGCGAGGCTTTGTTTTTCGCGCGGTTACACGGCCGAATGTCACGTCAGCTAGAAAAACACTTTGATGTTTTGCTGTGAATTACTAAGCGGAGAAAACCGTTGAAATTAAAGGCGTTATTTCCCTTAATATTTCGCGGTTTGCTACTCAAGACAAGGATACTAATTAAGGGATACTCAGAAGCCGCTTTAGTGGAAAAAGACGAGCTTTCAGGGATGAAATCTTGCTTCGAGGAACTTCATGTATTACGTTTTTATCAATGCGGGAGATATTTGTTTTCTACGGATTTCAGAACCAAGCAAGCGAGGGACTTAAAGGTAAAACAGATTAAGTTTTCGATGAGAATTTATGTTGATATCAATCTGTGAGTGAATTTTTATTGGTGTTATTGTTAGTTTTGGAGAATTGATTTTAAAACGTGCTTAAATTCAGTTGTATCGATCTCTTGAATTTCATCGAAGAAAGCTTGAACTCGATGAGCTATAATTAAGCTTAAATGGTACGCGTTTTGCTTTTAAACGTAAACTAATGTAGATTTGAATAAATTTTTTCGAAATAAGTTTGTGTTGTCCATTTTTATGTGTTTGTTCATTCATTAGATAGTTTGAAAAGCGATTTTATGTAAACAAAACAAGACTTTGATTTTATAGTACAGTTCTATCTTCACTCGTATCGCCTTATGCAAATATGTTTGTGTATTTTTGCAATTTTTGATTTTCAAATCAGTTTCTCGGGCAATTTTTGACAAACAAAAACTGTATTTTATTCGGAAACTAGTGGTACTAGTTATGTACCAGTCAATTCCAAGACCGCCCATCCCCCCCCCCCCCGGGCATACCCCGGGCATTTGACGAGAGGTTAACTCCGCATGGTGGGGCATTTGACGTGAAACGAGGCCCGACGGGGCGGGCATTTGACTTCAACAAAAACGTTAGTCAGCAAGGTAAAAGTCTGATCTTTCCGGTTCCATGTGTCTGTTGACACGTTGTTATTAAATTGTGCATTGTTATTTTCAAATATTTATTTGGAAATCAGATCAACGGACAAAAAAGGAAAGTGACTAAGCAAGAAGTTGCAATATCGTTCTAGTTTTTTCGCTGAAACTAAATCTAGCTATATATAAACAACAGACAACAGCACAAGCAAAGATTGCAAGATATTTAAAGTGAACATGAAAGATAATATACAATTTATACTGGTTGGTCGAATTCAAAACCACAACTGAAATAGCGGCATGCATCTTACAGCGTACGTGATCTCACCTCGAAAACAATCCGAACAGCACCAGTTTATAGATTGGTCTTGGCAAGTCTACAAAATATTAAATGTTAAGGAAAACCATCCAGATCGGCTAAAAATTGTTTTGACTTCACAAATAGCGTTTAAGAACAACTTAATTGTTGACAACTTCGCAACGTAGTATCTCCCAACGAACTTGGCAACTGGCGCGGCCAAAGTAAGCTGAAATCCACTGTAACTAGTTACTTTAATCCCTCCTTGCCCGGACGGTGGGGCATTTGACGCTCTGTGGAGCCCTGCACGGTGGGGCATTTGACCGTATAAACTGCCCACATAGTGGGGCATTTGACAATTTTTTTTTTAAAAAGTCAAATGCCCGGGGGTTTGCCCGGGGGGGGGGGGATCGGCGGTCTTGGAATTGACTGGTACATTATTCTAGACAGAGAAAAGTTGTTTTTGTGAACTTTTGTACGGTCTATAAAAATGTACTGTGCAGACAGTCGCGTAATACTGTTTTTGAGAATTGCTAAAATTGAAAATAGCCCGTTCGTCAATCTTAATTCTTGTGCTTCCAACCTTTCACCTTAGTTAAGTTTCACCTTGGTTAAGTTTCACCTTAATTAAGCTTGTTCAAAGTGCGACGCTGTTAGGCTTGGGAGCTCTTGGGCTATCTATATATATTATCGTAGAAATGTGAATGGTGATGTTTGGTAAACTTGTGCAATCACAGTTTGATCTGTTTGGATTCAAATAAAGCCCTTAACTCAGTTTAACGTTTCCTTCAATTGAATCAAGCGGTTTTGCGCAGAAATTCATCCTAACTGGTGTTTCAGTATCGATGCCTTTTAAGGTGGCTCGACTGGGTTTTTGAGCGACGATACCGTTTAGCTTTGAGAAACTTGTGTACCACCACAAACGATCCAACGGAAAATTGATTGCCACAGCTGTACTAGAGAAAGATTAAAGTTTCAGATGAGATTAGTTTTATGGAAATCGGAGTTGCCAAAGCAACGTTATGACGTCACTTCCGGTTTAACATAATACCGAATTACTTGTCATCAAGAGATAATTTTGGAAAACGCTCTCTGGATCTTCGACCTGACGTACTTGTCCTTAGGTCTACAAAATTTTACAAATTTTTATGCAAGCGTTTTCGAGAAAATTTCGAGTGAATTTTAAGGTGTTAAAATACAACAAAAACAAAACAATTTTGAAATGTTATGAAAACTTATGTCTACAGGGCTTGATGAAATAATGTTTTGGTCTGACATGAATTTTATACCATCCAAATACATTAGGTGAAAATCTCAAGGAAATCGCTCCGTTTGGATTTCAGAAATATTACCTTGAATATGAACTGGCCTGGAGTGTTATTTCGCTTTTACATCAAAAATTGACTCTACACTTATTAAAATTGTCATGAATTAAAAAGCGAATGATGAATTTTTTTTAAAACTTAGTCCTCATAAAGATTAATTAATATTCAATACAACTGCCAAGTTTCAAATTCATTGAAACGTTCTAAGGCTGTCAATTTACAGCCTCAACGTAGGAAAATATTGAGCTGATTTTCATGAAAGTGATTTGTTGATCTCATTATGCGTCTCCATTGTCTCGAATCGCCATGCAATTGTAAATTTCAGTACATAATGAATTCATAAACACTTCATTGCTTTGTTTTAAGTGTTACATGAATTCATGATGTACTGAAAGCTACAATTCCACGGCGATTTGAGACAATGGAGATGCATAATGAAACAACAAGCCACAAGCGCGAAAATCAGCTCAATATTTTCCTGAGTTGGCGCTAAAAATTTACAGCCTTAGAATGTTTCAATGAATTTGAAACTTGGAGATTGTATTAAAAATTAATTAATCTTCATAAGGACTAAGTTTTAAAAAAAATTCATCATTCGCTTTTTAATTCATGACAATTTTAATAAATGTAGGGTCAATTTTTGATGAAAAAGCGAAATAACACTCCAGGCCATTTCATATTAAAGGTAATATTTCTGAAATCCAAACGGAGCGATTTCCTTGAGATTTTCACCTAATGTATTTGGATGGTATAAAATTCATGTAAGACCAAAACATTTTTTCATCAAGCCCTGTAGACATAAGTTTTAATAACATTTCAAAATTGTTTTGTTTTTGTTGTATTTTAACACCTTAAAACTTCACTCGAAATTTTCTCGAAAACGCTTCCATAGAAATTTGCAAAATTTTGAAGACCTAAGGACAAGTACGTCAGGTCGAGGATCCAGAGAGCGTTTTCCAAAATTATCTCTTGATGGCAAGTAATTCGGTATTATGTAAAACCGGAAGTGACGTCATAACGTTGCTTTGGCAACTCCGATTTCCATAAAACTAACCTCATCTGAAACTTTAATCTTTCTCTAGTACAGCTGTGGCAATCGATTTTTCGTTGGATCGTTTGTGGTGGTACACACGTTTCTCAAAGCTAAACGGTATCGTCGCTCAAAAACCCAGTCGAGCCACCTTAATTGCATTGATGCATATATGAATTTACAGCGGCAACAACAACAACAACAACGATATTAACATTAAGATACAACCTAACACTGAGGGCTTAATAACAACTGTAACCGCGGAGATAACTTTGACATCATTTTCAACAGAATATTAAATAGAGAACAACATTTGGCGTGGAACAATTAAGGCAACGAACAAGGTAGCAGGACTGGCGTCTTTAAGTATTCTTTTTTTTGTTCGGATTTGTCACCTGTGGAATGAATTACCTCTAAGTATAAGAGAGTCAAATACCTTGTCAATCCGTTCGTAAGAATTTGATGGCCTTTTATCATGATAAGTTTAATGTAGATTTTTTCTAATTTTTATATTGTATTTTACTTAATAATTGTCTTCTGTATTTTGTAATAATATTTTTTTAATAGAACGTTTTAGATAATTGCATTACTTAATTAATAATATACATGAAAAAATTACTCGATTCTGATTGGCTAAGAGCAAATTGCCGATTGCCGAAGCAGCTCGTGCAATTTTGAGCTTTTTGAAAAACTCACTCGTGCAAATTAATCCCAAATTGAACTCGAAACCGTATGATTACCTATACTAATTTTCTGGATATATTTGTGATGTAATAATAGGTGGCTTATTTTTAAGGAGTCATGTACTCTGTTTCAATCCTACCTCAGAGTTTTTGTAATCGTAAATCTGAAACTTGATAAAAAAAATAAACTCACATTCTTTATCCCAGACTCCTTGGAATTCATGAAGTAAGTGTCCGGTGTCCAGATCTTCTTTATGTCGTCCCCACCAAAGGAGAATGTTCTGTCCTGGCCTTGAGCCAACCTTATGTCTTTCCACACTTGAATAACAAACAAGTCCAATCCGTATTCCTGAATGTAAAACATAGAGCGGTTTTCAATTTAGTGTCGTAAAACTAAAACCAAAGAAATAACTCTGACTAGTCGCAACAGACGCATGCGCTGCAATCCAATGAATGTCAATGAATCAATCAGAACTCCAAGAAATAATATGAAGCTGGCACCAAGCACGGGAAAACGCGTGCGAGCAAATCACGATTAGTTTTGGTTTAACTTCGATTAAAGTTGAGAAAAAGGCGCGATATTGTTAAGTTAAGCGGCATAGCAATGCAAAACCAAAGCAATCGCGAAATTACTTTAACACTCATTAAAATCCGCTATATATTTATATGCAATCAATACGAAAACTAATAGTACACAGTCATCTGTCAAGTTAGAATGGGAGACGAACACCTGTCTGAATTTGCCTGTAGGTTGGGTGCATGGGAAACAATCCAACTCCCTTGATTGGACTGGTTCAGGAGGTCCATTGGTATCTGTCGTGGGAGAAGTAGCAAGGCATGGTGCTCCCGGGTCATTCAGTCAAATAATTATTGCAGACCTTGGAGATTAGAAAAACGAAATGAAAATTGTCTCTAGATCTCAGACGTCAGCTAGAGTGCAAAAAGAAAATAACTAACATAATTTTTAAACAAAACGGCAAGCGATGTCCCAAAAGTTACCCAATATTCTATATTTTCCTTTCATCCTTTACAGAAAATGGGTATATTGCATGGCTTAATTTCAACCTTACCATATTTGCTTCGTCTATTTCTCCAAACGCAAGGACTTCAATAATAAAAGACACGTTAACGGGTTTACCTGAAACATGTTAATATCAAAAAAGAAATTGTTTTTTTTTTATCTCGAAAAGTTTGGATGTGTATAAGTAAAAGAATATGGGGGTGGGGAGCGAAGTTGTTGAAAGGCAGTAGGCTTGTGCGATTCCTACTAACACGAGATCACCATCCTCGACGGGATACATGAAGGACATTTAGGAATTGAAAAGTATAAGGCCGTGTTCTATTGGGATCAACCACTTTTAACACAACAACAACAACAATTTATTCAACAAGAAACAACAACAACAATGTATACTTAGTATAATAATGAAAGAGTTGACTGATTTGTTTGCCCTGCAAATAGCTGGAAAGCTAATCGGGGCGGGACAAAACAAGTACATGAAAAATACAAATATCAACAAAATCAAAAACCTTATACTTTCGGTTGGTTGGGTTGGTTGGAATTTTTTCGTGTTCTATTGGGAAAAAACCGTTTTCGGTTGGTTTGGTTGATCAACCATTTCAACCAGCTCTGAACCTGGTTGAAATGGTTGAAATGGTTGAAACCGAAAATGGTTGAAAAGTGTTCTATTGGGACACCTCAACCAAATCAACCAAAACCGGTTTAGGTTGAAACGGTTGATCCCAATAGAACACGACCTAAGAGAAGAGCAAGACGGGCTGTACTTAGCTGCAATGAATAAAGCGATCAAGCAGAGGACGAACAAGTGTGCGACTTACATGACATATAGTTTATACTTTGACTTGTCTTCGAATGTAGCTTAAAATTAGCTTTTGAAAATATTTCTAACGGGAGAAATTATTCCTCGGTTAGGTTTTAATTCCAGGTTAGCGGTAACCGGATTTCTAACAAACGGGCCCATGAGGTTGAAAATGGTTACACAAACACGTTGTCTGCCAAGTTTCCAGCAGTAACAGTGCCACAAGAAAGGCAACCAGAGTCTAGAGTCAAAGAGAGTAATTGCAGAAGTATTTCCATTTCATAAAAGAATTCTCAGTTTCCAGCTTAAAAAATGGCGACGTGGTGAGGTTGCAGAGAAATAGGCAGTAGAAAGTGAAAGTGAAGCAAGTGGAGTTGAGACGAATTGTGGATTAGTCTACAGATGAAACCGTCAGCAGATCCTACGGGCAGCGAAATGAAACTCAAGAAAGTGGATCAGAGTCTGCTTCTGATGTCAATCAACCAGAAAGCCTGATACACCTGAATTTGCACAGGAGCGACCATGTCACCACTGCCATCAAAATGGATGACTGACTGTGTTACCGACCTAAGAACTGTAAATTAGCGATGGACAATTTCCGCTCTAGATTGTCGCCTATAGCTATATAGTGCAAAATTAGTGTGTTTATTATAGGAAAAGGGAATATGTAATAATGTGAGTGTCGTGTGGTACATCCAAGCACCTAAACATAAATTGAGGAGCCTGTCACGCCATCTTTTTGAGCGATCATCTTCACAACCTCTACGATCCTTAATAATAAGACTGCGAGGTGTCTATCGCTGATGATACGATACCGAGAGTGAGCAGGTTAATCGTTGGGTTTAGTTTAACCTAAGGCGCGCTTTCCATTTCAATTGTCAGAACTGGCTGGCCGGGTCGGGCAATTCGTTTATTTTTACGAACTGGCCGTCCAGACCTTTCAATTTGTCCTGATAACATACACAATTTATGATGGACTTGTCTAGGAAAAGGTTTTCAAAAGGCCGGATGCACTCTGTTTAGGGACTGGTCAATAAGTATAGGAGGGGGTGGGTCGGAGCAATTGGGGGGTGGGTCACTAGATTTTGAGCCCTCACAAAGGGGTGGGTCATTAAATTTTGAACTAGCCAAAGGGGGTGGGTCATCATATTTATGATTCAATGAACTATTTGTTGAAATAAAAATGACAGAACTCAGAAACTCACCATAGCAGGAAATAGCAAGGGTGACAGGCCGCACAATCTCTATACCGGTGTGAAACATTTGAGAACCTTTTATATTTTTGCTCTAACGAGTGTATCTTTTAAAGTTTTTCCTTTTTTAAAGGATATAATAGGTGGTTCTTTAAAAATTTGCCGTAAAATTGGTTGGTTTTGTATATAGTGCCATTTTCTCATTAAAACTTGTTTGATAAGAAATAGCACACAAACTGCAGTGACAAACATGACAATAAAACGCATGTTGGAAAACAAAATATTAACTTGACGTTTCGTATGTTACAACATACATCCTCAGAAGTGACCGTTTAGAATACAAGTAACAACTTAATGTAAATGAATAATAAGTAACTAATTAACAACTACAACAATAACATAAGATAAGAAAAATTTGCAAATAAAAGATGCAAACTAAAAAAGAATAAGCTTTTCGCTGCTGACATTATCGTTAAGGGTAGCTCTGAGTTCCTGAATAAGTAGAGTCTCACTGTAAGATTAAGGAGACTCTACTTATTCAGGAACTCAGACCTACCCTTAACGATAATGTCAGCAGCGAAAAGCTAATTCTTTTTTAGTTTGCATCTTTTATATGCAAATTTTTCTCATCTTATGTTATTGTTGTTGTTAATTAGTTACTTATTATTCATTTAAATTTAGTTGTTACTTGTATTATAAACGGTCACTTCTGAGGATGTATGTTGTAACATACGAAACATCAAGTTAATATTTTGTTTTCCAACATGCGTTTTATTGCCATGTTTGTCACTGCAGTTTGTGTGCTATTTCTTATTAAGCTACGATGGCCAAGGAGAATTAATTTTTACAAAACTTGTTTGATGTTTGGCACTGATGGTTGGTATTGTGTTACAAAAGGCAAAATGTCTTTTTGAGTTTGTTTATCTTGTTTAAGCGCCGATTCCCTTTCTGTGAATTTTATTTCTGATAGGATTTTTTCTACCAGGTTATTTGGGTAGCCTCTAGTCAGCAAGCGTTTTCTAAATTTTGAAATATTTTCCTCAAAAGTGGTTTTTGAAGAATTAGTTCGTAGGAGTCTCAGGGCTTCGCCCTTCACGAATCCTATTTTAACACTTGGTGGGTGACAAGAGGTAAAATGTGTATATTGAAAGGTTTCTGTTGGCTTAAAATGTGTTTTTATATCAAGGATAGATTGTTCCTTGAAGTCTTTCGCCTTTGTATATAACTGTATCTGGAAATGTAGGGTGATGTGAGTTGGCTTGTTCGATGAATTGTACAATATCTGGTTTGCTGATGTCCCATAGTGAGAATATATCGTCAATGTAACGTTTCCAAACTGTGGGTTTAGAGACGTTTTTGCTTAGAATTTGTGTTTCAATGTTCGCCATGAATATGTTTGCAAAGCTAGGCAACGGCCATTTTAGTTCCCATGGCAGTAACGTGTATTTGCAGATAAAAAATGCAGAGAGTGACAGTGAGAGCGATTTGCCATTAAGTGTACTCCGTGTTAATTTGTTTTATATTGTGGACAACAAAGGTAAATCAAGAAATATTCATACATGTACCATATTTTCTCAATTAAACGCCGGGCCCCGAATAAACGCCGGGTATAATAGAGGAAGTTGTAAGTAAGCCCCTCAAACGTTTATTTGTGGTATAATAAACTTAAGATTTAAGGGCAAGGTACACGACTGCCAAGAAAAATGAATAATAACCCTTTCTTAAAAAATGGCGGGCGAGAAAAAACTGCTGATTCAAAGAAATGCTGGCTTCACTAGGCCAAGTTTGAAATAAACGCCGGGGGCGTTTAATTGAGAAAATACGGTACATGCAAATAGGAGAGTATTAAACCAGATTTTGCAAAACAAGAATTTTGTTGTGAGGGGATGGGTCATGTAATTTTCAACCTTCAATCAGGGGTGGGTCAGTCAATTTTGAGCCAAGAGGAAGGGGTGGGTCACTTGTTTTGCAACCACTGATTTCCCAAATGCTCCGACCCACCCCCCCCCCCCCCCCCCCTATACTTATTGACCAGTCCCTTTACAAACCGATTGATCTGGCCGACCAATTCTGGCAAATGGTAAGCGCCCTTGTTACCGATTAAAAAAACTAAAGGGACACAGTCCCGGCCGGCTGCTGATCATCGTGTTTTCATGATTATGGCCAGGAGCTTGCTTTAAGCTTGCTTTAATTATTATCTTGATATAGGAAGAAAAAATTGCCAAAAGTGATGAAAGCAAATAAATATTAACTAAAGAAATAAAATAATAGCTAATAATGTTAAAGTTTCCACACGAGAGGCAATTTTGATTTCTTGACCGCCTGTCGCGAAATCAAATTTGATGAACTCTACTCCACTTCCATCCTTGCAATCCTGCACTTTATCTCCAAACTATTGCAGCTATTATTTTGCTCTATAGAATACTTTTATCTTATTAAGTTGCATATTTCGTGGCATTTTGTAATATAACATGGAAATAGGGTGAGTGAAATTTTATTTTTTTGGCGCGGGGGCAGTGTCCTTTCAAGCCTTCAAGATTTTAGTCAAAATATAAGCGACAGGTGATGCACGTAAATGAACTGTCACAAACCTGGCACAAAAGGAGCTATGGAGGTATCGTAATTATCTATCATCTTCTCAAACATCTTAGTCGAATTTTCAATCCATTCTTTGTCCTTAGCTGACGTGTCTGTTGTATTATCGCCTCTGTCTGTTGTATTACCGACTCTGTCTGTTGTATTACTCAGGACGCACTCTTTGCTTTTCACAGATGTTGTATTATTGCCTCTGTTTGTTGTATTACCAATGTATCCTTTGTCCTTGTCTTTTACAGATGTCGTATTATCACTTCTGTCCGTTGTCTTACCAGTCCATGCTTTGTCTCTGATAGATGTTGCATTATCACTTCTTTCGCTAAGAAATTAAAAAACAAGTTGTAAATATCTTCTGAAAGTTAACCTTCCATGGGACACTAATCAGTCCGGGTATTGGCCCGGAAAAAAAGTGTGTGTGGGCGGAGGGTGGGGGCACTGCCGGAATTAACTGATACACAATGGAAGAAAAATATTTTGTGATTATTGATTGGTCATGAATTGGCCGATACCAATCGTCAACAACAATAACTGAAAATTAATTAGCTCATTGATGTCGATTGGCATCGGCCAATTGATGACCAGTCGATGGGATGTACGTGTGGCTATGTTGGAAATGTTGAAGTGCCAGGTAGATCAATAAGCTCTTTCAAGTAAAATACTACATCATGGCCTGGGGACATACATGACAGGACTTCAAAGGTTTATATGAGAATTCTAAGTTGAAGTTTGATCCACTGTTTTCGTTTCCCAAACTTTCTTCGCTGGGAAATTCAAGATATTGTTTCAAAATCGTCATGGAAGAAATATGAAGACGCCGGAGGTTTCTGGTGGTTTGTAAAAAAAATATATATTTACGCCATACATCGCTTCAAATTTTAATGCCATCGATCGCAGTAAAATTGCAGATGATCGTATGACGAAGAGAAAAACCACTCAAAGTTTTGTGGCCGTACGAAGTAACCTGGCTTAATTTACATACGTTTTGCATGCTAAAGTGACAATATATGAAACTTATTAGTCTGCCAAAGTTTTAGCGTGCCGCTTCCGAAGATAGACCGCCCGTCATTCTTTGGGCAAAATAGTGCCCTAGTTGGGGGATCATGGGTAATCACTCGCGGCTCTTTATTGACAAATGTATGGAAAAAAAATAATTAATTGCACGTTTTCTAACACAGCCTACGTCCCTCAAATTTGGTGAGTAAAATCTGTTTCCTAGTATTGCGAGTTTTCAATTCACAAATATTAGAAAATTTAAATTTTACCGAAACTATTTGACGTTGGATTTCCATACAAACACAGTGTTTTAGCGGCATGTTTTGCCCTGCCTAATGATCCCCAACATGCGCGAAGTCGATCTGACGCCAAACGCTCAAAGTGCGAGATTCATGAAGTATGAGTTTTGAACTCAGTGAAAACAATACTGAATGCTCTAGTGTATATGAACCTATTTAGTGTCATCCACTGCGAGCTTCAAGGAAAAGCTAGTTTAAACTAAGGATTTCGACTGATTACGCAACTCACACGCATGCAGTGAGATTTAGATTGAACTGCTTGATTAAAACATCGATGAAATTGGAAACCTCAGTTGTTACACATAAATAACGGACCGTTATTACAGCTGATTATCCCATGTTTTATATACAATTACTATCCCTTTATAACTGACTGAAAAAAAAATTAATAAAGAGTTAAAAAAGGCGAAAAACATGCTATACAAAGATTCCTTTTTTCACTTTAGTCCACGAAGGTCAATTCAGCTCCAATCGTGAGTCGCATAAAAACCGAGTTTGATATAATATCTTTAAGTATACAGGGCTGTAAAAACATGAGTTATAATACTTACGAGGCGATACAGAAGCCAACGAATAAATAAACAAAAATAAGCTTGGCTAACACTTGAAAGTAATTCCTAGTCATTGTGAAAGCTCCGTCATGAAAAGGATTCACCAGCGAACTACCTTGGAAAGCCAAGCGGCTACCATTTCACACCTGCAAAATTAATAATATATTATTTCCAAATTTTTCTGCTTACCTCTTGCTGTTACCAAACAATATAGTAGTAGTAGACTTATTCTCAAAAGTTGAATTAATCTCGGGTAATGTGCTTTCGAATGAAATGATGGGGAGAAGAAAAGAAAATATACAACAACGATGTTTTTATTGTCGGTGAGAACGTAAACCTTATAGAAAATCAGTTTCGAGATTTCAGTATCTTCAAATACGTATCATAGATGGAAAAAATATAAACCTTCGTTAAAAACAGAAAACTGGATAATAATGTGAGATTTGTTTAAAATTAAATAAAAAAAAAACTAAAAACTTTCTTCTTTCTCTACTGAACAAATAACGAAACGATCGATATCATAATTAAAATTTTATTTAGCGGATAGATTTTCTCTTGCTAATCAACTGAAAAAAATGATAAATACTAAGGGCTGGATTCGTCAAAACTTGAGTAATGTTTTTATTTAACTAACACTGTAGGTGATACAAGAATTAAAAAATCGTTATGCATAATATGTGTTAGTTAAATAAAAACATTACTCAAGTTTTGACGAATCAAGGTCTATCCGCTAAATAAATTTTTAATTATGATATCGATCGTTTCGTTATTTATTCAGTAGAGAAAGAAGAAAGTTTTTAATTTATTGGTTAATTTTAAACAAATCTCACATTATTATCCAGTAAGAAAAACCGCGACGGGTAAATAATCACTCGATTTGGAATAAAGTTAGAAATTTCAAACGCAAACTCAGAACTCAGTGTGGGCTGCCGAAAGTAACCTTTTGTGGTGAAAGATCTAGACGCTCTGAAAGAAAAAGAAATTGAATTCCATTTTTAAATATTTATACTTATAATTAAAAGGATCTTGCTCGTTGAGCTAGATGCACTTTTATCTACAATTAATCATAGTTTTCTTCGCCAAACAACTGAAGGTTATGTATTTGCAGCCAAATATTTGTAAATTGAAACTTTTCAACTATTTCTTAACAACTTCAGTGCTTTTAATTTTTAAAACTATTGCGTTGAATATAAATGCGAATATCAAAGTGAATTACATTGGTTGTTTCCGACTGGAAAACTCGTATCTAAGAGACTGATACTAGTACTGTATGTGAGGTTGAGTTTATTGACATTTTTGGCCCATCGCATTGACATTTGTTATTATTTTGTCGAAAAATGGTCTCATCTAGTAAAAAAACTTCAGTTAACGTTATTTAGTAAAATCATTCAGCGCAGCGTGACGGGGCTTCTCGCATCTCTTTAATAAGTTTAATTCTGATAAACTTGATGCATGGTAAAAAGACGATCGAATGACGGCAAGTCCAGACTCAAAGGTTAACCGACGTTTTCAGTATTTCTCTAATTTAAAAGCATAAAGACGCTACTAACAAGGACGAAACAGCTGTCCATTGTTGCCACTGCCCGGAAGATATGGCTGTACGCATGCGTAAGCTACTGGCCACCGCGAAGATGTGTCGTGTGACCATTGCTTTCTGATGGTTTACTATCTCGTCAATACGCGAAGCGTTTAACGAGATATAGTATACGGGGACAGATATGCAAAAATTAAAAAAATTTCACTCCCTCCTTCCATCGGCTGTAAACTATTATTTTTTTTTAATTCTTCAGTGTAGTACGTCAACCATGAGTTGTCTCGACAGATGTTTTGGTCGTTTTAAATCTGTTTATATTCAATTCTTAGATTAAAGCCGATCTGTAGACTTCGAATGAATTTTGCAGCATTTAGGAGTAAAATGTTGCTCGATCGCTGTCATCGCTCGCTCACTTGGCTGTAAATTCCACAGTGTATTACCAGGAGCCATAATCGTCATCCGGTTCAGGTCCCGGAGCGGGGGGGGGGGGGGGGGGAAGGGGGGTGGGGGGAGGGGTCCAGGTCTCGTTTCACACAATGCATATTTATGTCACGCTAACTGATGAAGATGTTTTCATCGTTTAAAGTTATTTACCGCAGTGACGCCGCTGAAAGTCAAGTTAAGGATTAAAGCTTGAAACTTCAAGAACAATTAAAATTAACCTTACGTCGTTTCGTATTCACGAGATGGCTTTTAGAGCCCTTTGATTTTTAGTTGAAGTTCGAAAACAGTCAAAAATAAAACATAGCATAAAATAATTTTGGATTTGTGCTTTGATTTCGTTTGATTTCGGTTTGATTTTTCGTTGGCACAGCATCCCAACTTTGAATGGTGTAGACAATATCAGTTAAGAAAATCTGTATTATAGAGATATTTAAATAATTTTCAAAATGGGTAATTTCGACATTTTCTCCATTTAGTAAAAATCCTGTTTTGCAAATTTTCATTTTCTTTTGCACAAAGGTCATTTTATCACGGCAAAAGTGCCCCTTGTAACCGCAGCTCATACGCGCAGATATTTCGCGAGTTGCGTGGTATAGTTTTCGAGCCCCACAGGGGCGAGAAAAAATGCGAGCAATGAGTAAAATGTCCGCACATCATTATCTGTTAAACCATCGAATAAGGCATTTATTATTCGACTGAAAATCAACTCTTGTATTTATAATAGCTTGTGTCTTGAAATAAAACCGGGATGCTAAGGTGCAATTGATGGTTTGCAACCATTTCCAAAGGAATTAACGAACAAAAGACATGGCGGCCATGTTGGATGACACAACAATAGAAGCCAATGAGAAATGTTTTGTTGACTGTCATCCAACATGGCCGCCGTGACGTAAGGTGCAAACCACCTATACGGCAAACTACGGTGTAATACGCTCGGGTATTTTTCGTGTTCTCTTTCCCTTATAAGGTTAAATGACGTCACAGTCGAGTAATAAAATGGGCCATTTCCGAGTTGCCTTTAGCCCCTCTGTCAAAGCGAGGGTAGGTGCGAAACCTTTCATATGAAAATGAGTTTTCATTCACATGCAAATAAGTTTTATTTGTATGCGAATGAAAACTCATTTTCATATGGGTTTCGCACCTAGCCTCGCTTTGACAGAGGGGCTAAAGGCAACTCGGAAATGGCCTATTGCTTATACATAAACATTCGTTTCGGTGTAAATTAATTAAGGTTAAAAAAGCTTAAATACACAGCAACTCCTGGAGATATCTAAATAAAAATGTCAACTTAATTTTTGGCTCACCTCGGTGTAAAAACCTGCCAACTCACGAGTGATGTAAAACAAAGAAAACAAAGGTACTGCAACAATAGAGTGCAAGGCAACAAAGGTAGAAAACAAAGAAAAAAAGTCACCGAGGTTTTTACACCGAGGTAAACCCTAATTTTTAGCCATTTTAGAGAAACAGAAAGGAAATTATTATATAAAGATAACGTACATCAGTTCGTTGAGTTATTATTTACCATTTTAGTTTCCACCAAACTTCAATTCTGTTTATCGCACAAACAACACCCTGAAAAAATGATCGAAGTCTATTAAAACGTACAACTTCTTAATACCACAACACACAAAACAATTCATTTACCTACAGAGGTTAACGTTATAGGCGGCCGAACTTTCGTTTCGGTACAAATTAAGGTAGACTTGCTACAAGTCCCTTCCAATACTTTTCGCTAAGTCAGGTCATTCGCGACTAAACTCAATTCCGCGCGCAAATTTATCGAATAAAACTCGACTAAAAAACGAAGGTCGGCTTGTGGCAAATCTAAGGCCCGGCCAAACGAATGCAACACTTCAACGCAGCATCTTGCAACATTGTTGCGCGCAACGTGTTAACACGCGTTTGGCCACCCTGTTGCAACATGTTGGATGGTGTTGGATCAAATTTGACCATCAAACTTGATCCAACACCATCCAACATGTTGCGCGCGTTTGGCCAGCTCCTTCACAACACGATCCAACAATGTTGCAAGATGTTGGGTTGAAATGTTACGTTCGTTTAGCCGGGCCTTAAAATTAAGGCTAAAGTAAATACATAGCAACCGCTGGAGATATCTAAATGAAAATGCCAACTTCGAGAAACAAAGTATATGATAATAAATTAAGATAATGTACACCATCAGTTGAGTTATCAGTTACGTATACCTTTTCTAGTTTCCACCAAACTTCAATTCCGTTTATGGCACAAACAACACCCAGATAAAAATGAAGTATATTTAAACGTACAACCCAATAAAACAATCAATGGCTCGTTACTTTCAACGTTATCTTTTCATTTATCTGAGAGCACACGCAGATGTTTCCCTGTTTTGTATGTAAACAACTTGCACCTCATGCGGTGGATCGTTTGCCTATTAACAACTATTTTTTAACCCTGTGTGCGAATTAATAAAAAAAATTATGCGAATGATTATAAAAAAAAAACGCATCTTCAGAGACACAGTTCACAAACTCAGACCGCCAGGGTTTGATCTCTAAACCTGAGCATTTCCGAGTTTGAATCAAGAAGCTAAACCGCATACGCCGATCTTAAAGTTCTTCTTCTCTTGTATTATTGAATCACCAACAAAGGTTTTTTCAGGAGAAAAGTTTGGTTCACAGCACGACTATATAAACTCCCAGGTATAAACTGCGGGATCAATTAAACTGCTAAAAAAAGTGTTTTAATGGTCATCAAACAGCAAGATCGAACACGCAAGGCGTGAAATCCTGGATAATACAATTTCTTTTAAATTCAAAGCCTAACAATTTGTATTTTTGATGCTTGTATTTACCGAGTTGTACATGCTCTCCTTAGCACCCGGTACTCGTTTTGAAGAGAAATATTTTTTTTTTCAGTCTGTCAGTAATACTAAGTGTACTTGTCAAGTTTGCTTTTAAAAGCAATCAAGATATGGCTTAGATAATCAGATCCGGAATGGTTTGTAAACAGTTTTCGAGTACCAATCAAAAAAGTAATATATATTTTTTCGCACGAGAGCGATATTTTCGCTCTTAGGCCCAGTTCAAACGTCGAACTTCACATGTGCCGAATCTAATGCAAATGAGCAAAATATATTGTTCTTGCTCATTTGCATTAGATTCGGCACATGTGAAGTTCGACGTTTGAACCGGGCCTTAATGTTAAAGTTAGTCGAAACACTGATATCCAGTACATTTTTTCAGAAAAGAAAATTGGTAAAGAAACAGATCCATCAAACAAAAAATAGGGATCACGGACCATCCAAGCATGCAAGTAAAGGAGGCTCGACTCAGTATTTTTTTTTTTTTGTCGTGAATGTGTTTTGAAATCAAAACTTCGCTGGGAGGATATGCTTCGATTGCTTTTATGTTTCACTGGTTTCCAAGCGACAGTGGTTACGAAAGCAACGCCAGCTTATTGCCCTTTGTTTTAAACAATGTCGTTTTTCTCAAAATCTAGTCAAACACTTCATAATGAAACTTTCAAATTTTGTAGTTCTCACGCATCGATAGCTGCAGACGAAGTTTCAAGAAAATTTATAAGACGGTTTTCGAGTAAATCAAAAATCAATTTTTGGCGTGCGCGCTTGACATGACGTGGTAACATGTAGCATTGCGACATGAACTGCGTGCACAGTAAAGAAGGCACATCAAAAATTAGCGCAAATGTTGTTACAGCGGCTACCAATAACACGCGACCCACCGCCTTCAAAACAGCCGGATAAAGTTGAGTTTCCGTGGACGTCAATCAAAGAAAAGCCGTTAAAATTATTTTAGACTCTGACAGGATTTCAAGCAAATAGAGCTAAAAATCGACAATTTTACCCGCTGAGCTGAGAGAAGGTAAAACTTAATCAAACTCGATTTTCAAGCCAGTTTAAACAAAAAAAAACATGCTGTTTGCGGAAACCGTATTTTTAGAATAAAACTTTTAAATTAATTTCACCGGAATCACCGCACGTGATAACTTACAACTCAGTGATGCATGATGAATAGTAGGTGGATCACAACTCATGAAGCCGCGGCTGCACGAAGCTCTAGTTTTTATATCATATTGAATAAAATCTTCTTTTCAAAACTGTAATTGACTTTGAAATTGGTTGTTTTCAAATGTTTACTATTTCTTTTTGGTAAAATTGTTCGGTGTAGTTTCTTGGTGTTGCGGATGGTGTGATCACCAAATGACGTAAAACAAAAGATTCAAAAGACACTGAACAATACCCACACCACAACACAAAAGCTAACTAACAATGGCTTCCGCAACACCAAGAAACACCCATTTAAAAAGAACAATGTTAACGGCTTTTCTTTGATTGACGTCCACCAAACTCAAGTTTGACCTTTGGGGATGAAGAGCGATGGCTCGCGTGTTAATGGTAACCGCTGTAAGTCTTCATTGCCACTGACGTACCACATCACTAAATCATAGCTGAAGTCAGGTTATTAACCTTTAACTCCCAAGAGTGCCAAACATTAAAATTCATGAAAAATCCCAAATTTCAGTTTGTAAAATATTGAAAAACAAATAAGTAAATAATTTTATTAACAATTAGAATAACTATTTACAATACATTAAAATTTTAATACGGTAAAATATGTACATTTAAAAAGGTATATCTAGCCTATATTACATCTCATCTCATCTATTATAATAACAACTTTATTTACAATTTAAAAAATATCTTAATTACAAAAAATAAAAATAGAAATAATTGATAATTAAAATTCAAAATTCTATAAAATTACAAATTCCATGATATTAAAGAATGATATTAAATGATATTAAAATTATACAATCAAATTATAATAATGACGGCTAAACCAGTATCCATAAAACGCCCTAAGTATATAAACATATATACACCTATTTCAAAAAAGGTTGCTATTTGTGATCCATGATGCGTGATGCATGATCCATGTTTCATAGCCCGCGGTGCATTGTGTTAGAAACATGTCTCCTCCTCCGAATGCTGCAAAAAATGCCTGAACCAAATAACTCTCCACCGGAGGTCTTCAGAATACGGTGCGGGCATTTTTGTCGTATTTATACGAAGTTGTGACGGTGTAAGCACATCCTCCCATAACGCACCGCAGGCTATGAAACATGGATCATGCATCACGCATCATGGATCACAAATAGCAACCTTTTTTGACATAGGTGTATATAAAAGCAACCGTGTATTTCAAATATCCGCACTAGCTACATACAGCTACAAATGGTACCATGCAAAAGTACTGCTGAAGAGGTTTCATTCGAATGATCACACCATAGGATTTCGTCCACAGACTCAAAAGTTAGAACAAATGGTACCATGCAAAAGTACTGCCGAAGAGGTTTCATTTGAATGGTCACACCATAGGATTTCGTCAACAGACTCAAAAGTTAGAACTACACTACATGTCTCCATAATTGACGCTGGGAGTGACCATCGGCTGGTGATCCACTATTTGGGGATTACTCTGACTTGCACAATCATACAAAATAGACTAAAAACAAATTTGGATTTTCCAAACAAACCCTTTTTATCCTGTAAGGTGCGGGATTTCAGAAAATTGAAATATATTAAATTGCATCTCATTGAATAAGAATAGAGCTCATTGTCTCAATGCCTCGTTCTAAAAAGAAATGAAAAGAATAACCAATTTTCTGCAATTGCGCACGTCACTCCTTTTATCTGTGTAACATAGGCAGATGAAAGAAATTTAACTCTAAAAATGCTATACAGTATAAATTTACTTGGCTAATATGTGTAAAAAGGCTACAAAATCGTCAGAAAAAATTGTGAATCCTAGTTTGCAAAATAACTGTCTTGAATTTTCATTCTCTTCTTCTGTGATATTAAACACTGCCTTTCCCTGGCTAAGTGTCTTTGCAAGATGATAGATAATAGCCTTAGCTAATCCTCTCCTTCTGTGAGGCTCTAGGGTATGTAAAAATCCAATAGCTCCATATTCACTAAGAAGTGCCCATGTGACCAGTTCATGTGTGTCTTGACAGTACACTCCAGCTGCCAAAGAGTGACTGATCAGGTTTTCAATTCTCTCTACGCCACGAGGCTGGCCACCAAATTTCCAAACTTTATCAACAAGAGGTGCATGTTGGATTTTTAAAGGTGCAATGTAGTAACTGGCAGGACATTCCCTTCAAAGAAAAAATTAATGGTTAACAGTTGAAAGATTTCACAAATCAAAAACAATGTTCAAAATTTTACTATTTTCCCCTTGTGTGTACAAAATCACTTTAGCTTAAAAAATAGAGAAAAATGGAATACCAAAAAAAAAATTGACCCACCATTTAACCAGGTTGGCAGGTTCAGTCAGCGCACACAAATAAGAAGCTGCTGCAACTTTAACTTCACATGAATTCAGCTGGCTGATTTCATATGCTATCTCAGTGCACCTTGGGTCACCTGTGGTAAAATTTTAAGAGTCTGTGAACACCCCTGGAGGCCAGCCTGGTTCTCAGAGAGCAGTGGTGGATCTGGGGGATGACCCCCCCCCCCCCCCCCCCAATCAGTCTCTTACATTTTTTCTCCCCCCTCCCATCCCCCTCCCTCTTATTAACTTCAGAAACCCCCAGGCCTTTACGATGCAGTCTGGATCCGTCACTGGAGGGTACAAGGTCACTCCATTTGCACCACCCTGGTGAAATCCCCAAGGATGGGCATGCCCAGTTAACTAAACAGTCATCTACATGTTAGATTACATGTTCCTCTCTTGTCGTCTCTTGTCATGTAGCAGTTAGTGCATTGGACTTTCAATCTGAAGGTCAGCGGTTTTGAAAGGATTGGTCTCTATATTCATGTTGTTTCCTTAGACAAGAAACTTTGCTCAACCAAGTTGTCTCTCTCTGCCAGGTGTATAAATGGGTATGCTAGTGATATAATGCTTTGGGTAGCCCTGCAATGGACTGGCATCTCGTGGTGGGGGTTGAAGCATTACATGGTTTCTTCGTGCTACAGAGACCATGGGTCAATTCAATAAAACCAGCTTTTACACTTGTAATTTACAAGTTAGTGTAGCTATTGTTTTTAACCTCTGAAACAATGGCTGCACTTGTAAAAATTTTATTGAATTGACCTCAGGTTAAGCTCCAGTCATGTGGGTCTCCTATGGCTCGTGTGCAACTTTACCACCCCCCCCCCCCTGTGGGGACTCCCATATAAAAATGACAGGGGGGTGCTTGTCAGACATTTTTGATAAACACCCTAAAAGGTACCAGAATCTTGTTTGATGGGTGTGGCTCGAATGAATTTTTACCCCTAAGAGGTACCAATTCAAAACAACACATGTCATATTCTGTCATATTTTTTTCGCTCAATGCCCTAAAAGGTACCGTGATAATTCTAACGGTGGTCATTTTAGATTTTCCTACCCTAAGTAGTACCAAACTACAAATTTTGACCCCTAAAAGGTACGACAAGCACCCCCGTCATTTTTATATGGGAGTCCCCCCCCCCCAGGCTTTTTCTACGCTGGCCATCAGAAAGATCCAATTCATCCACAGAATGTTTCATTACTGATACTTTTCGCAAAGCTTTCATGGGAATAGATGGCAATGAAACATCACACAGAGCCACTAATGAAGATAACATATAAGTTCACTTGTAGAAAGAACTACTATATCCCATCACTTGTTCATTAACTTTCATTTATTGATACCCAGATCCCATCAGCTGTAAAATTGGGAAAATTGATACACGGTAAAAGGAAAATAGACGAAGGACGGGCTCTTGGTTCTCCCTTTGTCTGCCATTTTTTTCTTGTGGTTCACAGTTACATGCGAGGCTGAACGGAAACATGATTCTTTTCGCGGGAAAAAGCCGTTCTAAAAATAAATCTACTCGGGAAAGGGTTGACTCAAGAAATTAGTAGAGATAGAGGCTCCTATTGATGGGCTCCTGATACCGCAATAATTCTAACTGTGGTCATTTTAGATTTAAGCACCCTAACGGTTCCAATCTGCAAATTTTGACCCCTAAAAGGTACAACGAGCACCCCCATCATTTTTTATGGGAGTCCCCCACCCCCTCACAGTTGGGCTTTACCCTGAACCTACCTATTATCATGGTTGTACTTGTTCCAGTAAACAATTGCCTAAAATGACTCTGTTCCAGTGTCATTTTCAGCTTCTCGGTGGAACAACTTGCATAAATTATTGCAGGAGAAAGTTTCCATTCCACCTAAAATTGCATTAAAAGCCTTGTTACAGCCATGGTTGAATTGTCAGAGAAAGTTTCCTCACAATAATTAACTCTTGCAATAGCTATGTCGCGAGACTAGTTGTTATATGATAATACAAACAGTGAGTGCATAGGAAAAATAACAATAAAAATTCTTACACAACTGCAACTGCAAGCACTCTTGATACTTTCCGACAGTGTCTTAAAGTGCACCTAACCCCCCAATTTTTTTTTTTTGGCTTAATCAACTCTATGTATGTTGAAAAGTTGAATAGTTAAATATTTCTTGTTTTTAATGTCGCGTTAGTGAGTTATAGAGATTTGAATTTACAAAATGCTAATTAGATGACGTAAATTCGGGAATTTGCCATTATTTCTATGTCAATTAAGAATATGCAGTATACAACTTAAGGAAAATCAATTTGAGAAATACCAAATATTATTATAAACTGTGGATAGTCAACTGATTCGTAAAAAATATTACTTGGAGGTAAAAACAAGTACATGTAGTTGTAAAATAAATTATTCCCGAATTTACGTCATCTAATTAGCATTTTGTAAATTCAAATCTCTATAACTCACTAACGTGACGTTAAAAACAAGAAATATTTAACTATTGAACTTTTCAATGTACATAAAGTTGATTAAGCAAAAAAAAATTGGGGGTTAGGTGCACTTTACTCGGTTTTCAAAAATGGGTTGCCAAGGCATTAAAGGAGTAACATTGCACTATTTTAAGTGATTCTACAATGTATATAACTGGTCATTAATCTGAATCATAGTTAATCGAGAGACCGGTTATGAAACCTTGCAAACTTCAATGGCGATAACAAAGGAGCTACAATTTATGTTGAACCGTACTTGACTGCAGGGCTAAAAATTGGCGATCGCACAGTCGCCAAAAACGACTTAAAACTGACCAGTAACACCAAAAAATTGAATTTTGAAAAGCTGCATTGTAAAAATAAAAACAAAGTTAAAATAAAACTAAATAAAATAAAACTAAATAATTGGACTACCTTTCTCCAGCTTTCTTTTCTTTTCTTTTCCTGAGTTTATCAATTTTAGTGAATTTTTAGTCCTGAAGTGCAAAATTTCTGGCCGTTTAATGGTGGTTTCATGAGCGATCCACACATTTACAACATTTAGATGCCATTTTGATTTTGTGATTGCCACGTGACTCTAGACTTACCCGGGGTTCTGTGTTGGATGGTTTCCAAGTCACACATGTTTTCGCTTTGAGAACAGACTTTCAGTTTTTTGTTTTAGATTTCATCTAGAGGAAATTGGGGGCTACATTATTTTGGGTTGGGCCACTAAGAATTCAACCAAACTGGCTCGACTGGCCACCAAGCAGTGTAGTTAATTTTTAGCCCTGTGACTGTGCGCATATTTTGTTTTTTGATCACACACTATGACTGAATTATTAACTTAATAGCAACATTTGTATCGGTCAGTTGTTTGAACAAAAGTTCAACATCTATTGTGTTGTGCACGGTCAAGGCCGAAAAACTATAACAAAAACATCAAACAAAGACATTTCCCAGGTTTTATAACCATTGCACTTTATTAACTTAATGTCTGAATGAAACCTCCAATAATCATTTTGAATTGTCGATTATACAAGCAAAAACTAATGACTAGTGTATCCAAAAGATAGTAATTGCTACGGTAAATTTGTTGTAATAATGCTGTTTTGTCGTCTTGCTTGTATTACAGAATTTTCTCTTTCGTTTTTTGAGGGGAAGCAAAGCAAATGTAACCGGGATGAATCGACGAAAACTCCAGCTGATATTAAGACTAATTTTGTTTTGTAATTCACGCATCAAGTTCTTGCAATGTCTGTAGAATATTGTTGAGCACAGGACGCGTTCACCACGAGGAAGGTGTGAAAATTTAGGTGAAATATTGATAATGAGTATGTTGTGTTACTAGCTAGCCGTATCGAGTTCGCGTCTCCACGCGCTCAGCTCAGTTCAGTCACATCGACCGCTGTCGGAGTGATTTCAAAATAAATTTGTCTTTTATTCCGTACAATCTTCTAAAATCTTTGCTATCCAACGGTCCTATCGCAATGCCTCACAGTCCTCGCTCAACTCGCGGTAGTCTTTGACACTTGAGTTCAGATTTCGACTGGGACGTTGGACCAAAATATTACAAATCTCGCAGCCAACAGCTTGAAGCAGCAAGCGAGGCTATGTTCGTGGCGCAGTGCATTCTGGCCCAAAATGTGTTCGTGGCGCAGTGAATTCTGGTAAAAAGTGATCAAATCGAGAATTTTCCTAGCTTATATTTTTTTCTCATATATTTCTTTTAAATCCTGATTATGTTGCTGCTCACTCGCTACGCTTGTTCCGCAGCAATAAAAGAGTCTGACGTTTCGCGCGTTGATGGACATAGAAGCAAGACCTCGTCAGTGCGAAAACACTATGATAATAGACATGAAGGCAGGATTCCGAATGACTTTCCCAATTGTTTTAATGTGTTGAAAAAATGCCAGAACAAGTTTGATTGTCTCGTTAATGAGATGTTTACTCATTAAACAATTACGACCATGTTTAAATGTACAATCAGACTCAATTCGTGCTAAGGTCTTTGTCTAACTTATGCACATTAATGACTCTGGACTCTTAGTTACTCTTGTGATCGCATATTTAATTTAGTTTCCCTTGACAATGGCGCCAAGATGTCGCCGAAACGTCGGACTCTTTTATCGTTAGTTTTTGCTTGTATATGTTTATCTAAATCACTGTTGATTAGAATTGTCGATTAAAAAAAGAAATTCAAAGAAGCCAAAATGGAGCATGGTTGGACAGAACCTGGAAAGATGAAAATGGATGGAATTTCTAGTTAATGCAGGGAATCTAATTTCATGCTCTGTTTTGGCCTATTTCTGACATATTCAGGAGGCCATGTTATGGGGTGGGGAGGGGGGGGTGGGGGTGGGGGTGGGGAGGAGGGGGGTGGGGGTGGGGAGGAGGGGGGTGGGGGTGGGGAGGACGGGGGTGGGGGTGGTGTGTGCATGGCCCTGGTAGTCTATTATTATAATTTCATGGAATCTAATTGCTGTTCATTACCATCACCACACAGCTGATGTTGCTGTTTTGATGCCATGTCACTCATCAGAATTAAACCTGACAGAGCCTCATTCAGTTATTTCCACCAACCAAGCAAGGAAATACCTAAATCTTACCAATGCTCTATATGCTGTATTTTCCAATGCCACAATATCAGGGTTTGGCCACCTGCTGACATAAACATGACCATTCATGATCTCGAGACTTCTATCCATCTGCTGGAGACATCCTATTATCTACAAGGGCAATATTAAACTGTATTAAATCGCAGAATTAGCTGAAACATTCCGGAGTAACTGCAGAATACCCTGCCATTTCGAGTGCGTCAGGAAAAAAGTCAGTACGCGGTAGACAACATTATTTTCTTGCTTCACGGTACGCAGTTGTTAAATAATCCAAGAGGACACTGACAGGGCAATATTTTTCTTGCTTACGCGGTACACTTGAATTATTGTAACTCCTTCGTTTCTGACTGATGACGAGGAAGAATTCCAATCAAACATCGACTTAGGTAAGTCTCGTTTAATTACTCATGCGCAGTAAGCGCATGAGGTATAAAACCGGTGGCGTTTCTTCTTGTTTTTGTCACATTAGTGCATGCAAATTTATGCACGCATATATTATTACTAACCGGGTCGCAGGTCACATAAAAATTCTACAAAAATGTCTGCCGCGCTCGGCATGTGCTTGGTTTTCTTTGTCTTGTCGGAATAATAACACACATTCAAAATACTCAAAATGGAAAGAGAAAGCTTTAAAGAGTACTCAGAAGCCGCTGTAGTGGAGAAAAAGGAGAGCTGTAAGCGACGAGCGACGAAATCTTGCTTCAAGTTTTATCAGTGCGGGGGGCGATCAAATCCGAAGAAGCGGAGTTTTAAAGAATTTTCAAGCAGGCGAGGGACTTTACCATAAAAGAAATTTCATTTTGCGGTGAGAATTTATGTTGATATCAATTTGTGATTGACTTTTTCTTTGTGTCATACTTGTTATTCTAGACCGAGAAAAAGTTGCTTTTGTGAGCCTTTATGCACTCTAAACACAGAGTGAACGGACTGTCGCCTAATACATGTACAGTTTTTGAGAATTACTAAAATTGAAAAATAACCCGCTCGTTTACTGATTTTATTGCTTTTAAAAGAAGTCTTTTCAAATGTAACAGAATGCAGTCACGGTTTGGGAAACATTAGACGCAAACTTGTTCGAATGTTTTCTTCGTGAAGTCAATAATCACGGTAAAGGAACGCTAGTATTAGATTATTTCAAAAATTCAATTATCATGAGAAGGTTTTATTTCTTTTCAACAATACTGACCCACATATTAGCAGGTTGACTGCTGCTTTTGTCACACAAGCAATGAAAACAAGAGCAAAACATATATAGTCAGAAATACTCGTCATTGTTTTAAAAATACATGAATATACATTTTATTCTACTTAGATTTCTTCATTGTAATTAAACTAATTTTAATTTCCTTATTGTAATTGATTCGGTAATACCATGTATAGAAATGGGAATACTGAAATAAAGTTGTTGTTGTTGTTGTATTTAAATATAATTAAGTTAAATAGCGCTTTCTGAAATAAAGTTTGCTTTCAAGATTTTTTGATTCGCGAAAACATTATGCAAATCATCTTTACGGATAAGAATGGCATTCTATATACACAAGAAAAGTCGGAAATTTTAGAAAACACTAGATATAATATAGCAGGTTGCTGAATGTAAATATTATTTTGTGAAGTTTATAATATAATTCGCAGACGCCAGCGCTGCGCACTGCATTGAGGATACCTTCAGTAAATAAATCGCCAAGCCTTCCGGAAGCAGAAAATCACTGAATTCTGATAAGCGTTTAACTCTTTTGTTCAAGGAAAAAACATTTTCATTCAAGGAAATATGAGTTTCATTAAAAAGTTTGGACCTTTAGAACAAATATTTTGGATTCATGATCATGTGAAAGCAGCACGCGATCGAATTACATTCCACACGAAATTTGCATATATGAAAGAAGTGTATTTGCGACAACACTTTGAAAAAACTGTGAAGCTTGGAAAAAACTAATACATGGCAAAATCAAAGCAGTTATTTAAAGGACTAGCTTTATAGAAAAATTTCATTTCGATTTGGTCTTGAAATCAAACGGGGGGGGGGGGGGGGTCATGATTCATGATGTGTCACGCAATATTTATTTTTATTAAAATGTTTCACCAATTTATAGCACTCATCACCACAGTTTTCACATTATAAAAGTAGAATCTCGTGGATCCGATTACATGTATTTTTATCATTACCTGTAAATTTAGGGCTTCCACAAAAATTATTGGAAATCCGGGCAGGAGAAGGGGTCTCTTGGCTTGGAAATCCAGGCGGGAGGGGGGGAAGGGGTCAAACAATCTTGCCATCCGTCGGTGGGGCGGGGGGATTCTTTCTGGAATAACCCAATGTAATAGAAATAATTCACGGTTAACGTTTGGGAAGTATTACACTAGTGTGGGTTTGATCAGGAATCAATAAATTAAATATTCAAAGCGACTACAGAAAAATTGGTAGCTTCAATAAACTCATCTTAGAGTCTCATGCGCATGAGTATAGGCTATGTTTAGCCTCTTGTTTTTGAATTATTTAACGACTGCGTACCGCATACCGCGTAGGCAAGAAAAAATGTACCAAAGCGGTACGCAGTCGGCGGCTCATGGATTAAAGAACGAGGAATATTACATATTTAAGGTATAGTACCTATTGTCGGACACTTTTGCGCCTATCGCTTCCCGCTGATCATTGAGCAAAAATATTTGTGATTTTGTTGTCCCGTATAAAACGTCAAGTGTTTAGACATCAATCCATCGCTAATCTCGGGTTTTCAAAAACTTTTCCTCGCAAAAAGGGAGTTGGAAAACAGTTGATGTGGCAGGGTATTCTGCAGCTGAAACAAATACAAACCTCCATTGTTGAAAACTTACAAGTTGATTCTCAGTCAATCTTTTTCAATCTGACAGGAGTGTGATTGATGATGCTAAGATTGAAATTATTGATCGAGACACCAAAGCTCAACCACCACGACAAGGTGACACGCTCAAGGTAAATTTTTAACTTACCACTAGTGATCGAGGAATGTCTTTTTTAAGTATTTCAACAAGCTCTGGAAAACAAGCGGAAGAAAGCTCTTGCAAGACTCCGTGTTGCACAGCGTCCGCCATGTTTATCTTCCCCAGTCCCTCCCTTATACTCCAAAGGAACGACCTTGTAACCAAGCCTTCTTTCACTCCACGTGCAAGATGGCGGACGAGGAGAGCGAGTTTGAGCGACCTCGCAAAATGCCAAGAACATTGAAAGAAAAGGATTCTGGAAAGCGACTTATCGTGATTCTTGAAAGAGCTTCTCTAGAGGCAGTTAAGGTATTAATAGAAATCGATCTTCTACTCAGTCGAAAATATATCTGACAGAAATAGTTTCAGTTTCTCAATTCAGCTAAATTGATTTTTGTTTTCTTTGACTGATCAATTTTTTTTCCCTAGAATGGAAAGAATTTTGAGTTACTGAACTGTGATAAACACAGAACAATTATGAAAAAGAACAAAAAAGACCCAGCAACTGCTCGACCAGACATTACACACCAGGTAAATCAGGCTTTGTTAAAACGCAGTGGCTATTCGTACGGCACCCGTACGCGGATTTCGATTTGCTATTCGTACGGGAGTCCAAAACTTTCGACAATTTTCGATGTTATTCTTCCCTTTTGTTAGTCCACAATATTAAATGTTCGTTTAGTTTTACGAAGCGCTTCTGGCTCAGACTAATTTGTTGAGTTTGGGCCATTCCATCTTTTATCCCCCCCATGGATGAAATTGAGATTTTCTCTGTGTGGCTGTGTCGGCACCTTTGATCTTTTTTCTTGGGGGAACAATTTTGACTAACCTCTTTCATGGGGGGGGGGGGGGGATAAAAAATGGAATGGCCCTTTGCGTAGTATACAGAGACTCGGCAAATTAGTCTGAGTCAAATCGACATCGCTTACCAGAAGCGCTTCATAAAACTAAATGAACATTTAATATTGTGGACCAACAAAAGTGAAGAATAACGTCGAAAATTGTCGAAAGTTTTGGACTCCCGTACAAATAGCAAATCGAAGTCCGCGTAAGGGTGCCGTACGAATAGCCACTACATTATTAAAAATCAAACAGGCTACATGTAAGCTTACATGTACATACTATTGATCCCAATTACGTCCTTTGAAATGGATTGAAAATCAGCCCATTTCATGGTCGTTGGTTTCAGTCTGCGGTTATGTTGTGTAATGTTGAACTTGCGATAAATAAATTTCAACTTGCAGTCAAATATGCTCAGGTAATACCTTTTCTGGAAAAACAGTTGTTCCTGTACAAGTTACAAAAAGTTAACTACAAGTTAAAGTTTATTCTGCACAAGTTCAACGTTTTGAAATGTTACCAATCTTGTGGTCAACTTACAGTCAACAAAAATGTGTTCACATGAAAAACTTTTTTTTAAACTGGATTGAAACCATCAGTGCCTGAATCAGGCTGATGTTCAAGCCATTTCAATTTAAATATGTCGGGAATCAATATTATTAATTTTGTAACTACTGGTGTGTGACAGGTTGATTGGCTATCTTCACTAGGTTGAATAGTTACAGTATCTTTACACCATACTGAATTAGTAGGTGCCAGTTCTAAAGGTCCCACGGATCACTTTAGTGATTTTAGCACAGAGTACTGCTCTTCTGCCCCAGTCCCTAAGAACCTAGATAATGATACCCTTTGTACCATCAAGTGTTGCAAAGAAATCTTAGCTTCTGGCTCTATGATTGAGATGTAAATTTTTGTTTATGCTTGGGCAGGAGAATACTTGTATATGTTGTGGTTCAAATTTTTATTTGGTTTAATTTTTTTCAAACCAGTTTGATTTTTGTTTTCCTTTGTCTTAGATTATGGTACTGAATCTGAGACAAAGGAAAATAAAAATTAAACTGGTTTGAAAATTTTTAAACCAAAGAAAAATTTAAACCACAATATATGTAAGTCATTGACTGGTTGGGAAAATCTGATTACCCCTTTCTGATGATTGATGATCAAATCCTAATCAATTCCCATTACTAATACATGTATCAGAATCACAGAAATGTTGTTCAACAATACATGTTGGTGCAAGGATGACATTCTCTCTCTTTCCACAGAGTCTTCTAATGTTAATGGACAGTCCACTGAATAAAGCAGGTCTTTTACAAGTCTACATTCATACAGAGAGAAATGTGCTAATAGAGATAAACCCTCACACTAGAATCCCAAGAACATTTGATCGGTTTTGTGGACTAATGGGTAGGTGGTCAATAGTGCAATCCTTGATTGTGGAAAGAGTCCTTAGTTAACATTTTTAGAGAGTCTAGAGGATAAAATGTTACCTTTAACTGTCAACTAACAAATAAAGGGATTTTTTATTATTAACTCAGTGTCAACAGGGTTGAACAGTTGAAAATTTTATCTTCAACCAGCAAATTACTGTAGTTTCTGCCATAAAGCGATAGTATTGGCCTTGCATGAGTGGATCAAGCAGTTAAAGATGTGGTTGATTGGAAGCGAATGCCAGCAGCTGTCAAAGCTGCCCTATTGAAATCACTTTTTTATTTTATTTTTTTTTATTTTTTTTATGTACCATATTTTCTCGATTAGACACCGGGCCCTGAATAAATGCTGGGTTCAAATAAATGCCAGGTCAACAATGAGGTTGAGTTTTAAATAAATGCCCCTGGGGTTTATTCAAGGTACCAGCATTTATTTGAGGTCGGGCATTTTATTTGAATAGTGTATTGTGTGACTGATTGTTATGCGGACTTTCTTTACCCAGATATAAAGTTAGTCATCTTTTTCATCCCAGTGATTGCTTCATCATTTTCTTTATCCGAGTTGATGGTTTTTATGAAAAAAAAATGTATAAGTCTCAAGGTTAGGGATTTTAGGAACAATTTGATCAATTCAGCTATTGAATCAGGAAATTCCAGGAATTTAGTAGTGAAAGACGTAAACTGTGGTCATGCAATATAATAAAAAAGTACCCCTGTTTAATAAACACCAGGCTGGCGAGGCAGTCACTAAAATACAATACAAAGTTAAATGTTGATCACTTCTCTGAGCTTTGAAGACTAGATTAGTATTGTATCTGGAAATGAATTCATGAAAGGTATTCCTGATTAGTTTTTTTGTTTCTTTTGGTTCAAGTTCAGTTACTGCACAAGTTAAGCATTCATGCTGCAGACGGACCTCAAAAGTTACTCAAGGTAATTATTTCAGCTCAGAATACTTTCCTTATAACACTTGTGACATGACATAATTGGTGCAAATGAAAAAAATTAGAGTTAAGACAAAGTGATATTTAGAACAAAATTCCAGTTCTGTGTCACTTATATAAAACAAGTACATTAGACAATAAAATAGTGATTGGTTGATGGGCAATCAAATCAAAGTTTTAAATATTCTAGCCTAAATAAACCATGGTATTTGTTAAACTGTTAATTTGTATGAATAGATTTAAGTTATTGATCCATAATTAAATAAAAGTGATATATTGCTGGACAACTGGGTAGTGCTCAGGGTCTGAACTCCCTGTTTGTGTTCAGTTGTCTGTGTGTCTTACATGTGACAATGGACACATGCACACACCCAGATACAGTCCTAGAATGAGGTCAGTGAGCATCATAGTCCAGCCAAGATCTTTCAAGGACTGGCTGGTTCCCTTGCCTTGCACAATTCTTGAAAATAATAAACCTCTTCACTTCCAGAGTCAATTATGGAGATATGCGTCTGATTACAGTGTAGTTCTGACTCTTGAGTCTGTTGACGAAATCCTATGGTATGACCATTCAAATGAAACCTCTTTGTCAGTACTTTTGCATGGTACCATTTGTTTTCCAATATTTTGCAAAATGAAATTTGGGATTTTTCTTGAATTTTGGTATTTGGCACTCTTAGGAGTTAGAGGTTAATAGCAGCACAGTATACATGTAGTACTGGTATTTGTACTGTGACCAACAACAGTGTTGATGTTGCAAATTCTGTGGCACAACTTACTGAGTGTTCCATTTCATTTTCAGGTTATTAAAAATCCAGTGACAGATCATTTACCACCAGGCTGTAGAAAAGTTGGTGAGTCACTGTACCGAGCAGCTATAATGTAGTTTCTTAAATAAACAACATTATTGTTTGTTACATGTAAGGCTTGTCCCATGCACACTCCCAGATACAGCCCTGAAATGAAGTGAGCATCATAGTCCAGCCAAGATCTTTCAAGGACTGGCTAGTTTCCTTGTTGCACTTGTTTCATTCAGTATGGAGGCCCTGCCAGAGGGGGGTTCCCGTGTCGCTTGTCTGACTTTTAAAATGTCTTGCGTCAGTGTTTTATCAATGTTTCACGTTGCTGTCGGAAATTGAACAAACATTTGTCTCTTGTCGCGATTTCATTTTACGTGCTGTCGCTACTTTTTGGGTCATGTCGCTTGTCTGAATTTACCCTGGCAGGGCCTCAATATGTTTACTATACTGAATCCCATTTACTTACGAAGTCCTCCCAACACACTAACAAAATGTATGTGTACATTCTTCATGTAAAATGTATGAACAAGAATTGCAGTGGAAATCCATAGAGTGGCTTTCAGATTTGTTTTGAATTTATAACTTAATTGACCCACATATGTAACACCAAGCACGGGATTTGAACCCAGGCCATTTTTGTAGAACTTAATGCAGGAGAGGTGACATCAACTTACCTCACTAATTTCTTTTATTTATCTTGATAGAATTTTTAATAATTTGACCTTCCAGGGACCTCTTTCCATTCTGATAACCTTGTAAAATTGAAGGATATCATCCCAAAAGATGAGCCCATTGTTTTTGTTGTGGGAGCCATGGCTCATGGCTCGGTAAGTCTGCTTGATTAGTACTATAACTTGTTTAGTCCTTTTTGTCATAAAAATAATAAAAGACCACATGGTTGTTACTTCATCTGGTCAGTATTTGTTATGCTCTCCACAACTGCAGGACGCTGGTGTGTAATTTATTTAGCCATACATTTATGGCAGGTTTTTTTTTTTAGTTTTTGTGATCAGGAAACACTATTGTCATCAGGCGAGACATTTTTGTCAATGCAAGGAAACACTTCCGGTGTAACAATAGAATTGTCAATCACAACCAATCAAAGCAAAGAACTGACGAAATCGGAAGTAGTTCTGATGATTGTCTTACAATTCTTCATGCGCAAAACTCAAATAATATTCCATATATTCCCTTTAATTAAACTTAGACTGAATTTCAGCTCAAGAGTAGGCTATCAAGATTTTTGAATTTATCTGCCACTACAAATTATTTCAGCAGTCTAAAGCAAAGCGAAGTCGCATGACAACTCATATCATACCAGTTTGTTTACTTCTTAACTGAGAGAAATTATAATTCTTCATGCTTACCTTTAAGAATTCATAACTCAAATAATATTCCATCAATTCACTTGAATTAAAGACTGAATTACGGCTAAAGAGTAAGCGATCAAGATTTCAGAATTTATTTGCCAGTAGAATTTAATTTTAGCCTGTCCAGCCTATCAAGAAAGCATTGAAGCTAGCCAAGATGCCAGCTGATGAGTATTTTCCCTATCGATAGTTTAAACCCAGCGTTCCTGCCAGTACATCTGCTCACCAGAAAATGCACTCAAATCGTTTGTCAAATAGCATTTGCTTGTATGCTGCACAATAGGGAAGATATCAATGACGTCACCAATTGTTATTAATGTGCCAACCAGAGCCTTATTGGCTGCCGAAACAAAGAGTTCTTTTGTTCCAGTGGTTGGCACATTTGAATAACAAAAATAATGTTTGTAAACAGATATCATCCCTATTCATGCTATATCAGCACAACACATGGCCCCAGTGGGGCCCTATTTTTTTCCTTTAAAGTCCCATTCTTTTATCCTTTATGGATATTTTGAAATTTATGTACATTGAAACATTTAGACATGCTCCTGCTTCTGTAACAACAGTTACAACTGGATCTCTTTAATATGTAATTAGTGCGCAGTCACATGGGTGCCCAATGACATTATCCTAATAATATACATGAAAAAATTACTCAATTCTGATTGGCTAAGAGCAGTGCAGTTCAAGTGTAACACCAGTGCAAAACGTGTAACACCGGTGCAAAAAGTGTAACACCAGTACCAAAAAATTTTTACAAAAAAAAATATTTCCAAACAAAAATGGATGCTCGTGCAATTTTGAGCTTTTTGAAAAACTCACTCGTGCAAATTACAGCGGTTACCATTAACACGCGACCCATCGCTCTTCATCCCCGAAGGTCAAATTTGAGTTTGGTGGACGTCAATCAAAGAAAAGCCGTTAACATTGTTTTTCTTTTAAATTACAATTTTACCAAAAAAAATAGTAAACATTTTAAAACAACAAATTTCAAAGTCAATTATAGTTTTAAAGAGAAGATTTCATTCAACATGATATAAAAACTGGCGTTTCGTGCAGCCGTGGCTTCCCGGCAGGAGTTGTGATCCGCCTACAATTTATCATGCATCACTGAGTTGTAAATTATCACGTGCAGTGAAATTTAAAAGTTTTGTTCTAAAAATACGGTTTCTACAAACAGCAGCATTTCTTTTTGTTTAAACTGGCTTGGAAATCGAGTTTGATTAAGTTTTACCTTTCCTCAGCGAGTAAAATTGTCGATTTTTTAGCTCTGTTTGCTTGAAATCCTATCAGAGTCTTAAAATAATTTTAACGGCTTTTCTTTGATTGACGTCCACTAAACCTCAACTTTATCCGACTGTTTTGAAGGCGGTGGGTCGCGTGTTAATGGCAACCGCAGTAATCCCAAATTGAACTCGAAACCGTATGATTACCTATCCAAATATACTTTTTGTAATTGGATAGCTGTAATTGGGCACCTACATTGCATGCGCATCAATAAATCAGGTGCACTTAAATGGGTTCTTTTTCCTGTTTTACCACTGGTCTCAAACTGATAGAAATGTCCCTGACGTCTTTAGTAGAATGAAGTTCACATAGATTTCTTAATCTCAAATTTGTTATTGATGTGATTAATATACGTTGTGTCATAGAATTCAGGGATAATCATGCTTGTAATTAATTTCACATTACTCGCCGATTACTCCCTGAATTGTACTCCAGTCAGTCCAATTACTATTACTAACTTAGGTTGAAGAACACTATTTGTTACATATATGTTATATCAACTGAAAAAAAATTAAACTTTGTGTGATGTGGCATAACCACAGGGTCCAGAGGAGCTCTATTTGATCTTACAAGACGCTATTTTCTTCGAATCGAATCTTGAAAGTTTAAGTGATTGCGTTACACAAAATATGTACCGCGGGCCAAATTACTAAGGGCGCAATTATCTTCGGAAGGCGAAGCTTTCCGAACTGTACACCGATTTTCGCAGCTTCCGAGCCCGTAGTAATTTGGCCCGCGATACATATTTTGTGTAACACAATCAGTTAAACTTTCAAGACAGCGACGATTCAAAGAAAATAGCGTCATGTACGATCAAATAGAGCTCCTCTGGACCCTGTGGCATAACATGGTATGGTAAAGTGTATGACATGAGTTTTTGCTTTTCCAGATTGATGTCCCGTATGTAGAGGAAACTGTAGCAGTCAGTCAGTATCCATTATCAGGGGCTCTAACCTGTGCTAAAATCTGTACAGCATTTGAGGAGGCGTGGGGAGTGTTATGAATGGCACATGCAGTATACTGCACACGAGTCCTCTACAGATGATCTCTAATGAGCCGTCAAGCTTTCAGGTTCTGATGCAAAGCCAGACAACAGCACAAAGCAACGAGGAGCCGTAACCGAATATCGGACCTTTCGAACAAATGAGAGTCAATCTGTACAATTACCATAACAGACCTCATCATCAGGACATTAATGTATTATAACCGCATACATGTAGCAGTCTGAGGCATTTACCATTTGTAATGAACACGTATCGAGAAAAGAATTTGATTTGTTTATTGAATAATTTTAAAACAGTTTAACTGAATGATACCACACAGCCTTGCAAGCATATTTTTTTTTAAATCTAAAGGATGGATACAAACAAGGGTTATATGAAGATTCACAGAACTCGTATAGAAACAAATCATTAGCTTGTCATTCTGTTGATGCGCAACAAAGGTTATGATTACATCCACCCTGTATTGCAACCAACCACACAAACGTTTCCCGGTTACACTTAGGTCATCGCTGTTTTTTTTTTTTTTACCTCAGTTTACCATCATTTTCGTGTGGACTGTGAGGGCCAAACCATTTATCATAATAAATTACAATGTAAAACTACGTTTTGTCCGCCCTTGTTTTTTTGCCGTTGACACGCAAATGAAATTTCCATTGATTTTTTTTCATTGTCAGACATCTCCCACACTAGGTAGTGATATGAAAATTGCCGTTTTCAGTGCGTTTTTGATCGTTTACGTTGAGACTGAAATCTCCGTAGTTACATATAAGCTATCGTAAACGGATACGCTTGGATGAGACCTTGCACTGTAGTACAGTCAATCCTCTCTAAACGGACACCTCTCCAAGTTAGCCAAGTTCGCGCCCGGATTGGGGGCGGGGAGTACTCAACAAAGTTTTGTACAGGGATGCTCCGCCCCGAAGTCCAAACCCTTACCTTTTTATGTACCTTTTTTGACAGAAAAGGTAACCCTTTCATATACCTGTCATAGAAAATGGTTCTCCCTTTATATACCTACGTGGTTTGTCATGATATTCTGATACATGTTGTAAGGACAAAGGAAAAACATTTGAGCAATGGTTTACTCGCTTTTCACTTCATTATAATAGACGAATCAGCCGTTTACGTGCGTCTGTTTGAGATACTTTAAAGGCCCTTTCTATATACCGGAATGGTAGTTTTCCCTGCCTTTTTCTGTACTTCAACTCGTGAAATCCTTAACGTCTTTCGGGCGGAACATCCCCGTGTAGCGCATTATAGGTCTCCCCCCCCCCCCCCCCCCCAGGAGTTCGCGCCCCATGCCTTCACGCGCCTCCCGCTGTACAACACAGTAAGACGGATACCAAACGTTGGTCAGGCCCATCAGTGGCTTATTTTACTGTTGCTGAACTCTCTGTAAAACCAACACTTCAATTTTCTGTCTTTTTAAACAAACCCTGTACAGCAAGTATCCAATAAAGATAAAGAAAAAAAGTCGATATGAAACAGAACGTGTGCGCGCATTAGCCGACTTCCTATCACCCTCCCACCTTCTCCTCTTGCCCGGGAGTGCCTACCCTGGTTTCAAAGCAACACAATGAACAGTCTTTTACTGGTTTGTCTATACTTTATTAATTTTACATTCAGTTCTGGTTTTGTTTGTTGTTTAAGAGTTTAGTTAATATCCAGTATGAAGTTACGGAAAGTTGTCACTATATTTGAACGTCTGGCGTTGGCACGTAAACCCGGCGTTAAGTTTTGTGCAACTCGTCCCTAGCATGAGCAGCGCCCCCAAAACATTTTGTGCCAGAATGTTATGTACTGGACTACTAGAAGCCTCTCTGGATAGACCAGCGACGAGCATGACGTGATCGCAATCGACCGAGCGAGTGGTTAATTAATTATTACGATTTTCAGATTTCCGTTTCTTTTGTTTAGCGTTTACTATACTGCTAACCCTAACGCAAAGCACAAAGCTAACCCTAACGCAAAGCTAACCCTAGGTAACTCTTACACAAAGCTAACCCTAGCTGACCCAAACACAAAGCTAACCCTAGCAGCTTACCTAGATTTTATACTGGATACACATTTAACCTAGATTGACTACTGATCCAACCTGAGACATATACGTCCTCAGACAAGGAAAACCACTGAGAGTCCATGGCTTGAATAAATAAACCTCGGTTCTTGTGAAACGTCTGGCACTAATTCTAAAGGCCGCTGACGAGATCTATTCGCTTTAATAAGCAATGTTTGTTTTTGTTCGGAAATATCTAAAATGGATCATACTGGTCAAGGTAAGTTAAAGTTAACCCGGGATCAGTGCCAACTTTGAATTAATATATAGCATATGTTGTGGTTCAAATTTTTCTTTACTTTAAAATTTTTAAAACCAGTTTGTTTTTTGTTTTCTTTGTCTCGTAATATGATAATGAATCTGAGATAAAAGAAAATAAAAATTAAACTTGTTTGAAAAATTTCAAACCAAAGTAAAATTGAACCACAACATATACACCATGATAATGCTAATTACACCTGTAAGTTCCTTTTTTGGCCTACAATTTTATTTGCCAACTCTCAAATCTTAACACAAATAAATGAAACTTTGAAGAAGAGAAAAAATGTTCTTGGGTAATCCAGGATTAGTTCGAATCAGCTTTCAAATAACCCTTGAGTGCTTTTTTTATAGTTTCAATATCAAATCCAATTTAATATTCTTCTGTGTTTAATCTTTACATCACTTAATTACCCCCATACATCAAACATATATACATGCATCAATAACTAATTACTGTTCATTTCACTTTGTACATGTACATGTATACATGTTGTCATCATAGATTACAACCTTTGATCAGGAGCTATTTTAATTTTGCCTGGCAAACATTTACCTGTTTTTTTTTTCTTGCAACTCAAATAAAAGTAAACAAAAGGGAAGAAAAATAGGTTCTAAAGCTAGATTACCATCATTAACACCATAACTGGAGTACTTTGAATAAAGTTAAACCTCTGGTATAAAAGCAACCCACCAAAATGCAATCAGAGGTGGTCATTAGAGATGTGGTCTCCAGGGGGAGTACTCCAGAAAATTTCTGGTGGGGTGGGGTTGTGTGGACAACCTCTTGAAACTCTCTGGTTCAAGTACAGTTATATAAATTATCAGGGTTCTCCTTATCAGGCGGTAACCGGTAAAATTTACCACTTGAAGCAGCACTTATTACCGCCCGTAACCGCTTGCCCCAGGAAACTGTTTAAGACACACAGTTTTCCCTTTACCGCTTAGCAAAAATCCCTTACCTGCTGAGCTAAAATTTAGGGAGAACCCTGAATTATACATGTACAATTTGAAGACAAAAAAATACTGCTTATAAAACAAAACGGATTGTCACTGTAAGCTTCAAAGGTACAAAAATAAAAATTCCACTTCTCATCATTCTCTGTTTCTTCGGACCCCCAATTTGCAGGGAAATGACTTGAAACTTTATAATCTTGTCACCAAGAATAAACGTTTGCAGATGATCTTCAATAGTATTCCAAATGAATAGTCCATCAGTGAAATTACACAGCCCTCACAAGAACAATATACAAAAAATTGTCTGGATGACTAAAATGTTCACTAATCCAGTGAACAGGAGTCTCTAGAGGGGGCTCAATGCCTTGAATCACCACTCGCCACTCATTATCAACTGCTCCACTGCCACTGGAGAACACTTCAGGAACAAACTCGTGTAACAAATCACCAAGGGTGCGATGCTCACCTACAGAAAACAAGAATATTATTGGTAACTATATAAATGATGGGTCCGCATTTTTTTTTTTTTTTTTGGTGTTGAGTTCATGAATCGCCTTGTAGTGGCTGGGATTAACTGCAGAATACCCAGCCAATCTAAAACACTTCCTAAAACAGCTACTAAATTGCAGCCAGATATAGCCATGTAGCTGCAAGCCAGAGGCTACATGAGTGTCTCAAGTAACTGCAGTAACCGCTTTGAAGCTGTACCCCTGAAAAAATACTGGATATGCCACTACGCAGTCAGCCTTTTAAATTTCATAGGGGAAGGGGTGGCCTTTTCCACTCCACAAGATGAGTAAGGCTGTTAGCTGAACTACATGTATCTGCATAGCCACATATCTAGTTTTTTTAGAGGTGCATTAAAATCGCTCATTCTGTAGTTAACTCAAAGGGCTGATGCTGTAGCCTCACTCATCTTGTTGTGTAACCAGTACAAACAACAGCAAGGGGAGGCAAGGAAACCGTGTTTCATGCCCTGGGTTTGAACTCATGACCTCTCACATTTTTGGCACACATGACAGTCTGCCCTACCAACTAAACAAGCAATAAGATTTTGCTGCACTGTACATGTATATGTTACAGGCTGTTCAATTTCATCCTTGGTTTAATTTTCATTTTCCTTTGTTTGATATTCAATAATCATTTATTAGTGCTCATAGTAAAGAACAATTTGGAAAATAAAAATTGAACCAAGGATAAAATTGGACCACAACATAATATAAAAACATTAAAATAACTTTTTAAATCACTCACCATTCTCGTTAACAGGTCTAAACAACTCCTGGATAAATGGATTATCAGACTGCAAGGCCATCAAGAAAAACATATTACATAAACAAAATAACAATAATAATACTAATCAAAACAACAACAACAAATCTGATCCTATCAATCTTGAGGCTAACATTACAGCCAGCATTGAATAATTGAATAACAACGGTAAAAGTAGACAACAAACAAAATATACAGTACCTGTAATATTCTAAATGGAATAAACTTGAAATAAGGATCATCCCCAGTTCTCTCCATCAGACGGCGGTTCACAGCCCAAAACTGTTCAAATTTATCTGTGGAATGTTACATTATTGATCAGAATGGCTCAGTGTAAATAAAAAGTGATGACAGGTCAATCCACACTACCATGATGAAATTAACAATTTCTCTCATAAACTCAGTCAGACAATGCTGACCATTTGGATTTGGAAACTAAGCATGTTTTCACCAAAAAGCATCACTTGAACATACATTCCCTCCCCCTTCCCCTATGAAAAATGTTGAGTTCCTGTCCAAAACTCACCATTACTTAATCCCAGCCACAGTTGTTTATGGTCTTTCTTTTGCATTGAATTTATAACTTGAGATCTGTGTTTCAAATTATCAGCCTATGACATAAAAAAGGAATAATGAACATTAGTTAAACCCAGCCCTATGTTTTTGTATCAAGGTATAAACTCCTGGGTGGAAAGAGAGAACTTTTCTGTCCAAGAAAAATACAACATCATTATCGTGGCAGCATGGTCTAGTGGTTAAACTTATGGTGCTGGACTTGCAATCTGACGGCCCCAAGTTTGTTTAAAATGTTTATGTTCAGTTTATAAATAAATTAAAATATCTTATTATGTTGATGCAGTTGTTGAGAGTTAAGATTAGGGAAGTATTTAACATGATTTCAAGCAAAACTTTACCAAAAGATCACAGACAAATCACTAACAGTTGGCCAACTGTCGACCAACAGATTACCAATTACTATTGGCGGGTTGTTGGCCGACAGGTAACCCAAACATTGTCGGTAACCCGACAGTCAACCAACTATTGACCGACAGTCAGCAGACAGTCGGCCGACTGTTGATGAAGTGTCGGCCAACAGGTCACTAAAAGTCAGCCGACAGTCAGTGGAGGGGAGTTGTTTTCGCTTTTACCCAATTATCACTTCTGTGTTAAATGCATCAACACTTAAATATAGTGATTTATTTATTTATTTTATTTAACAGCAGAGAACAGGCTTAAAAACTGCTCTTTAGGTGGAAAGTCCAATGTCCTAACCACTAGATTATCATGCTGAGATCACTGATTGTCAGGTCAAATCTTATTTATGATGAAAATAAAATTTAGTCATAATTCATTTTAATTTGGGATTCCAGGTTACAAAGCAGCTACCTCTTTCACTGCAGACATGAACACAGCTTCAATGGCTTCTTTTGCAGGGCATCGCATTATTTTATCTTCTGGAAACCTCTGCAAAGAAAGAAATTGCATTGACATAAGGCAGTTATGTTCTGAACCTTTTAAAATGTCAAAGGGAACAAAGTTGTACTCATCACCTGGAAGTGAACTGTAAGGTTCCATGGTAAGGATGCTGAAGATCCATGTAGATCAAACAGCACACCAATTGGATAGTGCCTATAGTGGAATAAAAAAAAACAACATGCTGGTCACACATGAGTTTATGTATCACACTGATGAGGAGATAAAACATTACAACTTACCATGTTAAGATACATTTTCAAATTTGAAAATTTACAGGTCAAACAATTTAAATATTACATTAGTTGAAATAACAGCCACAGCATCATCAACTGATTGTGATTTTTAAAGGTAATAAATATACTTTACTTAATGGTTTAACAGATAAACAGCATTTGTTGTTATAGTTAGGTAGTGATTTTTAGCTATTTAGCTATTTACCATGTATTGTTTTGTTGTCTGTAAACTGTATTTTATTTCTTTTAACAGAGTCGTTCTGAAAACCATGTTCATGACGAACGCATCATGTATAAAGATTATTATTATATTGTTATTATTTTTTATATTTTACAAGTTGTGTTGTAAATGCAAGCAATGAATAAAATGCCCATGTGAATTACCTGTTAAATCAATAAAAAATGGATTAATTACTATTCAACTGAAATTCCTTTCAATTTTGTTTCTGTATCTTCAAACTGGGATATAAAAGTGTAATACAACAATCTACTGTGTAACACGCTGGGTATTTTGCGTGTTCACTTTTCCTTATTAGGAAAATATTGGCATCATAATCAAATAATAATGCATTATATTGACGGTTAGTTGGAAGAAAATATCGATGGCTACATGTAGATGGAGGCGGGGTCGCAAAGCGACAGAGCCCACTATGAAGAATAAATTTTTCTTCCAAGGCCATCAATATAATGTAGTATCACGATTCTCAGATACTTTTGTCTGCTTTTGAGACGTCAATATAAAGTCGTATTGTCGTCTCAAAAACCAGCCTGTGATTGGTTGAAAATTTCCCGAGGCAATTTAATGGGTTCCTTGCGTAGAAATCCAAAATTAAAATTATCTTCAAAGGAGGGGCAAAAATGTTGATTACTTTGTCAAGTTTGACAGATAAACAACGTTGTATTCAATGCAACGACCCTTTCTATCGAAAGTTAACGATAAAATGAGTTTAAAAGCTGCTTTTGTTCGTTTAAATGGTTTGTTTACATTGAGCTATGCTGTGTGCGCGCTATCACGCCATCATAATTTGACAAAAAAGTTTTGGGCTGAAACCTTAATGGCAAGTTTGCATTATTTACTCATTTTTTCGACGTTTGTAACTTTAAAAAACTTCGAAAATATGTTCTATCAAATTTGTTCTATTCCAATGAGCAATTTATAGCGTGAAAAATCTGTGTTTTTGAAACTTTTTTGCTAAACAAAAATATGATAACGCGTACAAAACGTCATGCATGTCAGCTCGTGACTAATAAGAATTTTAGTTTTGATCAAAACAAGTTATCTTCAGTTTTGCTTTCTTTTTTGCCCGAAAAACAGTTGAATCGTGATACCAAACCAATTTCGATTTTGAGACGGCAATACTGCATTATATTAACGGCATTGGAAGAAAATATATTCTTCGTATTGGGCTTCGTCACTTCGCGACTCAGCCAAATACGGAATATATTTTCTCCCAACTAGCCGTCAATATAATGCAGTATTGCCGTCTCAAAATCAAATTAGTTTGTAGTATTTGCAGTCTAAATATCGCAATTAGTTTTGTATCATGATTCAACAGTTGTTCGGGTGAAAAGAAAGCAAACTGAAGATAACTTGTGCCTATCAAAACTGAAAATCTTCTAGTCATGAGCTGTCCATGGTTAATAAAGTGCAATGGTTATGAAACCTGAGAAATGTCTTTGTTTGATGTTGTTGTTATCGTTTTTCAGCCTTGACCCTGCACAACACAATAGATGTTGATCTTTTGTTCGAGCAACTGACCAATAGAAATGGTGCTATTAAGTTATTCAGTCATAGGGTGTGATCAAAAAACAAAAGATGTGTAGGGTCAAGTATGGTTCAACACAAATTGTAGCTCCTTTGTTATCACTATTGAAGTCTGAAGGTTGAACATAACCTGTCCCTCAATTAACTATGAGCTGACTATGAGCTGTCTAACATAATGTTTTGCATGTATAATCAGACTTTTGTTTTTCAAAAAAGTTTTGAAAACACAGGCTTTTCACACCATAAACTGCTCATTGAAACAAATCAAATTCACTCACTCTTGGCAGGAATGCTTGACCAGTTTTGACTGAGAAAGGCACTTACCATTTCAAAGGCTGCCCATCATATTCAAACCACATTTCATCCACACTTTCATTGCTGATTGCTCTTTGGAAATGTCGCTGAACTTTATCAGTTACAAGAGTCAAGTAGCTCAATCTAGGCACCAAAAGCTGAAAAATACAATGATATTTATATCGGGGACAAATGAGATGACGTACTTAAGGTCATTTCCTAGTATTACACTGTGCATTACTCTACTGTACATATATCTTGCATCAATTGTGCATATTTAACTGAAATTCTGTATAATAATAATAATAATATTAATAATTGCTGCGGAACGAGCGTAGCGAGTGAGCAGCAACATAATCAGGATTTAAAAGAAATATATGAGAAAAAAATATAAGCTAGGAAAAATCTTGATTTGATCACTTTTTACCAGAATTCACTGCGCCACAAACACATTTTGGGCCAGAATGCACTGCGCCACGAACAATAGCCTCGCTTGCTGCTTCTAGCCTGTGACAGCCACTTCCTCCCCGATTTTTTTCTGAGGGGAGGAAGCGGCTGTCACAGGCTAGCTGCTTCAAGCTTTGTAATATTTTGGTCCAACATGTCCCAGTCGAAATCTGAACTCAAGTGTCGAAGACTACCGCGAGTTGAGCGAGGACTGTGAGGCATGGCAATAGGACCGTTGGATAGCAAAGATTTTAGAAGATTGTACGGAATAGAAGACAAATTTATTTTGAAATCACTCCGACAGCGGTCGATGTGACTGAGACGGCTAGCTAGTAACACAACATACTCATTATCAATAATTCACCTAAATTTTCACACCTTCCTCGTGGTGAACGCGTCCTGTGCTCAACAATATTCTACAGACATTGCAAGAACTTGATGCGTGAATTACAAAACAAAATTAGTCTTAATATCAGCTGGAGTTTTCGTCGATTCATCCCGGTTATATTTGCTTTGCTTCCCCTCAAAAAACGAAAGAGAAAATTCTGTAATACAAGCGGAACGACAAAACAGCATTATTACAACAAATTTACCGCAGCAATTACTATCTTTTGGATACACTAGTAATAATAATAACAATTTATATAGCTCTATATTCCAATGATTTCTCATGGTGCTTTACAATAAAAGATTAAAAACTAGATAAAAACTTAAAACATCTTTGCGATGCCTCTCTTAGAGGGTAAATTTCTTAACTTTGACTGATCTACATCCCCATTAGTACTTTCAAGAGGGAACTTTACAAACTCCCCTCTCTTGCCAGGGTGCCCCCCCCCCCCCCCCCAAAAAAAAAAAAAAAAAAAAGCAGGGGATGGCGAAACGATAGGTGCATAATACACAAAGGTGAAAAAAATTATTATGCCTGATCCTTGTGATGAGATTAAAATGCGAGCATAATGCCCGGAACTGACAGTACTGACTGATGCACCTACACATCTGTAATGCTAATTGGGGACAAACATTGTTTAGAGTACTCTCTTCGTATAAGCTTCGCCGCAGTTGGCTATTTACGTGGTATGGCCAAACACTTGAACATGGGACTTCTGTTAAAAATTTGCCAAGTGCTAGAATAACATTGAAACTGAAAAATACAACTGTTGCAGTGCAAACCAGTGAGAAGGCAAGTATTCTAAGCAAAGGAGATCACAGGTCTTCTCGCGGAAAACTTCCCTATCCAAACACGTATCATACGTTACTGTATATCGCAATTAAATAAAATTGCAGAATTAAAAATATAAGCCTTAAAGCAGTTTCTTACATAGTAGGGATCTGGCTGTTCCACTGTGACCACCTCATTCGAGCTGAGATTGAAACAAACTGGGAGTCTTCCATCCCAAATGTAACGTAAAACCTCCCTATCTTCCGCCATCTTGAAAAGTAAAACATTCCCAGGAGTCATTTCGCTTTCAAGAGTGTTACATCACAACATGGCGGCGCTCTTGAAACACGTTGATGGAGCAACGAGGATTTCTTCATTGTTTTATTGGAGTCCTACGTTGTGGTATTCAACGAAATCCCAATTGGTAACAAAATATAACTTTGAATTTTATAAGAAGAACTATAAATACATTCTTGATGAAAAGTTGGCATCGAGGGTTGCTCAAAGTCTTGGAAATTTACAAGATGGCGTTATAATCGAGACTAACCCTGGTCCCGGAGTGCTCACGAAAGCGCTGTTTGAAGCCGGAGCGACACATGTCATTGGACTTGAACCGGAAAGAAAATTCCATCCGGCTTTATGGGATCTTCAAGCAGAAGTTACTGCCAATAAACGATTTTATTTGCTTCATGGAGATTTCAGTAAAATTGACCCACATGATGGTTCCGTGGGAACAGGGGCATTTTGTACACCCCCTGCTATTTCTTCCAAGGATGTTTTAGACTCTGTGGAGGCAATACCGTGGACATCTGATGAGTTAACTGCGAGGTTTGTGGGCATTGAAGCTGCGACCAACCCCACAGTCCTACCTAGAGTTTTGATTGGACAATTGAGCAAAATGGCTGCCAAAAAGGGGATCTTCCAGAAAGGAAGATGTGAGCTGGTGTTTTTCTATGCAGAGGATCGAGCGCAAAAAATCGCTGCCCAGTTTGGGAGTAAATATTTCAACAGACTCTCCATCATGGTGTCTCTGTTTTGTGATGTTAAAGTTTTACTAAAGGAACCTTGTTCAGTTTTTTATCCTGTACGTGGAAAAGAAAAACACAAATTTCTAAATTTAGTTAGTATTGTGCCAAAGAAGGTTCCTGCTGTTGATATTTCTAGTGAAGATTTGCATTATCTAAACTACTTCATAAGACTTTTGTTGGTCAAGCCACATCGCAAGGTCATTGACGCTATTGAAAGCATCAGCCCAGGTAGTCATGTGATAGTAGACGAATTACTGTGGCCCCGTGATATTTCAGTGAGAGACTTGTGTTCTGATGACATTGGCAAACTGGCAAGCGCTTTCTTTCACTGGGAGGGAAGATCACTAAATTTCTATTATGATTCAGGATGCAAAGATGAACTGGATGGTTTAAAATTTATGTAGGTAAACCTGAATTGTAAACATATATTTAATGTAATAACTGTTAAAATATGATAAGACATTTCCAGTGATTTAGCTGTAATTTCCACTGCCATTTTTCGTTGTACAGTGTAGTTGCACTGCAACTTCAAACCGCTAGTGTGGACAGCCAGTGATTTCATTGTAATTTTAGATTTTCTGTTCGTTTCATGGCAATTCTAAAATCGAGTTTACAAAATGCATGTGCACTTTCAATACAAAATCTAAGTCATTTTTGTGCTCGGACATGAAAATGAAACTAAATTCCCAAGCATTTATCTGTTGACCCTCGACTTCTGAATGTGCAATATTTACTAGCTTCATTTTTACTCACCTCGGGTGACCAGGGGAACAGAGATGTCATACAAACACAAGAGTCAATTCAGTTTATGTGAACCAAAGCCATGTGTTAACATCCTGGTTATCTTGGTACAAAGTGGCCTTTTTCTAGTTCTTTTTTTCTTACAAAATCAAGCCTACAAAATATTGCAAGTCTTGTCACAGTCTTCCTTACATAAAATGAACTCAAATGCCTATCCAGTGCTGTCAACCAGAGTGTGTGCTGCTTGATTATTTTTTTTTTAAAGTATAGTACAACTCACTACAACATAATTCATTTCATTATCACCACAATGACTGTTGGTAACTGTTGCCCTTGAATCATAAAGGTTAGTTTTTGTTTCTGTGTTTACTGCATCATACAAATTCTGAAGTTCATGCCCCAGCTGATGTTTACATTTCACACTGCATCAATCAAGAATTATTAAATGACATTTGAACTCGTGAAAAATGAAACTGACAAAATGGTCAAAATCCACCAATCACAACCCTCAAACATGACCTTTTGACCCTGTTGAGTTTTGAACTTTGGAGTTTGTGTGTTATTGAAAAGCACAGTAATGTTAGCTAAGACAGCCTTGTGGTGTACTATTAAAGGGGGAGTTGCAATAGTTCTATTTTATAAAACTAGAGATTAGCACTGACTTAGCTTGGGCCTCCTTTTTCTGCAGAGGCTCAGAATCTTGCTCAAAAAGTGTTTAAGGGGTGAGGAAAACCTTCTAAGCATAGCAAGTGTAGGTACTAGGGCATACAGACACACAGACACTGTCTCGTTCTTCTCTTTTGCATGTTCCAACGGCAGTCACTTTGTTCAGCAGTTTTCCCTTTATACCCCGTTGAACCTCCGTGGAGGAGAGATCTTTAATCATAGAATATAACTGTAAGGATGGCCATTGTACAGGCATTGTAAAGGAAGCTTCTTCCTAGCTGTTTGAGATTAAAATGTTAACAATGTGCAGTAAAATGATCTCATCCAGAGGCAAATAAAAATCAACACCATAATCACAGAACCCATAAGGAAACCATCCAGCAAGTTGTCTTGTAGTTTTTGGTGAAGTTGAAGCTGCTTCTCGACCTCTTTCTTCAATTTCTCATAATTTTCGCTATATTGCTTTAACAGCCCTTCGTATTCTTTGAGTTTCTGCTGCAAAGTTTCCTCCCAATCACCTTTGGAAATAAAGAATAAAGTGAGAAGTAGTTGTCGTTCGTCCAAAAATAAAGTGATTGACATGAATTGTTGTTCAAGCCAAGGTAAAGGTTTCTCCCTCTTATTGTGTATGACTTCTTGACAAATTATTTTCAAACAGAAGTAGAAGGGTATTTCTGGGTTGCATGAACCTAATAAAACAACACCATTTTCAGAATGTTGCCACTCGACCAACCCTCTAGCTATAACTGCAGCCATTGAGAAAATGCCTTTCTTGCACCTCCAACATTTCTCTGATAATCTCCTGGCTCCTCCCGACGCATCGCTCCTTGCTCTAGCATGGTACGCGTGGTCTTGTGGGAAGAATGCAGAGCAGGAGACTAAAACTCTTTTCGCATTTTGCGTCCTTCCCACGCCGCACTTTGCGCTTACCGCCTGGAGACGAGGTAGGACAATCTCTACGACTTTGTGATGTTGTTCTCTAGTCGTTCTTCATGTGTATTCAGAATCTACTTGTGAGAGATGGAACGACTCAGCTTGGTTTCCCTCTGAGCCAAAATGACAGTCCACTTAAGTATTTCAGTATTCTAGATTGTTAGTGAAGTGAAGTTTTGCTGCCACTGTTTTAAGCGATTTTTTAAGTGAGAGAACTGTGGAAGTTTGTTGTTTTGAGTCTTTAATTACTACCGTCCTTTTGACATCGAAAAAAGCCATGATTTTGTAGGTGCACCCACATTATATGCTGATGACTCAGAGGTCGACTTAATGAGTGACTCACAAACTGACTGACTCGCTGACTGAGTTGAATCCAGTGACTGAATGGGCGACTGCATGACTAAGTGACTGAATGTTCGGCTGACTGTCTGGCTAACCGACCGACTGGGCTGGCTAGCTGACTGACTGACTGACTGACTGACTGTCTGTCTGACTGACTGACTGACTGACTGACCGACTCAGTGAACTGACTGAGAGTGACTGACTGACTGACTGACTGACTGACTGACTGACTGACTGACTGACTAATTGACTAGGCAAAATAGTTGAACAAAAAAGTTCAAAAAAACTGCGTGGCACATGTGACACAATAAATAATGGAAAATGTTAATGTTGAAAACTGTCAAAAATTAGACATTTTTCAAACGTTTAGGGCTTAGCCCTTGTTCAGTGACTTGGGTTGGCTAGCTGGCTGACTGGGCTATAGATATCTGTCTGACTAATTGATTGGCTGACTGACTGACTGACTGACTGAAGTGACTGAATGAATGACTGGACTATAACTATCTGACTGACTAACTGGACTGACCGACTGACTGACTGACTGACTGACTGACTGACTGACTGACTGAAGTGGCTGACTAAAGTGAGTGACTGGCTGACTGACTGACTGACTGACTGACTGACCGACTGACCGACTGACTGACTGACTGACTGAATGAATGACTGAAGTGGCTGACTGAAGTGGCTGACTGACTGACTGATTGACTGAAGTGACTGTGGCTGACTGAATCACTGGGCTGACTGGAATGAATGACTGCCGGCTGATTTGCTCTGACGACTGAGGGCCAGCATTCGGCGAAACTTCAGCTTTGATTAACTTTTGAATCTCTTCAGTACGCGGTGGCCAGGTTACTTTAGTTTTCAGTTTTTTAGGTTTGGGTAGTTCTAGCAATACATATAAATTCAGTTTCTATACGAGAACCATTAAGGAGTGGAACATGCTGCCAGACCATATAATCGAGATGCCGACACTTAGTGCATTTAAATCTGCACTAGTTGAGATGTACAGATAAGTTAATGACTGCCAATGTGTTTGTTTATTTTTCATTTTCATTTATCTTGTTTTGCTTTTTATTTTTCATATTCGCAGTGATGTACTTAAGCTTTGCGAATTATGATATATAAATAAATAACTCAGTTCGCGAATTCACTGATCAAACCATATTTTTGTGACTGGCTAAAACTGAACATTTTACTTAAAACTTACTGAGTGGGTGATTGGCTGACTCAGACTAACTGATTGACTATGACTAATTGTCCGACTGACTGACCCAGACAATAAGATTTAGTTCTCATACCCTAGTGAGAAAAGTGAAAGGCTTATTTCACTTAACATAACCTTACCTATCTTCACCGTTTGATTTTCTCTCTCTTCTTTATCAATAATACTTTTATTCACAGCATTTTCTATCTCTTGAATCTTAATATCATGATGCTCGATAAATTTTCGTTGATTTTCCAAGATGCGCTCAAACGTTTCTAGTTTCTTGAATAGTTCCTCTGTTGCACTGTCATTTCTCGTCAATGGCGTGTCAGTGTCTTTACCAGTTATTAATGGCCTTTGTTCTGGAAGCGTATATTGTGACGAAGCTGTAAAAAAAATCGCATGCATAATATTAGCTGCATTCCATTCTGGGGACAAGAATGGGCTGATATATCTATATATCCGCCCTGCTGCAGCAGTAAGGAGTGGGAGCGCGGCAAATAAACAGCAAATTTACCAAAAGTAAGGGCGGGGAGGGGGGGGTGGCCTCCCGGTTACCTTACCTAGATCCACCCCTGATAATAACAACGGTCAACAACCTGTTGTTGTGACGTGCGTGCCTCGTTTTTTGTACAAAATAGCTCCAAGTCAGTGTTTATCAAATTTACATTTTTCTCGGATTCGGTGCTTTAGGCCCGGTTCAAACGTCGAACTTCACATGTGCCGAATCTAATGCAAATAAGCAAGAACAATAGATTTTGCTGATTTGCATTAGATTCGGCACATGTGAAGTTCGACGTTTGAACCGGCCCTTAGGTAAAATATTACATTTTACACTATAAATGCTCACAGCCGGATGAGCAGTTCTTTCCCCTTTCTTTTTTCTCTGATCTTTGCTTTATAAAATGTCCAGCGGAATTATGGAAAATACAACGTGTTTTTAGTTGCTGTATATACACTGGAAATATCAGATTCAATATCTACCGTCGAAAATACTGAATTAGTCACGGAATAAATAATATCGCACTCAAATTGTGTTTCGTTATCATCATAATTTTTATGGATCAGTCCTTTTACATTATTGTGAATGTTTTTGCCACAAACTAGGTTCCGCTTTTAAACTACTACTGTAGAACAGTTACAAACGGTAGATAAAACTGAGTATATTTACCATGTTTTGCCTTTTCGTGCGATAACTCAAGGTTTTCGCGCCACTTCTTGAATTTCATCAACAACTGGCCCATTATATTCGGCATTCGAAGAAGATTAGTAATTTTCCTGACGTTGATCTCGCTTTACAAACAGAAAACCCGGCGTCCTCGGTAAATCAATGGTAAATTAATTCGTCCTTACTAACAAGCCACTAATGAAAATTACTGGTAAATAGATCTTTCTAGATTTGAAGATATTGTAGCTTATAAGATCTTGATCAGGCATGGAAACAGTTCCAAATTCAAATTAACCTAATGCATCTGTTTCTCGATGTTTCTTTGGCACTGATCGCTAGCTGTCAAATCACAGTGGCTTCATTTCTGGCTCTTCTCATTTCTTTCCTTTCTTTCCATCTTTTCACGCAGGAAATTAAGAAAAAGGCAATGAATAGTGCGGTAGCATTCAAGAGCTTTGGTAATTTTCGGATTAAGAAGGCGTCAGAATTAATTGTTTGACTAGTAACAGGATGAGACCCAAAGAATTCACGCCACTTATAATTAAATTCATTTCCTTTATTAATATCAAGCTGTTTAAAATTTCCATTTTATCAAGTTTATTCAGACATATTAGCTCGAAGACTTATTTGCCTAAAATCTTAACTTACTTTTAATTTACATCAGTTAGGAGTTAAAAAAGTGTTTTCCGTGTGAGTTATAGAAACAACATTTCAATAGATCTTATCCAGAGGCCAACAATGTTCTTGGCAGCATACATATCAACACCATTATCACAAAACCTACGAGGAAACCAGCCAGTAAGTTGTCTTGAAGTTTTTGCTGAAGCTGAAGCTGCTCCTCGACCTCTTTCTTCAGTTTTTCGTAACCAGTTTCACGGCGTTTTTTCATTAGCCCTTCGTATTCTTTGAGTTTCTTCCTCAAAGCGTTTTCTTGTTCGCCTTTGAAAAGAAAGAAAGACAGTAAGTCCGAAAGCTGAGAGAAGGAAGGAAAAGTACTAGATTCTTATCCCGGCGGAATTAACGAAAAAGGGTTTTCCTTTCTTGTTGCGTCTTTTTGTTTTCTGGGGACGAGAATGCTCCTCTTTGAGAGCGTGAAAAAGCTATCATTTCAAAAAACAAAACGGCGAACAGATCAAGTCGCATTTTTCAAATAGATATTTGAACGAGTTCTGCGTGACTCTCAGAATCAAAGCATTATCCAGGCGTGCAACCTCATTACCAGGGCTTTATCCTTTTCTTTATCAGTAAAAAAGGGAATGGCCCTGGAAACGAGCCAGTTGCCCGGCGTGAAGAGGGTAGAGTCTACTTTCTATAGCTCAGAAGGAGGTCGGACACTTACTGAGAATTATATAACGTAATGTCGACACTTAGAATTTTATTTTCAATAAATTTTGAAGTGTAAAAAAGAAAATCTAAAATCCCCACTCAGGATTGAACCTGTGACCTCAGCTAGGCTTAGGCTAACATAGCCTACCGTACCACTGTACCACCTAGCTTCTCGGGTTGCTTAGTCCTAAATTTAACTATATAAACTGCTACCCCCAACCTCAACTGCAAGCTAACCAGTTACTCCGTTATATAAGTCTCAATAAGGTGTCCGACCTCCTTCTGAGATATGGAATCTAGCAATTTCCCGTGAAGAGAGAGAGAAGACGACTGTCGTCCCACAATACCACGCAGTCGCATTTCTGTCACGCTCTCAAAGTCTTAGAAATACAGTGGAATAAAGTGCCCGTTTCTTACTGTTTCGTTAGACGAAGTGGAGATAAGATACAAGTTTAATTTTATATTTTCGAACTTGTCAATTTTATGGAGCAGTTGACTGTCTCTGGCGTAAAGCATTGTCCAGTGCGTAGCTATATTAGATTAAAGAAAATCTGCCGCCACTTTGCAATTGTCTTTTAACATATCTGTATAAGAACATTTTCTCAGTTTTCAACAATAAGAGGAATTTAAATATATATCACAATCAGATAAAAGAAGAAGGCATCAGTTTAAGGACCTTAAATTTGCTTCCACGCATAACCACCAGACTTGTTAAGCCTGCGATAATGTACCTTTTTTCTGCTCCAAAATTTCTCTAATAATCTCTATCTTAGTAATGTTATTCTCCAGTCGTTCTTCATGACCACTCAGAATCTGCGAATGACATTCAAACATCTTCCAAAGGTCACGTGACTCAACCTGTTCTCCCTCTTCGTTCGTTGATGATCCGACAAGACGGTCAAACAATACGTCAGGGTTAGACTGAATCGTGTCTGAAAAGAGAAAGAAGGTCATGAAAAATGATTTTTATCAAAGAGCACACTGTTTAGTAATGATATTTCAACGAAGTTATTTTTAAAGAGATAACTAAGAAGGATAACTCTTAAACTATGAATGACGGACCTATCCAAATACCAAATGAATGAATGAATCAATCAATCAATCAATAAAGGAATGAATGAATAAATGACAGGACAGGCATGACACTAATGCATTGATTAATGCTGACCGGCTGATCGACAACTGACTGACTATCTGTCTGACTGACTGACTGACTGACCGACTGTCTGACAGACTGACTGACTGACTGTTTGACTGACTGACTGCCTGACGGACTGACTGACGACTGACGGACTGACTGACTGACTGAGCAGACTGACTGACTGACTGCGCGAACGAATGAAGCGAAGATCAAACGAACGAACTAAATAAATAAACGAGCGAGCGAGCGAGCGAGCGAACAAAAGAACTAGAAAAACGGCCACAGTTTTCCATAAGCTCAAAGATAATTTGAAGAAACGGCCTCAAGTTAAAGATTTTGTTCGCCGTACCTGTCTCCGTTTGATCATCCTCTTTCTTTTCTTTATCCATCATAATTTTATTGATAGCATTTTCTATTTCTTGAATCTTAATATCATGGTCCTCAAGAAAGTTCCGTTGATTTTCCAAGACGCTTTCCAACATTTCAAATTTCTTCAACAATTCTTCTTTGGACGAGTTATCGATTTCGCCTGTTGCGCCGTCATCTCCGGTTAACGGCTTATCTTTGTCTTCACAGATTAATGACCTTTGTTCTGGGCGAGTATGCTGTGACGAGACTGCAAAGACAATCAACATACATGATATTTGTTTGAATTTTTAAAGCTCTGGCAGCACTATTTTCATTGGTTGCCAAAAATGCGCGCTACCACACTCGGGGAAAACTGCCATGATCATTATCACGGCCGAGCGGGCCCAGCGGGGTGATATTAAGACGAATATATATAAACCACATGTCATGATCTACGATAAATTTTCGTTGATTTTCCAAGATGCACTCAAACGTCTCCAGGCCTTCGAATTCAGCCAGAGCCGATACCGCCCCGCTTCAGCTAAGACTCGACTATGGACATCCAATTCTACGAAGATAATTCCCTTAAAAATAAGGTGGGAGACAGGCTCCCGGGCACCCCCCCCCCCCCCCCCCCCAGGCCCACGACCCGCTTTGATCTGTCACGGATAACAGCAACCTGTTGTTGTGACGTGCGTACCTGCGTTTTTTTTGTATAAAATAACTCTGAGTGTTTATCAAATCTACATTTCTCTCCGATTCAGTGCTTTAGGTACGAAGATTAGATTTTACAAAATAAATACTCCCACCATGCGACGAGGAGCTCTTTCCCATTTCATTTTTCTCTGATCTTTGCTTTATAAAATGTCGAGCGTGATCAGTGTTTTTAGTTGCTGTATATACACTGGAAATGTCAGATTCAATATCAACCATCGAGAATACTGAATAAGTCACGGAATAGAAAATATCGCACTCAAATTGTGTGTTTCATATGATCATATGGCGAGTCTAGGTCTCTTTTAGATTATTGTAAATATTTTTGCCATGAACTCGGTTCCGCTTAAACTGTTATTCTTCACGGTTTCACCTGACGTCATCAGATTTCTAAAATCTAAACATCTCATTCTGCACGGCCCTTCTTTTAACTGGTTCTTCATAAGTAGTAATCATCGTAATCATCAGTAATCATCGTTCCAAGTTTCATGTCAATACATTCAGTTGTTTTTTTTAGGAGATATAGCATTAGTTTTAAAATTTTCGCGGTGCAACTGAGTCTCCATGTGTAAAACAAAAACAAGTATTTTTCACTCATTTTGTAGACTTTTCTAAAGCGAAAATGCAAATCAAAGGTCTTTTCTAATCTTTGAAATGAACAGAAACAATTATAAAGAAAATTCAGCTTTATTTTAAGACATTCTTAAAAATGGGATTTTTTTTTCGGCGGCCATGTTGGGTGTACGAAAACGGCGGACGCATACAAAGTTCTCATCTAATATTCGAAATATTATTTTCCCCATAACTTATTTTAAAAGACCATTTGGTGTTTCATTTGTCCTTCTCTGCAACATCTTATCTCTGGTGTTGCCCTCAAAGCCTGAAAAGCAAACTGCTTAAGCAGATGAAAACGATCTATTGTAGAACTACAAACCTAGGTTAAATAAAACTGAGTCAATAATTACCATGTTTTGCCTTCTCCTGCGAAAACTCGAAATTTTCGCGCCACTTCTTGAATTTCACCAACAACGTAAACTGACCCATTCGTTCGAACAAGATTCGCAAAGTTTCTGACGTTGACCTCGGTTTACGAACAGCTAGAAAACCCTGCCTCAGTAAAAACAACCGTCCTTACTTAAGTCACTCCTATACCGAAAAAGACTGGCAAGTGAATCGAGTCTTTCTAGAATTGACGATATTCCAAATCATATCTTTAAGATCTTCATCACGCATCAGTTGAAACAGTTCCAAATTCAAATTAGCGATACATCTATTTCTTTCCAACTTTACGCGCACGAAAAGGCAATGAACAGAACAGCAGCATTTAGAACTTGTCGTTCGGGCATTTAAGAAGCCGCTAGGATTTTGTGCAGGCTGATCCAGCCTCCATCGTAAGTGGGGAGCTCGGAGTGAATATGGGGTGCAGCGAAAATATTTTCGCCGGGTCTTATTTTTTGCAAGAGAAGGGGGAGAGGGGTGGGGCCACCGGTGCTAGATCCACCACTTAGATTGTTTGGTTAGTTACAGGATGAGACCCAGAGAATTAACGACACTTATAATAACGTTATAATAAATTCATTTCTTTTATTAATGCCAGTTAAAATTTCCATTTTATCAAGTTTATTCATACACTGATTAGTTCGAAGACTTATTTTTCTAAAACCCTCACTTCGTTTTTAACTTATATTTTAGGAGTAAAAAAAGTGATTTTTCTATAGCAGTATACACATCTCTAAGGCTATGTCTACACTATACCGGATAGCTTATCATGTCGACATGAAAAATACTCCGGCCTAGTGTGAACAGAAACGGCTCAGAACTGGATATTTACTTCTTTTTCAGTGGGTATCAATCCTCGCTCCTAGTTGTTGACTTCCGCTACGGTTCGGTTCGATTGCCTGTTCACACTGCCCCAGAGAGTGGCACGAGAATATATGCGACGATTCACTTTCACGAGCGCCGCGTCGCAGCGGCGCTCCGGAACAAAACTCGTTCCGAAACTAACGTTTCATGTGTGAACGAAAGGCGTATCCAGTATGATTTTCGTGCCGGCGCAAAAGCTATCCGCTATGGTGTAGACATAGCCTTAACCAAGCTGGCTTATAAATTAATGATTTACCATGCGTGCATCAGCATTCGGCGTAAAAAAACATGCAATGGGGGCCAAGTGTGGTTTTGTTTTTAGATCCTTGTTACGAATTTTTATATTCCTTTTAATTTTAGTGGGCCGAGTTTTTACAAAAGTTTTGTCTAAATATAAATTACCTATTTTTTTCTGAACTTTACTGTAATTGTATAGAGTACCACTTAAAAGTCGTACTATACAGTTACAGTCTTTAAAAACGTTACCCTATATTTACATTTTGGGGAAATGTGTATTTTTCCAAGTGTTTTATACGTGTGTTAATTCATAATCTTTTATTCAACTCTTTCACTACCAGAGTCAATCTTGAGTCTCAACCACACAACATGAATGTAACGTTTTGGTAGCGGAGCCCCAGATGTGATCCGGCAGAAAGCTATAGAGCAGTACAATGTGTAGTTTTCTGTGCTATTTTAACAATCAGACTGTCAGGATAAAATTCTCGAGCAGTTAACGTTCAAATAAAAGCTACTGAACAGCCCTTTCGTATGACGCTGTTTGTTTATCAATAATTTTAACTAGCGCAATTGTGATTTTACATTTTCCCCACTTGAGCTGGTTTAGCAGTGAAGGGGTTTAAAACAGTGTTCCTACTGAACTTATCCAGAAGCCAACAATGTTCTTGGCAGCATACATATCAACACCATTATTACAAAACCTACGAGGAAACCAGCCAGTAAGTTGTCTTGAAGTTTTTGCTGAAGCTGAAGCTGCTCCTCGACCTCTTTCTTCAGTTTTTCGTAACTTTCACAGTGTTTCTTTATTAGCTCTTCGTATTCTTTGAGTTTCTTCCTCAAAGTTTTTTCTTGCTCCCCTTTGAAAAGAAAGAAAGAAAGTTAGAAAGAAATAGAAGAAAGGAAAAGTGTTAGATTCTAATCCTGACAGATTTGAGAAAACATCGTTTACAGCGAACGAGCTCTGCCTGAATCTGCCGAAGCATTAACTGGCGTGAAGCATTTTGCTCAGTACAAACTGTGCATAGCCATAGGTAATGAGATTTAAGAAAATCTGCAGCTACATTTGAACAAATCTGTATACGAACATTTTCTCGGCATTCAACGTCTGAATTTGAAAATCTATCACAATCACATAATTACTCTGGCCAATCAAAAGAGAGGCAGGCAATCCAATGAACCAATCAGATCAAAGCAAATACATGTAGCCGGCGCTAAGCGCGCGAAAACGCGTGGGAGCGAGTCACGGTTGGTTTTTGTCTTACTTCTGATTGGCTGAGAAAGTAGAGCAAGATTTTTTAATTAATCACAAAGCGTAGCAATGCAAAACCAAAGCAATCGCGAAATTACTTTCGACTGCTCTAAAAGAAGAAGGAATGTTTCAGGTCTTGTACACTGATGAGTAAACTTTATAAACTATCAGACGTTTTAAATGTTAGGATAATGTACCTTTTTTCTGCTCCAAAATTTCTCTGATAATCTCTATCTTAGTAATGTTATTCTCCAGTCGTTCTTCATGATCATTCAGAATCTGCGAATGACCTTCAAACATCTTCCAAAGATCATGTGACTCAGCCTGATCTCCCTTTCCTTTTGTTGATGATCCGACAAGACGGTCAAACAATACGCCAGGGTTAAACTGAATCGTGTCTGAAAAGAGAGAGTATGTCATGAAAAGAGAGAAAGAGATCATCGCAATTAAGCAGGAACTAAAGGAGTTGCAATAAAGAGACTGAAAAAATGTTTTGGGCTCGACGGGATTCGAATCCATGAACTTTTCGATTCCAGTGCAAACGCTCTACCACTGCCACTACTGCTACTCATGAAATGTGTATATGAGAGTTCGTACACTGTTTAGTAATAATGTTTAAACCGAAATTATTTTTAGATAGATTAAGGAAGATGACTATTGAACTATTCGAATGACTGAATTACCGGCCGCGACCTAATGCCAAATGAATGAATGAATGGATGAATGAGTGAGTGAGTGAATGAATCGATGACTGACTGAATAATGACTGAACGAACGAAACGACGATCGAACGAACTAAATAAATGAACGAGCGATTGAACAAAGTTCAACAAAAGAACTAGAACAATGGCCACAGTTTTCTATTAGCTCAAAGAGAACCGTTAAACAAACGAATTCTAATATTTATATACAACTGCAATAACGTTGTAATTGTAGAAAAATGAAAAATGTAAAAACGAAAAATGAAAAAAGGCCAATAGGAATTAATGAGACATACAATTAAAATACATTCTCGCCGGATTTTAATAATTCTCAAAGTATGTACATGCACAAGAACTATGTTTAAGAACATGTTTTTGTACTTTTTCTTTTTCGTAGTGCAACTGTACACATGTTACAGTTATTCTCAGAGAATGACATTAACCGGGCAGCAACATATTTCCAACATGGACGGTTACCATATCATTCCAACCTTTACCTAGGTAATTTTCAAATAACAATAGTCGCTGCACGCTTAATTTAAATTTATTATACATTGATGTCACTAGCTCGATTTTGATTGGCTATAAGCACGCAGCTAATTATTGCTTGCTGTTTCTGTTACGTCATACCTACAGGCAATGAATTATCGTAAAAAGGGTTGTTGTTGTTCATCGTGGTGAACACACTAGTAAAGAAGTATATTTCGTTTGTCTCACGATGTAGTCACTTCCGATGTGGATCGCGACGTTTCGACTGCATACTGCTAGTCTTCTTCAGGCGATGGGGTCGACTGGTTACGCGTCACCTTATGAAGCACGATGCCGCCGAGGGAACAATTCGCCGAAACAACGAGGATCAAAAATGCGCCAGTCACAGCTGTTGAAAACCAACCAGTCACAGCAGAGCATCGTGCTTCATAAGGTGACGCGTAACCAGTCGACCCCATCGCCTGAAGAAGACTAGCAGTATGCAGTCGAAACTTCGCGATCCACATCGGAAGTGACTACATCGTGAGACAAACGAAAAATACTTCTTTACTAGGCAATGAATTTTATATATGTAGAAGTGAGGTCATACCTACAGACAATAGTTTGTCTGCTGTACATTGATCACTTTTTTGTGCGCGCTCTTGTCTTTACAAGTGCAGATCAGGAATATGCATAATAAAACAATTATGTTATCCGCCTCAGCCTTCGGCTTCGGCAGATAACACAAACTTTGGCCTTGATAATTATCGCTATCATGCTCAACCTCATCCAATAATTGTTAGTCTAATTAACATTAGCCGCTGCACGCTTAATCGTGCCGCGTGTCGCTGTGATGATTAAGCTATTATAAATTAATTCCTATTTGGCTTTTTTCATTTTTCATTTTACATTTTTCATTTTTCTATGACAACGTTTTTGCAATTAGGTGTATATATATCGTATATAAGGAACATTTCAAGTTAAAGGAAGTTGATTAGTTCGCCGTTTACCTGTCTCCGTTTGATCATCCACTTTCTTTTCTTTATCCGCCATAATTTTATTGACAACATTTTCTATTTCTTGTATCTTAATATCATGGTCCTCAAGAAAGTTTCGTTGATTTTCCAAGACGCTTTCCAATATTTCAAATTTCTTCAACAATTCCTCTTTGGACGAGTTATTGATTTCGCATGTTGCGCCGTCATCTCTGGTCAGCGGCTTATCTTTGTCTTCACTGCAGATTAATGACCTTTGCTCTGGACCAGTGTACTCTGATGAGACTGCAAAGAAAATTAACGTACATGATATTTGTTTCAATTTTTAAATATTTATTGTCAAACAGCGAGTCTAAACCCAGAAGTGACTACACGAAGCGAGTCCAAAGTTCAACATGATATTTGTTTGAAATATTAAATATTTATTGCTTTAAGTTTTTTGTGTATTCAGATGAAAATAAAAGAATCCATCTAAGCCTTTCACATGATGTGCACGTGTTAGTAACCGAGCGTGCGCTTCACAAAACTCCTGAGGACATGTCGAGCCCGAAAGCTGTATTTTTAAATTCATTTTCTAACGAATGGCGTTGAATATTTTACCCCGCATAAAAACCCAGCTCGTGTAGTAAAGGGGTAAGATTTTAATTGTTAGGTTTCAAAATCAACAAAAAGCGAATGTTGTCAATGTTTGTTGGTAAGCATTTTGCTCGTAACATAGCTTTTCTGCCCGAAACCGCGGTTTTCGGGACTTTCAAGCCGAACGCTGGAAACGCACGCCAGTCTACTGTCCGTGACTCGGCATGCTAATTTTATTCCATTTGACTGAATTCAGGCAAAACATGTTTGTCAGCTCAAACAACAACAACAACACTAGTCAGTGGCCAAAGAAAATCGAACTACATATGTCGACTTGTCCGTCAATTGAAAAAAGACGTAACAAACGGTTATGATTTTATAAACAGACTTGTTCATTAAACTTACAAAGGGACATTTCCATAGCTCAAGGAAGCTACTTTTCTTAGCTCGGGTGCAAATTGAAATTATATTTGCATCTATGACGCCTTTTCGAATATTCAATACTTTAGATTATGTCCGTTTTAATATTCATAGCAACAATTGCTCACAGCTTGTAACAAGTCTCTCGTTTTCGTGAGCAAAACACAACTGACGCGTTCCGAAAACATAGCAAAGAAAATTGCTCTCATTTTTAACCGTCTTTTTATATATCATATCATTGCTCATTAGAATTTGCGTTTGAAAAAATACAGTTTAATGTCGACCTTTGGTAAGCTTTTTAGCAAAGGTAACAAAGACCATTTTTGAAAACTGACTTCAGTCTGCTCATCAGTTTTTGTTATCAAAATTACAATATGGCCCAGGCATAAAAATTACCAGTACGTTTGTAGGTTTGCACATCGTAGTTAATCTCTGTTCAATGAAGCTCCTTTATTAACAGCTTATGTAACTAAAATTGTCATATATACTGAATCCTGCATTGAAACGAACTCAATCTCCCCAAAATGTTTTTTATAGCTTCGTGAAAAAGACCATAAAAGCCGACATAAATAATTTACGTTAACCTAAGCATATCTTTTAGTCGCATAACTCCGATATGATTCATTGGAAGTATTTTCCCCCAAACGACCGCATTAACCTGATATTTGAAAACTGCAAATGGCAAATAAAATTAAGTATATTTACCATGTTTTGCCTTTTCGTGCGACAACTCGAGTTTTTCGCGCCATTCCTTGAATTTCACCACCAATTGCCCCATTTTTTCGAATAAGATTGCAATTCCAGCTCCAAAAAATTCCCTTGATTTACAAGGAAAAATGCTTGCCTATGTCGTAAAGAGCGTCCGTACCAAATAAACTGAAAAAGAAATGACATATGTTTATTACACAAATTTATTCGCTCGTCTCGCCTCCTCGGACTTTGTTTTCATCCACTCGAACAGCTGTGTGAAGCTTCGCTTATTCATTGGATGAAATTCACAACAAGTTTATTATCTTTTCCCTTTTTTCATATTAAGTGTTTCTGCGTTTTTAATAGAAATTCATCGATTATCGCAATACCCCTTTAAGCGCAGGTGCCTGTGAAACATGTTATTAATCATGTAAACATTTCCACTGCACGTTCACAGATCCGGCAAGTTAGTTTCCTTGTGTGAAGTGCAATTTAAAATGCACTCAGTTATTGGCGATGTTTATCTGATCAAAACTGCGCAAAATTTAATTGGCTGTTTTCTCGCTTTTTAATGCAGACTACCCAATTGACAAAAACGAACCGCCTAATTTGTCAGTTAAGACACCCAAGACACACTGAATGCAATTGAGTGGCGTCGAAACTGAATAATTGATAACGTAACCCTAATAGCGAGAAAGATTTTCACCATGTCACCCACTGTTCATCCGAAATAAACTTCTCCTTGCCGACTGTGTTACATTGTTGTAATAGTTATAAGAATTTGGTAATTAATCAAGAGAAATTTTCTGTTGACAATGCAACGCGTACTGCAAGCAGGGAAATATGCATTTAAAACAGCCCAGGGTGGAGAAAAGTGCATGCCGGATTACTTTGTAACAACTAAAAACACTCATTTGTCACACGTGGCAATTTTTTCCTGCAAGTTGCAACGTTGCAAGTTGCAACGTTGCAACGTTTTCCTGCAAGTTGCAAGTTGCGGATGAAATTGCGCGTGTAACACCTTCTCTGCGCAACTTGTTTCGCAACGAAAAATTGCGTTGCGAGTTCTGTTGCAGAAAAATTGACCACTTATAATGTATCTACTTTTTGCAACGTTGCGAGACAAGTTGCAAACGTGTAACATGCAATCAGCAACTTGTCTCGCAACATGTCGCAACGGCTCTCGTCAGCGTTGCGTTGCAAGTTGCAGGAACTGAAAATGCCTCGTGTAACATGCCCAGCACCCTTGGTGCAGACAGACGAGGAAGGAAGATTAGGAAAAACTTTAGAGTGCTGTCAAAAAGGTGACAATATTTAGCCTAATTAAAGGTATGTAATACTTCACGATGGAGAGATTATAGTACACATCACCGTCAAGGCGAGTAGTAAGGAAAAAAAAATATTTATCTTTGACAACCGCGCTGAACAAAAACATTTTTAGTATTATTGGCCTCTTCTTTAACATTTCAGACGTTTAAATTTCTGACAAACTCAAAAGACCGAAAATTTATGTCTAGATTGGACATTTTATCCCGAATATAAGCCCCGTGCATGACCAGTTTGTCGAAAGTCCCGGTAACTTTTCAGGCCCGTAGCTATATATTTTAAAATCAGAATCTATAGAACGGTGGAGTATTTTTTAGCCCGCAAACCAGCCCAACTTGTTTCGTCAAATTTAATGTCGTTGCTAAGCTTTCAAGAACAACAAAATTTGAATCTTTAATATTAACACTGCGCACAAAACTGATGTGCGAAATATTTACAAATCCAAAATGTTTTCGGGCCCGAAACATTATCGAGACTTCGAGAAACGGGTTCCAAGGCTTAAGCATATTACTGATCTGACAGCGAACAAGGAACTAAATTTAATAAGTTTTATTCAATCTTATAGTAACTTATTACAAATACAATTAACCTACTTATTGTAAAACTTCAAGTATTTAAAGCAGGCAAAATTATCTAAAAAAAAGTGTAGAAAATTGTTAGACGTTCATAAATATGGAAGTTCTCAAAAACTGACTTACGTTTATAAGTCAAATAATCACACTATTTTGTTGAAAAATATATCAATAAATGTCACGAATATATTCCATGCCATCCTCTGCCATGGGGTTTATGGCGGTAGACCCGTTGTATCGTACAAGTAAAAATATATCTATTTTTAGTAAAATATAAATTGAGCAATATTACTTGCTTTCATCAGTAGGTCCCCCGCAGTTACATATGATGCCATCAATACTTAAAAAATACTCCACACACGAAAATATTAATCAATGATATGGGATGATATGATTTCCTCTAATTATTCAATCTCAGCACTCCAGTTTCTTGGGGTATAGCACTGTATTGCTCATCTAGAGCAATATTCTAACTACAACAAGCAGTAATCACAGATCATGGAGACGCATTCGAAGGAATTTCCGGCGGAAATGAGCCCCTGAAAAAAAACAGTAGGGGCGGCCATTTGGAAGACCGTCTACCAAAAAATCTCAAATTTGTCTCCAACACGAAATTAGGGTTGCGTTCTTCGAACGCGATCAACCCCCTGTTCCACACGTTCTCTGTCTGAACACTGAGGCGGGCTCAAACATGCTCCTGAGGAAGAGTGAATGGGGATGTAAAATGGGGGAAAGAAAATGAAAAAGGAAATTTAACATTTCGGTCCTTTCGGCCTAATCGACTTTACAAAATGAGGAGGGTCCCTGAATCCCTCCCTGGTTCCTCCACTGGCAACCCTTAACGCCAAATGGTGTATTCAAGCAAACAAAAACAAATTTAAGACTGAATCTGTAAAATGCGAACCGTTTGGGATACTAAAATTCATGCTTTGATATCTTGAGTAATACATGTATAAATAGCTCACTATGTAAATCCGTGAGTTTTTTTTTCTTCTGAGGTTATAACGTTAGGAAAATGTTATAACTTTAGTATAAATTACTACAATTTTTTGGTTAACTTTTTTTTTTAAAATATAGTTGTAAAAAATAATGAGTAAATAAAGTATTGTTGTTGTTGTCAGTTTATCATTTTCTTATTGATGCTTATGTATAAAACGCAAAATACGTTCATTGATGGTTCAAATCATTTTAACTTTTAAGAGACGGTATTCTTATAGGGAGTATGCAAGGCGGCCATGTTGGTGTTCAGGAATAATAGAAAACGTTTTCATAAAAATAGTATTTAATTTCTAAAGGATGAAAATTTCATTGTTTTAAACACCAACATGGCCGCTGTGCATGGACCTTGAAATATTTTTCAGTTTGTCAAACCCCGAGCGAATATAAACCCAATACTAAATATCATCCCCGGCGCGCGTTTCTCGAAACTCCCAACGACTTTTCGGGCCCGAAAGCTATTTTTTAAATGTAGTTTCTAACGAATGGCGTTGAAGTTTTTAACCCACAAATCAGCTAAAGTTGTGCAGTAAAAGTAAGGGTTTATTGCTTCGCTTTCAAAATGAACAAAAACCGAATCTTTATTCGCAAACATTCTGCACGTAACACAGCTTTTCGGGTCCGAAAATTTTTCGGGACTTTCAAGAAACGCACGCCTGCTCCCCACCCCCAAAAAGCAACGCCCCCTCCCCTCTCAAACTGAGTCACGGAGTGTTTATCGATATCAGGGAGCTTTAGCCACCACGACGGCAACGGCTGAGAGAACGGCACAAAACAATAGGTTTAACGAGCGAAAACAATGCCTCTGCACGTGCGTTTTACATTTCGGTTTATTTCTTTGCCGCACAACAACAACGTCAAATGATCGAATTATAGGTTTTGTGGAGAACGTGAACATACGATGGTTAATTTTCCTTTCTCTATTTAAAGTTGAAAGTCATTCCTAAGAATTCAACTTCAAGACAATTCAGTCACATTAGACAAACTAAACAAATTGAAACAACTACAAAGTAGTTTCAAAGAGTGCATGCAAATTATTTTTTCAAGTCACGTACGTTTTCCTTGGCGTTGCCCTCGTGGTTGCTAAAGCTTCCTATTATTTAGTTGATACTTGCGTGAAATCAGAAACGTTTCTGAATTACAAAAGTACTTGAGCATTTGATACAAACGTTCAATTACTCGTGCATGGTGGAGGGTATGCAGCGGAGGAAGGAAGAGGAGCAGGAGTAGGAGCAGGAGGAAGGAGGGAGGAGGGAGGGCGTGCGGCGGACTTGTCTCCTTTTCTTCTCGTTTGTGCATGACCTCCATCTGGCTGGCTGCTGTGGCACACGTTGCCCACGTACGTCACATCCACGTATTTTCCTTTTTCTTTCTGGATGACAAATCGCACCTTTACGTTACATTCCGGTCTCTTGCACTCTGCGCCTCCTCTGAAGAACACCGCTGAGTGGATTTTGCGTGAGTTTTGTGATCTCACGTGATTATTTTTGAAGCGCAAACTGCACCATGGATTGGTTTCTTTAACTTTCTCCAGAAAGATTCTTGTCCAGTCGCCACTCAGCAGTCGGCCCCCGCTCGGGAAAGTATTTATTGGCATCCTTTCCCAGTCTTCTTTGCTCAACTTGAACCTTGCTGTAGTTCCATCGATATTCACACGAAAGTATTTTTCTGGTTTTTCTTCCTCGTCGGATGAATCTGAATCAACCTTGAAAAAAAATCAAGTACAAGTTATTCACTGATAACAAACGAAGGAAAACAACATAAAACAGTCATGATATAATTAGCGTGACGATGGTTAGGGTCCGAACGACGAATAAAGCTGTTACTATTCCGCTAAAAAGGAACCGAAAATCCTTTTTTGCTGTAATGGGTAAAGGTAAAGTCGCAATGCACGAGCCACAGGTGTCCCACTCGGCCACAGCTTATTAAACCCGGTTTCCCGTATCATGAGGCAACTAGGAATATTGCTACTCCCCCTGGCTGGGATGTTAGTCCATCGCAGCTTACCCCCAGCATTTTGTCGCCGGTGCTGATTTCCCTTTCGTAAACGGTCGATGCCATTTTTAACGGTCGATGCCATCATTAGCATTCATTAGTAACCAAGCCTTTTGTAATGGTCGATGCTATTTCTCTCTAGTTTATGCCTGGATTGGGACGAAAATAGGCTATCATTATTAGATCAAATTGGGCCTAGGTAAAGCGATTATTAGATCTAAGCTAGATTCACGGTTAGGTAAGATTTAGGTTAGGGTGACCCGTTATTGATATATATTAAGAAAAGCACCTTTTATAATTAAATTTCTCTTGGGTTTGCCGGATCAACCCAGTGGTCTAGTGGTAAAAGAGAGATGTTAGCATGCAGAGGTTCCGGGTTCGATTCCAGATTACTATATTCCATTTATTTTTTCTGATAGAAAAAAAAAATTCTAAAATTGGTGAAAATTTTTCTAAGTGTCGCTAAAATGGCATCGACCGTTTACGAAAGGGAAATGCGCGCCACCGGTACCCATTTATACACAAGGGTGGAGAGAGAAACAACACGACGGTCGTCAGTAGGCCTTCGGATCTTCGGATCTTCGGATCTGAAGCCAACCGCGCTAACTACATGTACTACACCACCGCGCCTCCACCACCTTAAAAAGGTAAGCCATTCCGCAAAATAAGTTCATGATAAAAATAGTAATACATTCCCACTGGAGCCCCCACTCCCAAACACCCCAAGCTAGAATGAGTTATGGGAAGAAGCGAGCCCGGAGGCGAAAGGGAGCGGGAGCTCAAAAATGAAAGAACACGTCTAGTCATCGCTGCGGGGAGGAGGGAGGGGCGCCAAGCGGACGTCTGGCGGCCGTTAGAACGAAGAGAGGAATAAACCGGATAACAACGGCCTATTTATGCAAAACCACCTAATATATGCATAACACCACCCCCTACTGGCTCACGGATGCACGGGTGTAGAAACAATAGAATTCTAGCGGATTTGGGAGTGTTTGTGCGTGATGGCACCAGTGAGAATAGATGAATAAGTTACCATTCCATTGAATCCATTTTGCTGAAGATCTCTTCTTAGTTTTTCATTCTCAGCCAAAAGCCTACGAGCTGTTGACTCCATCTGTTTCTACAAAAGAAGAGTAGGGTTTGAGATTAAGGAAAGTTTAAAAGAAAGCTTAAGACGCTCTTCCAGCACGCCCAACAAATACTGAATAAATAATTCCTATATGTAGTCACATCTATTTGTATTAGATTAAACTTTTCACTGGCTGTAGTTCTCAATTGTACAAAAAATGTGGGTGGGGACAGTTACCCCCTCCCCCACCAAACCTTTCCTTGCCTCCCTAAATTGCATTAAGATTAGTAATTAATAAGTAACATTACCTCTGATGTGGCGCGCCAGAAAGCGCTATCCGAGTTTTCAGATGACTTGGAAGGTACCATGATGACTGATGGCCGCTGACTTTTCAATTCAAACGCAGGCGCAGGAGATGAAGCTGAAGCTGGAAAGTGACAGGAACATTGACAACATGGCTTTGGCTGGATGCCCAGCTCAGATGCTGTTAAGGCCCTGTGGGTACCACTGTAGGTAGCTAATCCCTGGTAAGGTAAAAACCCTCCTTTGTAGTCCACACGGTCATGTGGGATTGTCCCGTAAATACTTGACTGGTACGCGGACAATCCCTCGAGGGCACCATTCTGTTGGAGGAACATTCTTTCATAGGAGTCACTGTTGTTAGTGTGAATCGCCTGGGTACTCTTTTGAGTATCGAGCGCACTTTCTGTGGCGCTCACGGGATAATACAGCGCTTCATGGCCATTGTTCGCATACATTGGAACCACCGTGTACGCGTTCCTGATCTGAATTTCAGGCATTTCCGAAGAAATACCCATATGATTTGTAGACGTGTTGTTTACAGTCGTCTGCTCAGGAAGCATAACGTTTGACTGGCTAATCGATATGTTGTCGTAAGGTCCAATGTCTCTCGTTGTCCTCTCGTGAATACTCGTGTTTCCATTCACTGTTGTGTTGTATTCACTTACTCTTACATGAGTAATATTGTTGTTCACAGGAACACCTTCCCCAAACGTGTTCTTATGGCCATCCGAATGATTGCTTAGATTCTCGTCTTCATTGGATTCAACTTCGTCAGAGTCGACGGGCTCAATTTTTGGGCAAACACTTGTGATGTCGTGTAGTGAATACATTGTCATTTTATTTCCTCCCCTTTGAAGACCAATGTAATTGTAAGGTTTACAGTTGCTGAACTTTTCTCCAGGACTATCACATCATGTAACGATCTTCAGAGAGTGGAATGGCAGTCGCACAGGGCGAGCTGGAAAAAAGGACAAAAGGATTATCAAAACCTAGAGAACCTTTTTCATGGTTGTCTTAGTTTTCTAAAGTTTAATCGCCAAACAAACCCTTGCTCGAAATCTGACCAATGCTTTAAGCTTAGATTCGTTATCAAATTAAATAAACAAGATTGTTAATTACTATACGCGCGCATTTGATTGAAATTCATTACTAGCTATTTATTTAACAGGGTAGAAAGTTACTTAAAGGTACGTTAACTGAGCACGTTACAGAGGAGCACGTTTTCTATGACAAGTGTCCTTGACAAGTTTTACAAGTTTTACTTGCTTTTACTTGTTTTACTTGCTTTGTGTATGAATAACAAGCTTTGACAAGTTTTTCCTTGACAAGTTTTATTTGCCCGTTTGAACAAATACACAAGTTATCTTTGACAAGTTTTCTTTGTAGCCAGCAATACAATTGTACAGCGGACGAAGAAAATACAACGCCATTTTATTCGTTGGTCACGCATGGCTTACATGTATTTAACAATGGAGAAAAAGGTGCTCGCTTGTGGTCTTGGTTTTGCAGGACGTGAGTTCAAGAACCTCTTCGTAGTCAGTCTTTTTTTGTTGTTTCTATTTATATAGGATTCTGCCTTTGTATTTTGTTCGGAGGTACTCCAATAAAAGCGATGTGACAGAATCGTTTTGGCTGCCATGCTGTTATCCGCCATGACTGCTACTCCAAACAACAAAACCGGTGAGCGTCCACGATTTCGCAACGATTCTTGTCAAGTTTTCCTGTTGAGCATACAGAGAAGCACATTTTGCAATTTATCAAGTTTTTCTATGACAAGTTGCCTTGTTCAAAAGCTAGATGCTAGCTTTTGAACAAGTGCACTTGACAAGGAAAATCTTGACAAGTTTTTATTTACACACGAGCAAGTAAAACTTGTAAAGGAAAAACTTGTTATAAAAACTTGCTCGTCTGTAACGTGCTTTAGTCTTCATGGGATAGTAAAGTACGCGATTTTCTGCGGGTATTTTTTTCATATTTGTCAGTTGTGTCCCAAAGTCACCGCTTGCACGTCTCAAATCTTTACGGGCACAAGACAGAGTGTCCAGTCCTCTCGCGTTGTGAAAATGCCTGGCGGATATATAAATCTAATATTTTTCACCATAAAGTTCGGATTTTTTTTTTTCGAAATTTTGACCTTGATGCCCCTCGAAAACAACCAAATCTTTGACAAGAAATCATTCTACAGACAACTGGTCGTCAACAAGAAATTTAAAAGGAGTCTGTGAAAATGTACCTCAAAATGATAACTGAAACTGCTCAGTGGTTCACAAGGTATAAACCGAGTCGATGTCTGAAGACGGTGAAAAATTGCGATATCTTGTGGCCGGCAAAAAGGTAAAAGTCAACAAGTACGTACCGTATTTTCTCAATTAAACGCCCCCGGCGTTTATTTCAAACTTGGCCTACTGGACCCGGCGTTTCGTTGAATCAGCAGTTTTTTCTCGCCCGCCATTTTTTAAGAAAGGGTTATTATTCGTTTTTCTTGGCAGCCGTGTGCCTTACCTTTAAATCTTAAGTTTATTATACCACAAATAAACGTTTGAGGGGCTTACTTACAACTTTCCTCTATTATACCCGGCGTTTCAGTATTCGGGGCCGGGCGTTTAATCGAGAAAATACGGTAATTGTCTTTACTGAGGTGATTCCACTAGTTTTTTTAATTCATTTTTGATGTTAGAAAATTTAAAGAACCACTGATTAATGTCGCGGATGAATCTGATACGATGAATTGGCGAGAGAAGGGTTCTTTGTAGAGAGGCCAGAGAAACAAACATTTTGTTCGACGAAAGTTGATCTTAGCATTTCGAGAGTATTGCTTAAATACGATCAGACATTTTTTTATCAAACATCGTGGTGGATGAGAAGTAAAACAATCATACGATAGTTTATCAAAATTATTGGATGATAAATATTGGACAAAACCATTAAAAGATTAAACGAGATCATATCAGAAACCCAAAGCGGGTTGAAACGTGCAACTGTCTCTTGTACGCTTCAAAACAAGCCTCCGATTATTCAATTTGCTGAGTTTGGAAAATCAAGATAAAAATATTAGCCAATCAATTCGCTAGAACAACTTGCTTCCTATCTCGAGGGACCGAGGGGTTTCCAACTATGGTACTAAGCAAAAAATGAATATTCGGAAGCTGTGAATGCGCGTTACACGTTTCAACCCACTTATGGGTTTCTGATCATATATAACGTGTTTTTTTTTTTTTGGCAAATTCCATTTTGAAAAAATGTTGGTTAACTAACATCATCAAAAGAAAGTACCTTCAGAAAGGAGTTTATTTGCTAATTATTTATATTGAACAAATTGTCCGTGTGCCGATATATGGTCAGTAAACCGTGCATATCTTTCAAGTGCACAGTTTGGTTCGGAATAGACCTCTTTAGCTTGCATTTGTATATGTAGATCATGTGATGTTACCCTAGAGAACTGTTTCTTTTAAATTTTGTTTTCTTCACGTGCATAATGTATGCATAATTTATGAAAAGACAAAAGAACAAATTCCCTTGAGAACATCACATGACCTTCATTAGGAAAACAAAACATATAAGCTAAAGAGGTCTATTTATCATTTGGTCGGGTTTTCCTTCAAATTGAGTTAAAAACCCGAAAAACACGGCCAAACACTTATATGTATAACCGGAGGAGCCGGGTGACTCTTGCGTGATAGCCCACAACGGCCAGCTGGCAGGGTTATCGTCGGCTAAGTACCTTTGTGGTTATATTTTGCGCGATTCGCTGCATTGATAGATTTGTTCTGACGTTTATCTCTTCTGCGAACAATGAAGACAATTGAGTGCAATAGTGCGTTACAATATCATGTTGTTTCAATTTCTAGCAACAAAATAAGTTTTCGCTACGTAGCCTGCGAAACAGTCGCCCCTCATCGCTCACAGCCCTAGCGGACGCGACTGATAAGGCGGCTGTATTCCTGCGTGCAAGAAAAAGAAGGAAAGCGATGGGATCGATAATTTTAATGTGACCACAAGGAATCTGAATTTAATAGGATTGGAAGGGTCAAGGCCTATCCAGTATGGTACGGCCTTGGCCAGAGGCCAGAGGTTCTCTCTCGCGCGGCATCGCCGCTCGTTGCCGCGGTAAGGTCGTTTAATTAAGTGAAGTAGGCCGGCCATACTCACAGTATGAGATTTGTGCGGAGCCTATTCTTAACACAGTTGAGATTTTAATAATTTAATAATAGATAATACTCAGTATAAAATCAATAACAGAGATGTCCTGTACCTGACGGACGTGTTTAAAACACGAAATGAATGTTGGGAGTGAATGTTGGCTACAACGCAAAAAATTAACTGAATTCGTCAAATGGATCATGATATGACACCGCACATATAAATTCAAAACCAGGGACCACGGAATACGGAATACGGAATACGGAATTCGGACTGGCACAAAGACTTTCGCCTGCGTAACGACAAAGACTACCGTATGAAACGCATACTACAAGACTATAAGTACAAAACACGGACTAAGTGTAGAGATAGCTTGGGAATGCATGAAATCTCAGTTTAATAGTAAAACAGTAAGTGGATCAAAAATTGCATGAGGTAATTGAAAATTGGCTTGTCGGGCCGAAAAGCGAAACTAGGGACTACAAGTCCGGCATATCGCCCTCAGTTTTGTCATTTGTTATTATTCTTTAGTGTAAATAAGTTCGGGTGAAAAAGTTCCTCAAGCATCAATTCTAGGACCACTGCTTTTCATTATCTATATGAACGACATCTACAGATAGATAGCTCGGAATTGCCATCTTTTATTTTTTTTTTTTTGCGGATGACATAAACATTTTTTACTCACATACAAACATAAAAACCCTCAAAGAAATCGTTAATAACGAATTAATTCAAGTCTCGTCTTGGTTGCAGGCCGGCAAATAAGCTTTCTTTTAATATATAAAAAACATGTAATAATCTTCAAGGCAAAAAATAAAAATGCGAAAGAGCCAACACGTTTAAATTGAATGCCGAGTCAATACATCGAACAAGTACAATCAACGAACATTTTAGGGATAAATATAGACGAACATATAAATTATATTACAAGAAAGGTCTCCAAGACTTGCGGCATTCTCTGTTAAGCTAGGTATTACGTATCTCCTAAAACCGTAAGAATGCTTTATCACACATTAGTTTAACCCGATATTTTCCGCATGGTAACATCGTACGGGAAAATACGTATCCAACCAGGCTAGACAAAATAAGAAAATTACAAAATGAAAATAGTTAGAATAGTAACATTTTCGGATTTTAATGACCATTCGGCCCCGTTATTTAAAATTTATCAGTACTACCTATAGATGACATAAAGACCATAAATAACGACGTAAAAACCTTATTCATGTTTCGATGATTAAGCTGCCAATTGCATTTCATAACCAATTCAAATTGAATAAGAAACTGCCGCATAACCACTACACAAGATCTCCACAATAGATTCACAAAAAAATTTACGTACAAATTATCAAAAATATTCTACAGAGTATATAGGATGCCAAATCTGGAACAACCTTCCAAATTCTATTACGGACTCAAAATCACTCAATAAATAAGAAAATACTATATAATTAAATAAATGCCTAAGGAAGTATTTTAAATTAGCAGATAATACGTCTTCGTGTAAATTATTTTTCCCACTAAACAGCCCTTAGAAACGAAACTTCTCTCGCTTGTATCTCGCAAACGAATCTATCCAGAGATCTGAAATTTCGTATGTAGATTTTATTTTAAGCGATCTTTCATATGTGGAAAAATCGCTACAATCTGACAGGGTCACTTTAGCCTCCGGTACCACTTTATTATCAGTAATACATTTTGTCACCATGTCTGATGTAGATCCAATACCGATTATTAAACAAATGAACAGGGACTCTCTCCGTAAAAGCTAGAAGGGTTTATTGAGAGCCCCTGCTCTAAAATATTTAATAAGATACAACTGTAAATGATTATTCTTGGGAGCAAATAAAGTGATTGATTATCCAACTATTATAAACATGACATTGTTCTTACACAAACAATAGGCATGGGTTGACATCACTGATAGTCCGTTCTCGTGATCACTATAATTAAACCTAAATCCTTATGCGAGCTACAAATTAGGTGCAGTAATCTTGCGGTATGCTCATTTAAAGGCAGAATGAATTTTGTATGATCACGATATAGTCCATTTGACAAATTTTATTATTTCCTTTTTCCTGTGTTGTCTGAGCCAACATTCATACCACTCATTTTACTGATTTTAGGTCTAAGAGAAAATAATTTCGCCTTTTCGCCATTTAAACACGCCCTTTCATTCACTGTATGTTGCGTACTATTCTCTCTCGAGTCGTGCAGTAATGTTTTTAGACCGGATGCGCGATGCAAAACACAATTAACTATTTTCATTGTACTTTGCTCGATAGCCGTGGGTCACATTTAGCGATGATCTCAGTGAACGTTTTATGTTTCAAATAAGACATTACGTTGGAGGTATAAACAATTTCCGCGTAGTGTTATGTGATAAAACGTGATGAATAACACGAGTCACCCTACATTTTTAACTTGTTAACTGTTGCATTTTTTTGATCCTACTATACTATGCAAATATTTCGCATCAAGACAAAAGTCCTTAGCCTTTCATTTCAAGTCAAATCCTGAGACGTGTGCAGTGATGCCGTTCTGCTTTTTGAAAAGCTATTCAATTACAAAACGGAATTTGAACTTGGGCAACATTTCTATTGGGCAATAGAAGTTTTTTTTAAAAACAAGGTGCTGTAATATACGTCGCATATTATTTTCCTTATCAAGCGGAATCGAAGTCATCTGTAATATTTGCATCCGATCAGATCATTGATCAATATATTAAATTACTAGGCGGCATCAATGTGTGTGACTGGATTTAAATACGCGTCTTCTTTTATAAATACATAAATAACTTTGCCTCATTAAATAAAAGCCTTCACTGTTTTATCAGTATCCCATAACGATAAACTACGACCCTATCCGCGCTATAAAACATTTCATGGAGGGCCAATTCGGGGGCATGAAACCGCCAACACAGCGTGATATTACATGTTCTTAGGTCACGAAGGAAATGTTCAGCAAGTTTAATAGAAAAAGGAATACAAATTTGAAAACTTCAGGTATCTAGTTATTTGGTAAATACATTTAACAAATAACTTGACCCTGTGCAAATAATAACCGCTCAGTAATTTATTTCCAACGTGGAAATGAATTCATGATTATAACGCATATGATTTGCATTACAATATATTTCCCTCGCATGCTAAAACCATCTTGAGAAACATTAAGAATGAATAAACTACGAAACCAAGGTGAAAATGTTGAGTTTTTAAACTGATCATTTGATTGCTAAGCAGTTTGTTTATCGCGCTCTAGTGGAATGTGATTCCGTGACCCTAGCCGGCAGTTGGAGTCAACTCAAAGCAACTAGTGTCAAGTCTTGGGCAGATTTAACCTTCCTGTCCTAATATCATCTGATTCTGAGGTCTTTAGAACAACTACAAACTGGATTTTACGTTTGGAATTGCTTGATACTAGACATGGAAACATGTTGTGTTCTCAAGACGTGTTCAAACTCTACGCGCTTTGAAACATATTAGGGCTTCACTGCGCCTCAGTATTTGCTCTATAATCACTATATTCATGCTTTACGCAATGTAGATGAACAGCTACCAAGATCTCAGCTTGAGACATCACGCTTAACAAACTTTCAGGCTCTTAGAACAATAAAAAACACGAACTAAACACTGGTAACTGACTAGACAAGCGCTACAAGCGAAATTAAACGTGGAAACGTTAGAAACGTACCTTTAAATCAGAGTCGCGTCAAAGCGTGCTTGCCCCAAGTGACCATATTATTTATGCATGATGCGACACATAATACCGTAACACATTAACCTATCTTGACAGGTTCGTGGGAGGGGAGACCAAATAAGCTAACCTGTTAGAACAGGAATCTTGTTTGGACTTTGTTTGGTCTTATTTCAGAAATATTTAAGTTTGTAATCCAATGCACTAATAAATGTCGTTGTCGGGAATAGAGCAAGGTAAAACAACATTGTTTGAATCGTTTGATTGCGTCTGATACAAAAGCCTTTTAAAACCATGTCAACATTCACGCTTCTGTACCGCAGCATATGAGAGAGGGGGGAGGGGGGGGGGGGGGGGGGGGGGGGGGGAGGGAGTAGTTAAAACGTTTGTTCTTGTTCAGTCCACTTGGATATTCAAAACTAAAGCAAACAGAGATTAGGCGGACGCGTAGCAACAGAGATTAAAATACATTTTCGTTCGTAATTCACTCCAAGAGATATTGTTTTTTTATTAAACTCACTGAACCTGAAAGTGTGATCTGATTCGAATGAACTTGGTAGTTCTAATTGTTATTCGCGCACCGGACTGTTCTTTTCGAGAAAGCCTCTGTCAGTGATTCACATACGGAAACATTGGCTGCTTTTATACCATTTGTAGGAAAAAACCGGTTGGGTGACCGTTACATAATGGTAAGCGATTTTCCAAATTTACCGACCAACCGACGAGATTTCCCTTACCATTTAAATATTCCATTTCTCCTCCGAAACGGAAAAATAGGACTACCTCTGGCGGTATTCCACAATTTTGGAACGGATTTTCCGGAAATTGTCTAATCCATTCGATTTCAACCGAAATTTCCGGGTTTTTTGGCTAAATGGTAAGCACCCAGTCTTTGAGGTAAAACTAGGGTTCAACTTGGCGAGTTGTAAATATCACTTTGGGAATATCACATGTGCTTTTGCGCGTCGGAAAGTGTCTGAACCGGTCTGAATCTGATCACTGTCGGAACTACCTATTTAGACTGCGTGCAGACTGAGGGAGTGAGCATTTTTCAATACGTCTGAATAGTTCAGTGTTCTCTTGTTGTATTCAGGACCTTATGGATAGCAGTGAAGTTTACCACTGAATACACAACTCTGAATTTAAAATATAGGCGCCTATCCATCTATTGTGCATTTAACACAATGCAATATTAAAGATCAACTGAATTTTGTTATTCAATCAGTTAATTCCTTAGCATGCGAACTGATTAATACAGCCGCCTCTTATCGCTTCCTGTCGCTAGGAGCAGCTTTATTTGGAGGCTATTCAGTCATTCCTCGATAGGTTTCTCTAACTGACGCGCAAAAAAAACGACTGCCATCGGAGACTACTTCGTAGCACTGAATCAGGAAAACTAAATAACAGAGCAACTTGAGACCACATGATCCCCGATCCGCGGCACTACGACCGACTACGGCTACAAAACTTCAATACAACTCCAAATTTCGCCGTAATTCGATTTCTATTGCATCACAGCACAAACACTGTTAAAGTTGTAAACACGTTTGGAAGCGCCAAACAGTTTAAGGCCGTGCTTCTAAAGACGGCTTATAAGTTATCCAAATGGAAATATAAAGCTACTTACACAGCGGGGTACAAATTGCTTTAGTTGAGTTTTTGCTAACGGAATGCGATTGAGCGCAGCACAATAGCTTCTTGAACACTCACAATATCATATAATCAACTTTCCTGTTTTAGCTTCAAAGAAAATAAAGGTTGGCGGTCCTGGCAGACTATAAAATCAAGCTAGACTATCTACAAACATTTTGATTCCAATTCAGTATTACGAAGTTTGACCTCATCTAAATTAAATTGAATTTGAAGCACACGATGAATAATCAAACCTGTTTACAAACTTGCACGGTGTATGCTTGTGCCTCAGTGCTGAAATACTGTCGGCCGCAAGATAAAAATACTCTCTCACGGTTAGCTCAATTTGACAATAATCATCAAACCAGCGTGAGTTGAAACGTGCGTTATCGCACTCACGAGTACCGTGCACGGGTCTTTGAGTACAGGGCTCCCCTCCCAGCCCCATCACCACCCTCCCCTCCCATCCCTCAAAAAGGCACTGAATTGATGGTTGGAGAATGTTCTTTCTTGGTCTCGATCGCAAGATGGTATGAATTTTCTTAAAGCCCGGGAAAGTTCAAGACGGAACAATCTTTCTTAAGTGTCTTTATAAAGATGCCCCCGAGCGAAGCACGATACTGAAAGATTGACGGTAAGGGGAGGGGGGGGGATAGTATCGGTATGCAAATCCACCGATCCGTTGAATCCGTCGAACCGCAAACATTTTTGCTCAAATTTGAATACGCAAATTATTTGCGGACCGTTTAAGACTTAAGGTGGTCAGACACGAGGGGTCATGTAGCAGGGACTGTAGCGGGGACACGAAGCAGGGAAGAAATCATAGCGCTTGCACACGACATGAAAATGTCGCGGGGACTTGTCTCGGGGACATGTTGCAGCGACACGTCCCCTCGTGTGAACTGATGCTATCATAATTGCGCAACACCAATTTTGGGGACATTTTGTCCCCGCGACGTGTCCCATGACGTTCAGCAGGTTGAACTCCGTGAGACATGTCCCCGCGACATTTTCATGGGGTGTGCAAGCGCTATGACTTTTTCCCTGCTACATGTCCCCGCTACACTTCCTGCTACATGTCCTTCAGTGTGTACTGCAAAATGTCCCTGCTACATGACCCCTCGTGTCTGACCATGGGAAAAGGTATTCTTGAGTTTTCTCACGCATTGCGCGTGAACGTTGAACGTTGAACGTTGTCCAAGCAACAGCTCAGGTTGACCGCAAGTGATATCAGCTGTGACGAAACCAATATAACAACAGGTCTATAAAGGGTTAAAATATAAGATCCGAACGATATAAGAAGCCAAAAGACAAAATCCGGGCTTAAAAACGGGAAGCCGTAATCCGCTGCATTAGTTAGCCTCCTCTTTCTTCCCCTCGTTTTTTCTCTTGCGCCCAATTTTTCTTTCGCGCGCCACAAACTTAACGACTGGAACAGGCTATGCATTAGTAGGATCCACAAATTCGTTAAAATTTCTCCCTGAATCGGCCGAACCGGACAAAATTATCTACAACGGGTGCAACACCTTGCCGGATCACAGTGCAAACTGTCACTTAACTGCAGGTCTATAAAATGCAAATTCGTTTCCTGACGAGGTTGGTATAAAATGAAATCTCAAGCTTATTTCTCACTGGAAGATCTTGATCATCGGCGTACGGCAAAAAATTTGTCGGGGGGAGGGGGGGGGGGGCTGAACTTAATTTGCCCGAATGAAACTCGTGAAGTCATGTTTATTCGTCATGATGATATGATTCTAGCACTCGCTGACATTTTACTTTTCTACCACTGTGAACGATGCGAGAATGGGCTTCTACATCTCGCATTCTTCGCACTTCACACGGTACCGATAAGATATATTTTACGTGAGTTCGACGAAGACATACTTTGAACGATCAGATACCAACCACACATTTGAGCCACACATACTGTCCACCCTCGGCGGACCATAACGTAAATTTGTCGTTCTATGGCCGTATTTACATGGAAAGAGGATGATCCTAGAAGGTTCATTTGGTTTACATGCGTAAATGCGGCATCCAGGATCAACTTTTCATTTGGTTACCTTTGAGTTCGGCGCGGTTGCAAAGCAAGACGGCGGGCGACAATAACAAAAGCGAAGATAACCCTGGGGCTCCCGAGGCCAATTTCATGGAGCTCGGATGATCCTAGCGCTAGGATCATCCTACTTCTCAGATAGGATAAACCCAGCGCTACGATGATCTTAGCGCTAGGGCCAATGCAACCCTTCGCATGTAAACTGAAAGTTGAAAACATGTTGCGCTCGGATGATCCTAGCACTAGGATCATCCCCTTTCCATGCAAATAGGAACATAGAATGCACGATCACTGCAACAAACCGTTGAGAATGTCGAAGAATGGCCGGATCTGTTTTCCAGACCTAGATCAGTATTAATACTTGAAGTGCAAAGCGAAATAATGGGCACTATTATATTCCACTTTTATTTTATTTTATTTGTTTCTGCTTCTGTTTTTCTGCCGTAAGGATCAGTTTGCCGTTTCTTTTGTTTCACTTTACGTAAATACGGGCCTATGTCTGCTCACGCGCGCGGTTAGCATCTTATGGAACTATCACATCAATGACATGATCGATGTAGTATAGAGCTCGGTTAAAAATTTAAAATTGAAAACCGCTTTATCATCATGAGTTCTATCACTATCCGACAAAACTGTTGCCAAATTAAAAGCCATACCCCTTCTGAAACGCTAAATTCCTTCCAATATTCCTTCCCCCCCCCCCCCCCACCCCAATCGAGAATAAACCATCTCTAAAATAAACCAGAGAAGGACTTTGATACAGCCTACAATTTACCTGCACGTCGTGTGACACTTAAGGAATTTAAAATATGCATACATTCATAAATATTCGCAAAGTATCAAAATTTTTATTTATGTCAATGGTTGAATTTTATATAAAATCTCGCAACATCAGTCTCACTTACATTATCATTCACTTATGTAAAACTATTTTGTTTATAAAAATGTCAAGAATAAATTCCGGATTATCCTCTGACATGGAGTATACTGTAGGAGACCAGGCCAAGTATAAACGCTGGACCTTTTAGTAAAATATCTATTGTAAGTTCAGCAATATTACATGCTTCTGTCATCTGTCATATCGTCGTCATCATCGTCATCATCATCATCCTCGTCATCATTATTATTATTGCTATCCAAGGCTCAAAGATGAAGCCCTTAAAAGGGCAGTATCACGAGGTTCCACGCGCGGCACTGTTCACTATCCTTGCACCGGAATTTTGGACATATCACTGTTAAAAGTGATTTTTTTCTTTCTTCCGGCTATCAAAACGGATTTTTTGATTCAACAAATACCTCCACTTCTCGACGGCCTTTTTGAACTTGTAAACGTCGGCCCAACGTTTCAAGTTTCGCCCTCATGATACTGCCCCTTTAAAAAGTAAACTATAATAAAAAATATGTGAAACTAAACATTTACACGAGGAAGATGTAATGTTCACGATGTCATGAACGTGGGACAACAAAACATCGGAGTCCGCGACAGGAATGAAACCTATTCCCTCCGCACACCGGTTGGATGCTCTAACCCGGTACTGAGCTACGATCGAGACTTGGCCATATACCAGGTCCATGTATGACATGCGCCCTGCGTACTGCTATAGGATCAGCATCTTTCTTTATTTATCACCTCACATAGACCTTTCTCATAAATGGCGGCCGATTTATTATTCTTTTATATTCATGCTAATTAGCCCGACTAGCCTCAATTTAGATTAAAAATTATTTTAAATTTTGCACGTACCGAACAAGGTTAGTCAGGTTGATTAATCGGCCGCCATTTATGAAAAAGGTCTCACAGACATTAAACGATTTGATAAAAAAGCAAGGCTGATAAACGGTAAAAAAAAGTCGCGCACCCGAGCCAGAAGGCTCATAACGGCCGGAGCTTAAACCCGGTTTCTATAGCATGAAGCGACTAGGAATATTGCTACCCCCCTCATTATTTTATAGCTGATTAGATCCTTTACTACAGGATCCGGTTCTTCTATTTCGTTACGGCTGTCTTTACAAATACAGTTACTCATAGACATTGTTGATTCTAGCAGTACGCAGGACGCATGTCATACCTGAACCTAGCACATGGCCGCCCGCTGGGATAGGGATTAGGGATAGGGGCATTGTTCAAGTGATATATCAATTGTATCGTTCGCCAATCACAGACATCGTTTGGACAGCTACGACCCCGCTCACATGGCCTAGCTCGCCACGAGTCTCTCGTATCTCAGTGGTTAGAGCATCCGATCGGTGTACGGAAGTATCCGACCGGTGTACGGAAGTATCCGACCAGTGTACGGAAGTATCCGACCGGTGTGCGGAAGGTTATAGGTTCAATTCCTGTCGAGGACTCAGGCGTTTTCTTTGTCCGACGCTCATGATACGATGAACTGATTACATCTTTCTCATTTTATTGCCGAGATCTAACATTTACCAGAAAAATTTTACAGTTATGGGATAAAAGATAATTCAACAAAACAGATTGTGACGCTGGTTCAAAACTTTCACTATCATTCCTTTTAAAAAATTTTGATTTATAAGGGCAATTTTTGTATATGGAACTTGCAATTGTCATCAAATCAAAATGCGAAACGAAAGAAAACCAAATCTTGGTTCCCGGCCACCATGAAATACTCCCCCCCCCCCCCCCCCCTTTAACAGACTCGAGATAAGGCTCAACATTATTTACTTCACTCTTGGGTGGAAAATATGTTTCGAAGGTAAACAATACACGAGCGTTTAATACAAACGTCCAGTCACTCATGCACAGAGGAGGCCGTGTGCATACAACGGACTTGTCTGCTTTTCTTGTCGTTTGTGACGTCACCTCCATCTGGCTGGCTGCTGTGGCACACGTTACCCATATACGTCACATCAACGTATTTTCCTTTCTCTTTCTGGATGGCAAATCGCACTTTCACGTTACATTCCGGTCGCTTGCATTCTGCTCCTCCTCTGAAGAACACCGCTGAGTGGATCTTGCGTGAGTTTTCTGATCTCACGTGATTGTTTTTGAAGCGCAAACTGCACCATGGGTTGGTTTCTTTAACTTTTTCAACAAAGATTCTTGTCCAGTCTCCACTCAACAGACGGCCACCGCTTGGGAAAGTATTTATTGGCATCCTTTCCCAGTCTTGTTTGCTCAATTTGAACCTTGCTGTAGTTCCATCGATATTCACGCGAAAGTATTTTTCTTGTTTTCCGTCTTCGTCCTCGTCGGATGAATCTGGATCAACCTACAAAAATGAAGTCATTCACACGGTATAAACGAGGAAAAACTGAAAACAAAACAGTCAATATAGGCTGTGCACGATGAGGTTTTGAATCGACCATCCTTAGGATATATCTTTGGGGGAAAAATCAAGCTATAATTATAAACCTTTGTTGCGGAAGCAGGAACGCATGCCCAGATAGTGGTGTTGGTAGCCTGCGTAGCTGGCGGTTTTTTTGTTGGCGCGCGCGAGAATTCGGCTTCACCGCTCGAAACTCGAACTCGCGGCTTCGCCGCTCGCGAATTCTCGCGCGCGCCAACAAAAAAACCGCCAGCTACGCAGGCTATGGTGTTGGTGGAGTAGTTAAACTCTACTAGGTGTTTATTTGACTAATGCTTCAGAATACTCCGGCTCGTGCAATCCGCTGAAATTGACACGGATTTAACTGAATTGAAGCTTAAAATGAGCGATATTATTTTGCAATTAAGGAAGCGACTAGGCGACATATGTTCATGGTAAAAAATATATTACCACTTCATTAAATCTATTTTGCTGGAGATCTCTTCTTAGCTTGTCATTCTCTGCCATAAACCTACGAGCTGTTGATTCGATCTGTTACAAATAAAAAGGAGCAATTTTTAGTGATTAAACAAGGTGCCTTACTTTAGAGTGCGCACCATTTAGTTAAATACTGGACTATCGAACACAAAAGTATTGCAAGAGTTTGATTCCGGGATGTCCATCAGTTACGTTCAGCGCTATGTTAAAGAACTTGACCACAATATTTAACACACATTGTTTTCAAATTAATTACAATTACCTTTAAGGTGGCGCCATCCAAGTTTTCAGGTGACTTGGAAGGTACCATGATGACTGATGGCCGCTGACTTTTCAATTCAAACGCAGGGGCATGAGATGAAGGTGAAGCTGGAAAATGACAGGAACATTGACAACATGGCTTTGGCTGGATACCCAGCTCAGACGCTGTTAAGGCCCTGTGGGTACCACTGTAGCTAGCTAATCCCTGGTAAGGTAAAAACCCTCCTTTGTAGTCCACACGGTCATATGGGATTGTCCCGTAAATACTCGACTGGTACGCGGGCAGTCCCTTGGGTGCAGCATTCTGTTGGAGGAACATTCTTTCATAGGAGTCACTATTGTTAGTATAAATCGTCTGGGTACCCTTTTGAGTATCCAGCGTACTTTCTGTGGTGCTTACGGGATAATACAGCGCTTCCTGGCCAATGCTCGCACACGATGGAACCGTCGTGTATAATTTCCTGATCTGTCTTTCAGGCATTTTCAAAGAAATACCCGCATGACTTGTAGACGAGTTGTTTACATTCGTCTGCTGAGGAACCATGTCCTTTGACCGACCAATCGATACGTTGTCGTAAGGTCTCATGGCTCTCGTTGTCCTCTCGTGAATACTTGTGTTGTCATTCACTGTAGTGTTGTATTCACTCACTCTTACATGAGTAATATTGTTGTTCACAGGAAAACCTTCCCCAAACGTGTTCGTATGGCTGTCCGAATGATTGCTTAGATTCTCGTCTTCATTGCATTCACCTTCGTCAGAGTCGACGGGCTCAATTTTTGGGCAAACACTTGTGATGTCGTGTAGTGAATACATTGTCATTTTATTTCCTCCCCTTTGAAGACCAATGTAATGGCAAGGTATACAGTTGCTGAACTTTTCTCCAGGACTATCACATCTTGTAACGATCTTCAGAGTGGAATGGCAGTCGTACCGTGTGAGCTAAAAAATGAACAAAAGGATTATCAAAACTTAGAAAATCTTTCGCACCTACTGTCTTCGTTTTCTATAGTTAAACTACCATACTGGCCCAGCTTGCTTTAAAACAGATCAATGATGATCTTGGATTTATTATTAAATAAACAAGATTGTTAATTACTGCGCGCGTGATTGCTTCTAAATCAACTCTTTGAAAAGATGGGGAAAAAAGCTATCTTAAAAGAGTACAAATAAATGTTGAACCACGTAGCACTGGTGATACAAACAAGGAATCAGAGAATTAACTCTGTGTGTAAATTATAGTGCTAAGGTCAACCCATACATTTCCCTGTACTGAGCGTTAGCCTTAGCACTTTAATTTGACCTTAGCACATCGTCTGACCTTAGCACTATAATTTACACACAGAGTTAATTCTCTGATTCCTTGTTTGTATCACCAGTGCTACGTGGTTCAACATTTATTTGTACCCTTCACATTCTCATTACCACGATTTACCACCTTATTACCCACGATCTGCTCCCGTACGGCCTCGTGGTTCAAGCGGTAGAGCGACGGAAGATCTAATCCGGAGGTCGTGGGTTCGAATCCCACCGAGGTCAAAGATTTTTTTCTTTCCCTCGTGAAACTGCAGTAAGCGAATAGTTCTCGTGGCCGGAAATGACAACACCACCAACAAATCCACTATTCAAACGAAGGTTTATTTGATACGAAGAGACGTGATACGAAGACGTGATGCAAAGAACTAGTTGTACGTGGGTTGAAAATTGTTACGGCCAGAGAAAACTGCTGCTGTAGCGAACTGCGTTAAACGCGACGAAAGCACTTGGAAGACCAAAGAGAACTGCGCTAAGCGCGAACTAGAATGTACTGCAAAAATTGCACTGCCAACGGCGATGTAAAAATACGGTTTAAATATGCGGAATAGAAAACTAACGAAACCAAAAAAGGCGCTAATAAAGATGCAAAGCAAAGAGATGCTAACGAGGGGGCGCTAAATAACACTAAGAACTAAACACCTAAATGCGCGCAAAGAAACTAAACAAAGGGATGTAATGAACTATAAGCCTGATACGTATGCAACAAAAGGGAAAAACGAATTATGCAAAAAATCTTACGCTTGGATCTTACACCTCGTGTGGTCCCTCATTTCCTTACTAGGGCTAACGCTCAGTACAGGGAAATTTATGGATCATGTGGCCTTAGAACTATAATTTACACACAGAGTTAATTCTCTGATTCCTTGTTTGTACTAAAGGAACGCTTTCTTTCGTAGTTTTCATTAGGTTTGTCTTCATCGATATTTGTTGAATTGGTTGTATTCCCAAAGTCACCTTCCTCCCCCAAACAAAGAATCACCACAATCTCCATCCAACGGATTATTTATTTTATCGACAGCGGACGGTTTAAATTGTCAAATATTTCAGTTTTTACAGTTTTAATTATGAAACATGCCAGCCGGTAGAGTCTAAATGCTATAGCTAAGAAGGAGGTCGGATACCTTAATGAGAATATATAACGGAGTAACTGGTTGGCTTTCGTGTGAGGTGAGGTTTAGCAGTTTATGTAGTTAAATTTAGGCCTAAACAACCCGAGAAGATAGATGGTACCCTGGTACGGTAGGCTATGCATGTAAGCCTAAGTCTAGCAGAGGTCACAGGTTGAATCCTGAGTGGGGATTTTAGCTTTTCTTTTTCACACTTAAAAATTTATTGAAAATAAACTAAGTGTCGACATTACGTTATATAATTATCAATGTAGTGTCCAACCTCCTTCTGAGCTATAGCAGGTAGACTCTGCCGTGTCACCCTGCGTGCAGTCTCCTAATTCCTTTGGTTTCCGCGTAAATAAAAGGACTCCATAACAAATGTCTGACAGATGTTAGTCCTTGTATTATAGCCTTGAAAACAGTTTTGTCTTTTTTTTTCTTGGCCTCACTGCTTCTTACCATTCTCGTCCCCAGAGTCGCTCGGCCCTTTTAGCCGCCGGCGCCTGAGCACGACGACCAAGTGGCTCTGGGGACACACAGCATTTGATTGGCTAGCCTAAAATCAATAAAATCTAAAAATGGGAAATCACTGCAGGGAAATCGAGTAAGTGATCATTTTCTGCAGTGTCCAAAAATCGCGTTTTAGCTTGCAGTTAAATTGTCGGAATATATTGGATTAAAACGATTATACCGGCGCGGCTTGAATGTCACTCTGTGTGTTTCAATTGCTCGAGTTTGTAGATTAGGGATATATTTAAAGAAGTTCGATGGATGATTCGTTAGTACGGAGCTCTTTAGCTGATGTACGCGTATAAATGGATTTCTTCCCATGACACCGAACTTCACCGTCCCACCAGGGATGCTGCCAATGTCCAAAGACACGATTTTGTGCATTTAGAGTGCTAAGCTAAGATCAACCTAACAGGAACTGGCTCAAACTGAAATCTATCCGTAATATTTCCTGTGTCACTATCATAATGATTTTTAAACAAAATTAGAGAGCTAAAAGTGTGAGCTCATATTTTATTTCGAACAGCATCCTTGTAAAGCATGTATTTTAATGGTGATAGTGAGCTACTTGAACTAAATTTGGGCCCAGCGTGGAGGGTGTCCATGGCAACCCTCATGGCCTCTTGCTTTTTCACAGATACTTAAAGGGGCACTGTCCAGTCGAAATAACGAAATTGTTAACTTAATTTCCACGTTATATCGCCAAATGCCACCAAATATACAACTAAATTGGATAAAAAGATTCTGTAGAGCAAAACAGAACAAGCAGTTTGGTGAAAAAAGTGTAGGATTGCAAGGATGGAAGTGGATTACAGTTCATCAATGGCAGACGGTCAAGAAATCAAATTTTCCATTCTGGTGGAATTTCGATTTTTTTAGTCGTTATTCAGGATATGTTGTCTTTTTTGTTCATATTTCTTTGCGTTCATATCACTTTTGGCGATTTTTTCTTCCTATTTTAAGATAATAAAGCAAGCTTAAAGCAAGCTCGTGGTCATATTGGTGAAAATACGATATTTTCTCTTCCCCGCCCCCTCCTCACGCCTTCACCCCTTACACTCCTCCCAGCCCCCCCCCCCCCCCCCCCACCCCACCCCCCGACGTTTTGCAAATTACAACCGAGGATCATCACATTCGGCGATCATGGTCTTCGTGTACGTTTTATGTTTCAAATAGGAAATTGCGTTGAAAGTATCAAACGATTCCCGCATGATAGTCAGTGTGTCGCGCGCCAGGATCATACAATAAAACGTGTAATGGAATAACATGAGTCACGCAACATTCTGTCGAAGCAACGCTAAGATTTGTACAGTCTGCAAATTGCATTTTCGTTCCTTTTCGAGTGTGGGATGTAACAGTTTGACGACCTGTGGGGTCTGTACAGACCGTACATTAAACGAGAGAGAAGGTCCATACAGATCGTTAAATTGTTTCACCGCTTGACCAAGTTTAATGAAATGCAATTCACGGACCGTCAACAGACCAATCACTCTCTTACAATCCGAACACACTGTAAAAATCGTCAAATCGTTTCACCCCTCCTAACCAACAAATACCGTAAACCTCCGAAAATAAGCCCTGGGCTTATATTTGCCAAACGTCCCTTTTTGTCGGGCTTATTTTTGGGTGGGCTTATATTCGGGTGGGCTTTTTATTGGTTGGAAATATTCGTTAAAAAAAAAATCAATGGGGCTATTTTCGGGTGGCATTTTGTGTCTTAAAATTTTGCGAGCCATTTGCGGTCATTGACATTTCTGAAGATGCAATCAATAACAAGTTTTATTAAATATTTCAACATGGTTACAAACTGACAAAGTCTTTAATCGGTTTCGGTTTAATGAGTGATCATCTGGCATAGTGTTATTATTGATCCCTTCTTTGTTAACTTCATCATCATTATTATTGGAAGGCATTTTTGGTATAAATTAGGGGGGGGCTTATTTTCGGGGGGGGAGGCTTATTTTCGGAGGTTTACGGTAGATGCATACAGCAGACCGTCAACGGATCGACTTCTAATTTTTCTGTCTGACAGACCGTATGATCGATTTGACAGACTGTATCACTACGCCTATATTGAAGCACAGGGGGGGGGGGGACCCCCGTCATTTTTATATGTGAGTTTTCCCCCCCCTCGGGTATTGGAGATGATCACACTGTTCCAACTTTCAACCGTGAAACGTGCCTGGAGTGCTGTAGTTTTAACTTTCTTTCTTTTTTTTGGGGGGGGGGGGAGGGTAGTAAATATGTTAGAGACTGAAATCATTTTAGGCCTTTCAAGTCTTGTTTTTTTGCAAAACAAGGGGGGACCCACGGCTGCTTAACTTTTCGAAAAAATAGCAAAAAAAATAGCGAGTTTTTCTCTGTCACCTTTGCAACTGATTTTAAGACGAAATTTGAATTTGGCCATCATCACTAGGCATTAGAGATTGAAAAGTTCCGTTATGTATGTATTTTCATTATTTTTGACGTCATTCTAATGTTTACTCTAAATATAATTACTAGGCCATAATAAGTAACTAATTTAAGCCCGTTCTTTTGTAATAAGTAATTCATATAATTGAATGAAATTACAGTTTTCTCAGAACTTTATTTATCGAGCGACACTCCCCCAATAAAGCGCAGCGTTTGATCGAGAGCGAGGCCGGGGAGCGAGGATTTACACATGTAGGAATATTTTAAATTCATCCGAGAGCATAAAACCGCATATTTTGAATAAACAATTACCGCCATATGTCCATTGGTCACAAAGGAAACATCAAACAAGGCGAATAGAAAAGGATGCAAATAAAATAATTCGGGCATCGACTCTATTTTACAAGCAGAGAGTCTTTAAAAGAAGGATTCCAGGAATTCAGTGAAATATAATTGAGAACAAACTAGCTGTTAAGCGATCATAAATATTCACCGCATGACACCAACTTGGAAATCAATCAGTCACGTTCATAATACGTATGATTTGCATAACGATTTTCTCGCGATACATTAAGAACGGACTGGTAAACTACGAAAGGAAGGTCAAAATGTTGAATTTCAAACTGACTTAAATTTGATGGCCGAGTTGGCAGTGCTGAGCTGATCTCGCTCTACTGGAATGTGATTCCGTTCGCCGTGACCCCAGTCTACAGCAAGCAGTGTCAAGTCTTGGGCATATTTAACCTTCCTGTCTTATATCATCTGATTCTGAAGTTTACGTTTTCTTGTTTGAAACTAAACATGGGAATATGTTTCGAATATGTTGTGTTCCCAAACACTGCGATTTGAAACATTTATATGGCTTTTATTGCGCCTTATAGCATTAAGGATTTAGGCAACAGACGAATAATTATCGCATTATCAAGAACCCGTTTTGATAATATTATGCTTAACAAACTTCCAGGACCCAGTTGTTCAAAACGTGGATAGCGCTATCCATCGGATAAATCACTCTCCGGTGGATAGCGCAATGGGTTTTGTTAACGTTTATCCACTGAATAGTGATTTATCCGGTGGATAGCGTTATTCACTCTTTGAACAACTGGGGCCAGGTCCTTAGACTAACAATAATACCCACACACTAAACACTGATTACAAACGAGACACACGTTTACAAACGAAATAAAGCGTTGAAACGCCAAAACCTTACCTTGAAATCAAAAGCGCGTGAAGCGTGCTTGCACCGGGCAAGCAAATGAACATATTGATATTATAGGTATGATGTGACATGCATAGCGTCAATTTTGACAGGTTTATCGAAAAGGGGCCAATAGGAGAGGGCAGGGATGTCAGTGATGCATGAAACATATTTTTCTAGAAATTCTGTTTTTCCGCAAATCAACAGAAAAATAACACATCGGAATAGAAATTAAACTCCCGCACACTTTCGTTTTTTCAGTTCACTCCGCTGACTCCGTTGAGACAACGCCAGATTCCAATGAACGATGGTTTTGTTATGAATTTGTGGAAACTGTCTGTCAGCACAGGCTAGTGGGAGGCAAGATATCGACTTCGAACTCCGCGACGCTCGACAAAAAGAGCGCCTGAACCCGGGGCCTGAACGCAGGTTAGGAGAGCAAGAAAATCCATGCAGCTGTCTTCAAAGAAAATCTAGTTAATCTAAGGAAAATTCATCTCATTTGGCGCCGATTTTTGCATCATGTAACATTGCTATCTTCTGCATATCAGTCAAATGTGCTCTTGCTACTTGGAATGATTATTATATCAATATTAAAACTGAACGACTGGCATTAATTTCAGTACATGTACATAGTTTACTTATTATTCTTCTGTTCATGATGTCAGTTCAAGACACTTATTGATAGCAGTGAAGCTTGTCACTGAATTTACCATGAATCCCCGGGCCCTGAATTTGACTGAGTGAATCAAGCTGTTGGAATCTGTATAACTATTGTGCATTTTCAACAATGCAAAGGCATCAATAAGTCCTGACTGAATTCTGTTATTCAATCAGTTCATTCTTCGACACATAGCGACCGTGATCGGAAATCAGAATTTCTAGATTGTACTTCATAACAATCAGTAAAACCAAATAACAGGACAGCTTGATTATGAATAAAACCCTTTACTCAACCACTGTGACCGTGACTAACCAGCACTACAAATAATGGGCCCAATTCGAAGACAAAATAATCTCCAAATTTCGAAGTTTGATTCTCTTTGCATCGCAGCGCAAACACTATTGAACTACATTGTAAACATCAGTTTGGAAATGGCAAGCTTTAGGGAATATCGCGCTTCGAAGACAATAGTTTCCGCACATTAAAAATAAAACATGGCTAATATTCCTATTTTAACTTTTAAAAAACTAACTTGGTGGTCCTGACAATCTATAACCAAGCAGACGTTTAGCTAAAAATAGTTAATTAAGTACGATGACGAACTGTCAAGGACTTCCTCTAAAAATAAAAGTGAACTAATCTGCAACAAGACGCACTAATCAGGCCTGTTTACAAACAAATATATGATAAAGTTTGTTTGCTCGGCCGCACGTTATATCATATATATGGACCTCATGTCTAACCTTCCTGTTTTAACTTCTAAGAAAGTAAAGGTTGGCGCTCCGGACAGACTATAATTAAGCGAGATGCTTCTACAAATTAACATTTTGATTCCAATTCAGTATTGCGAAGCTCCTCTAAACTTAAGTGAACTTGTAGCAGGATGCATTTATCAAGCCTATTTACAGACTTCTACACCGTATGCTTGTGCCTGCTGAAATACTGTCGGCCACAAGTTAAAAATACTCACTGTTTTACTATGCAGCGCCAGAACAGCTCAATACGTGCAGAACAAGCATGTGTTGAAACGTGCGGTATGAGCAGCACTGAAATGTTGACCCCAAGCTCACCGTGTATCATATCTTATCCCAGAGGACTGGAATGTTATTTTTCATCAATCTCGTCCCCATGCCCCAGAGCCTTCTCGCTGTTCAAAATGCGGCGCGAAAAAAAGACACTGAACACCAACAAGGCCGCCGAAATACTCCAAGAATCGTGGTTGTGCCTAAAGAATACCGTTTAGAGGGACGTCGGACACCTTATTAAGACTTATATAACGTAATGTCGACACTTAGAATTTTATTTTCAATACATTTTTAAGTGTAAAAAAGAAAATCTAAAATCCCCCACTCAGGATTGAACCTGTGATCTCAGCTAGGCTTAGGCTTAGATAGCCTACCGTACCACTGTACCACTGTACTACCTAACTTCTCGGGTTGTTCAGGCCTAAATTTAACAATATAAACTGCTACCCATAACATCAACTGAAAGCTAACCAGTTACTCCGTTACATAATTTTCAATAAGGTGTCCGACGTCCTTCTGAACGGTATTCTTTAGGCTTAACCAAGAATCGTGGACTATTTAATTTTGTGGAGTATTTTCAGCCTGGTCCCTAGGCGTTCTCTCTTGCCCCGTTGTCCGCGCGAATCTCGGTGACGTCACGGCTCAAAGTAGGGTCCAGGTTTGACCGAGCCGAGAACGCCTAGGGACTAGGCTGGAGTATTTTCTCATGAAATATCTTCCTCTCGCTTTAAAAAGAAGTTCCAAATATCGATGTCAATCGCTGAAAATAACCTCCGAACACGACATTTTACTGATTCTGTCACGTGACAAAATACTCCACCATTTTTTAAGTGTTTTGGCTTGGCAGCCTTATATATATCCTGGGGTTTCTACGCCGCTATATTGAAGGCAAAGAAGGCCCTGGGAACTAGCTTGGTAGATCGTATGTGGGTTCGACTTAAGGTGGCTGAACACAGTTTCACTGTACCTATGCGTCATTCATTGTCATTTTAAAACTTCTAACGTCTGGGCGCCCAAAATTGGTGAGGCATACGATTAAGCAACGTACAGGCTATATATTTTGATTTTTTTGTTGAGCTTTTAAGGTGTTGCCATGGCAACACGGTGGATTTTAAATCAGCCTGCAATATTTGGATCCGTTTTTTTTTTTTTCGGAAAATCTAGTCGTTGAATTTTGTCCATCACTTGTCTCCAGTAAACTCGTAAAAATATTCGCATGTTAACACTAGTCTCATGTAATTTTAACAGAGGGATCTTTCGTAATTTGTGGTTTAATATGTTTGCGTTTTGTAAAAATCTCCTCTGTTAGATTTCAAATTCTGATGGCAGGTGAGTTCGGCATATTCGGAACTATTATTGTGCCAAATTTCGTGAAATTCTAACGAGTGGTTCCGTAGAAATCAGCACATTTCCGAGGAAGGTCGCTAAAATATCCAGTCACATTTTTTTGGTCAACTGTGCATGCGTTGCATTTGACAAGGTTCTCGATCCAAAGACAAAAACGCAGTGTATTTCTTCAATGGTTCTATAAATTATCTATTGATTCAAAAAACATTTTTATGAACAACAAATTGTTTGATTTTAAGACGAAAAACAATACTTTCGCGATCCACGCTGAGCAAAATAAAATGATCGCTGAAATTGAACAGCGCGTGCAAACTGTGTTCAGCCACCTTAACCGCGGTCAAACGAGAGAAATTTGCAAAAGTTAAGCAAAGTACTTAAAAGTTAAGGTTGTCATTTTCATTGTTTAAAGTTTAATATATTGACAATACACTGTCAATTTACCAAACGTTTTGAAAGTTTACCAAAAAAGTTCTAAGCGTTTCGGTAGGGTCGTACCTCTCATAAACCTCTATTTTCATTGGCCGTTCTCTGCTATTGTTTATAGGGATAGGGGCATTGTTTAGGTCATGCATCTATTGTTTTGGTGAGCCAATAAAACAACTCGTTCAAAGGAGGTACGACATGACCCAAGCGTTTAAACTGCAGAATTGTCGGTGCCATTTGCCAACATAATTTTGATCAGGTGCAAAGAGTTTTGGTCAGTTTTCAACGGAAAAAAGCTCATCATTTTGAGAAAAATTAAAAGATAGTAACGCGAAATAATTTTCTTTTCACGTGCTGTCTTGTGTACGATTTTTTTCTCTTAAATTTCTTCTAACGGGAATTTTTTTTGGTAATTGCCCAAACCCCCACCCCCCCCCCCCCCCCCACCCCCACAAAAGTTAAATGGTCCGTCCCTTTCCGGCGGCTCACCGTGAGCACCCAAGTTGTCCAATCAGAGAGCGTGAATTCAACTGACGGGCTCGCCTCCTTGCAAAGTTTAGCAAGATCAAATGTAATCTTGGGTGCTTACCATGTGTAGGAAAAAACCGGTTGGGATGACCGTTACATAATGGTAAGCGATTTTCCAAATTTACTGACCAATCGACGAGATTGCACTTACCATTTAAATTTTCCATTTCTCCGTCCAACCTCGTTCCCAGGGTCTCTCATCTTCCCGCCCCCTGGAGCGAGAGAAGAGAGACCCTGGTTAACTCTGGTCACGTGCGTCCCAAAATCTGGGATGTAACAAATAAAAGATTTGAGGGAGGGGCGGCAAAGTGTGAAATTTGTTCGCTCTAGCAGAGCATTGTAAATCGAAACAAATCCGAAAAGCGTTTGGCGGCTTCCGATAAATGTGAAGCGGCGGTCATCTGCAGACTTCAAAACATATCCACACCCACTGGTTTTGAGATTGCAAGTTGCTTTAGGATCTGTAAATTAACAGTTGGGGAATTATCACGGCGCTTGAAGATTTGTCGGCAGTATTGAAAGCTAATTTTGTACTCGCAACACAATTACAGTCCAATTTTATTACTGGACGCCGCCGCTAAGCTCGGTCTCGGCAGAAAATGCTTTTGATTTTATATGGCATTGTTCCGAAGTAAGATGAATTATCGCTACATACTATTTAGCAGGCGATCTTCAAGCTTCATTCGACAGGCACATTAAATTGTCGCCGTCTGTTCTCGGACGATGGCGAAGTGGAAAAACATTTTGACATGCAGATCGACTCTACACTTTTATAACAGGAAACGAGGTAGAGAAGATAATGATAGCTTTTATTCTTCGTATGTGAGGCATGTTGTTTGGTTCAACATTTACGGCCAGTTCCAGCCGTTTAAATGTCTATACATGTACAAGATCTTTACATTTCATTATTTCATTATACGCTTGTGAAATTATTGAACGATAACCCATTTTAATCCTTGCGCATAATTCATTCGCTTTTGTTTGAATCGTTTGATTGAACCGTTTCCGGACATCAACGGACTCGCGCACAGCACGAGCCACTGTGAAGAAAACGAGACAAAGTTACAAACACCGTCGACCCCTCCTTAGGAATATAATTGTCCAAGAGGCACGTGACCAGAGTTGACCAGGGTCTCTCTTCTCTCGCTCCAGGGGGCGGGAAGATGAGAGACCCTGGGAACGAGGTTGTTCTCCGTCCTGGTACCCAGACCGTTAACTCGATTGAGCGATTTGAATTCAAATGGTAAGGAAAATTCCAGTCGAATCGTCCCAACCGGAATCGCGGGACAACCCTGAAGGTTGTCTACTTGTTCCAACCGGAATTCTCGGAAAATCAACCCTACCATTTGCTTTCCAACCGAAAATACCGGTTTTCTTGGCTTAATGGTAAGCACTCCTTGTCTCTTCGAATTATCACGGGAGTGTAATGTAAGTTCCACTTTGTTCCTTCACACGTATCCGCAGTTGCGAAAATGATTATAAGAATTAGCTCGTGATATCGTGGAAACTTGTAAAAAGATTCGTCGTGTGTTCACGGTGACACTCGTCGAACTGTAAGTTCTTTAGGATTTACCAAATTTTTACATATGTTCACATTGACCAGATGTACTTTATTATAATATCCAAGTCCAAAACAATTTCAGACACAAACTGTTGTCAAATTATAAATCAAACTAGGACCTAGCTTGCACGCAAATGCCTCCTATTTTTCCTACTTGCTTCACGCGGAAAATAGAAGAAGTAGTGTATTATACACCCCGCCCCAACCACCCCCCCCCCCCCCCCCCCATAAAGTGTACCCCCAGAAAATTTCGTAATTTCGTTACGGTAATCATTTAATAGGAAATATGGAACTAGACTTCTTTAGTTGAAATCAGTCTTGTACTTATTTAAAAAAATTACAAGCTACTTCACTTCATGTGATACATTAGGCATTTGAAATATAAAATATACCATAGAAAAATAGTTGCACGTCTCATCAATATGCAAAGACAAGGAAAAACTCTTCATTTGGTATGTCAATGGCAGAATTTCTTAAGTCAGTCTCACAGATAATTTTTAACTTCCATGTGTAAAATTATTAGTTTCTTTAGAAAAATATTAGTAAATGAAAAGAATAAATTTCGAATTCCGTATTATCCTCTGACATGGAGTGACTGTAGGAGACCAGTTCAAACGTTTCACTCTTTGATCACTTTTTCTTACTGTTTTCATCTTATATTCAATTCTGTATTATCATCTGCTAAGGTTTGGAGAAATAAATGAAATGAATGAGTAATATTATATGCTTTCGTCTACTCACAATGTAAAAGAACACAAAATCGGGGTTCTCAGAAAATCCAATCCTGGAAACCACCCTCGACCATCTTTTCCCTTCACCATCAAAACGAATGGTTTTGAGATAATTTTCGATGTTATTTACTTAATACTCGGGAGAAAAAGAATATAAGCTGAACAATACTTGAGCGTTTAGTGAGACAAACGTCCAGTAACTCATGCACGGTGGAGGGTATTAAATAGAACGGTCTCAAAATTTCCCAACACCATTTGCTTAATACTCGGGCGAAAAATAGAAATATATCTAAAGTTAAATAATGCTTGAGCGTTTGACACTCATGACGTCACTCATGACGTCACTCATGCACAGCTAGAGGAGGGCATGCGCGTACGGCGGACTTGTCTGCTTTTCTTGTCGTTTGTGACGTCACCCCCATCTGGCTGGCTGCTGTGGCACACATTACCCACATACGTCACATCCACGTATTTTCCTTTCTCTTTCTGGATGACAAATCGCACTTTCACGTTACATTCCGGTCGCTTGCATTCTGCGCCTCCTCTGAAGAACACCGCTGAGTGGATTTTGCGTGAGTTTTGTGATCTCACGTGATTGTTTTTGAAGCGCAAACTGCACCATGGATTGCTTTCTTTAACTTTCTCCAGAAAGATTCTTGTCCAGTCGCCACTCAACAGACGGCCCCCGCTCGGGAAAGTATTTATTGGCATCCTTTCCCAGTCTTCTCGGCTCAACTTGAACCTTGCTGTAGTTCCATCGATATTCACACGAAAGTATTTTTCTGGTTTTCCGTCCTCGTCCTCGTCGGATGAATCTGAATCAACCTACAAAAATGAAGTAGTTCACAGACTTTGAATAAGGGAAAACTGAAAATAAAACATCCATACAATGTGCAATGGTTCGGGTCCGAGCGACCAATGAAGCTATTGCTATTCCGATGAAAGGGTACACGGGGGGGAGGGGTGGGGGGCTCCCATATAAAAGGTACTCGGATGCTCGTCATCTTGTAAAGGGTGTAAATTGCGGGTTTTGGTATCGCTTAAGGTGTTAACCCTTTAAGCCCTAACATCAAAATTTAAATTCTCATTTCTTGTCCCTATACAATTGCTATAGAAGTAGTGGGGATAAATTGTTTGGAAATCAAGATAATTCATCTTAATTCTCATGACCTTTTTGATTGATAAGGCATTGATATTGCAAAGGGAAATTTGATGCTGATCACTCTTAGGGCTTAAAGGGTTAATGGGGCACTGTCTCGCCGAAATAACAAAATTTCGCTTAGCTTATTTTCGTGTTATATCTCAAATGTCACCAAATATACAACTAAATTGGATAAAAAGATTGTAGAGAGCAAAACAAAAGCAGCAGTTTGGCGATAAAGTGCAGGATTGCAAGAATAGATGTGGATTACAGTCCATCAAATTTGATTTAGTGCCAGGCGGTCAAGAAATCAAAATTGCTATTTGTGTAGAATTTTGACTCAGTTTTAGGCGTTATTTTGTCTGTTTAGTTCATATTTCTTTGCTTTGGTCACTTTTGGCGATTGTTTCTCCAAATTTCAAGACAATAAAGGAAGCTTGAGACAAGCTTTTGGTCATAATCATTTCTAAGGAAAGGGAAAGGTTCCCTTAATTAAGTGAGCCATTTCACAGAATACTTCCATGATAAAAATAAATAAATAAATAAATAAATTACCATTTTATTGAATCCATTCTGCTGAAGATCTCTTCTCAGTTTTTCATTCTCCGTCATAAGCCTACGAGCTGTTGATTCGAGTTTCTATAACAGAAGAGTAGTTTTTTTAAAAGTGGGGTTGGATTATACCAAGCCTAAATTTACACTAGAGGTAAAGCAGCCGGATTCGAACGAACCGTTAACTTTTGGTACCAGATTCACATTTCTTTTATTATTAGGTTTTATCGATTCATTTCTATACAGGTTATATCCGGGTATAAACCATATACCTAGGGTATATAACCAACAATCATGTAGTGGAGAGCACTTTCCGCAGTATATGTGCAGTTCCCAGCAACGAGATCTTCTGTATCTGACTGATCTCACTTCTTCCTGGTATTCTCTCAAGGTACTCGCTCACTCCCTTTTTGATCACTCCAAGCGCTCCAATTATTATTATTATTATTATCTTTGTTTAACATTATGTTCTGGCTGTTGTCATTGCCGTAATTTCTTCTATTAGGCGGGTCATAACAAATGACCAAGGGCTAACGGAATTATCTCTTCTTCACATTTCCAACACTATTATTATTATTATTATTATTATTATTATTATTATTATTATTATTATTATTATTTAATAGTTTTATTGATAATTTCAATAGTACAAAAGTAAAGAATAAAGAATACAATACTTGGTAACAATATAACATAGAGCAGTTTTCAATTGAGTGTCGTAAAGCCAAAACCAAAGTAATTACTCTGACCAATCACAGCAGTCGTAAACAATCCAATGAACCAATCAGAGCTCGAAGCAATTACATGTCGGCGGCGCCAAGCGCGGGAAAACGCGTGCGAGCAAGTCACGATTGGTTTTGGTTTTACTTCTGATTGGTCGAGAAAGTGGCGCGAGATTTTTTAGCCAATCACAAAGCGTAGCAATGCAAAACCAAAGCAATTGTGTAATTACTTTCGACAGTCAATTGAAAACTGCTCTGAAATGATGGCAATAAACACAAGGAAATACATGTACACACACACACACATATGTAGCGATATAGGTGCTGCTAAAGCCGTTATTTTACTTAGCCTCTTTATCACTTATACCTTAATGCTGATTTATAAGTTTTTACCATTTTTGAAAGTGTTTTAAAAGCTCACCTTTCTACCTTGCAATAAAGAGTTCAATACTATAAAATGTTTTTGATCTAGCGATAAAACCCTGAAGAGTGGGTAAGCTTTTTTGACACTACTTAGTGTAAATATAATATTTCCCAAGTAATAAGATGTGGTTATTAATAGTAAAATCTTCTCTAGTGTCAAACTTTCAAAAACTTAAATCTGTCTCCTTTAGTACTTCAATATGAATATCGTTGTCCTTTAGCCAGGACAAAACATATTTCCAAAATTGAGAAGATATTCTACAGGAGAAGAGTAAATGCTCGATGGAATCCGCTACCTCTTCACAAAAGGTACAGCAAGGAGAATCGATTAAACCAAAACCAGATTCGCATTTCTATTAACACACTTGAAGAATGAATCCGGGATAAAAACTATCCGGATTACGTCACAAATCCAAAAGCTTCAAATCCGAAATCCAAAGAGAAAATTTGGTATCCGAATACTTATGAATCTGAAACGTTTTATTGTTTTGCAACCAGGGATTGGAGTTGAGTCCGAAATGGCTGGAAAGAATCGGAGCTTCAAGCAATAAACTCATGACCCTCACTCATATCACAAAATCAAATGGCAACAAGGACTTAAGCCTGTTCCAGGCGTTCAGAAAGTGGGGAGCAAAGCAAAGACGGCACGCAAAAGGAGAAACATCGCGAATGCATACGGAGAGAGATGGGTGCGAACAGTAACTCTCCCCAGTCTCCCCTTGTTTCAGTCCCCGCTCGTTCGCGCGCTGGTTTTTAGCTACTTTTTCTTAACTCCTGGAACTGGCTACAACGACTTAGGTTTTATTGTATTGTATTAGGTTTTATTTTCTCATCCACCAATTAATCTATACTCAGTCTACACATAACTACTGTTGGTGTTTATATTACTAACAGTGAACTTGTAAGGACCTTCAGCAAGGAAAGCTGTGCACGAACGTTGAGAATCGGCCAGATTAAACTTTTCACTGACTTAAATTCTCAACTCTATAGTGAAAGTGGATGAGGAATTAAAAGCATTGATAAAGATTACCTTTGAGGTAGTGTCCCAGAAAGCGTTATCCAAGTTTTGAGACGACTTGGCAGGAACCATGATGACTGATGGCCGCTGACTTTTCAATTCAAACGCAGACGCATGAGCTGAATCTGAAACTGGAAAGTGACAGGAACATTGACAACATGGCTTTGGCTGGATGCCCAGCTCAGATGCTGTTAAGGCCCTGTGGGTACCACTGTAGCTAGCTAATCCTTGGTAAGGTAAAAACCCTCCTTTGTAGTTTATACGATCATATGGGATTGTCCCGTAAATATTCGACTGGTACGCGGGCAATCCCTCGGGTGCTCCATTCTGTTGGAGGACCATTCTTTCATAGGATTCTCTATTTCCAGTGAAAATATCATGGGTATCCTTTTGATTATGGAGCACCTTTCCTATGGTACTCTCTGGATAATACGGTACTTCATGACCATTGTTCTCATACATTGGAACCGTCGTATATGCGTTTCTGATCTGTATTTCAGGAATTTCCATAGAAACGCCAGAATGACTTGTAGACGTGTTGTTTGCAGTCGTCAGCTTAGAAACCATCGTGTATGCGTTCCTGATCTGTATTTCAGGAATTTCCATAGAAATACCCGTATGACTTGTGGAAGTGTTGTTTACAGTCGTCTGCTCAGGAACCATAACGTTTGACTGGCTAATCGATATGTTGTCGTTAGGTCCCACGTCTCTCGTTGTCCTCGCGTGAAAACTCATGTCGCCATTCACTGTAGTGTTGTATTCACTCACTTTAACATGAATAGTATTGTTGTTCATAGGGAAATTTTCGGTAAACGTCTTCGCCTGACTATCCGAATAATTAATTAGACCTTCTTTATTGCATTCACCTTCGTCAGAGTCGATAGGCTCGAGTTTCGGGCAAACACTTGTGATGTCGTGTAGTGAATACATTGTCGTTTATTTCCTTTGCGTTAAAGACCAGTGTAGTGGCAACTTAGTGAACATTTTTCTTGAACCGATTGGCACATAATGATGATTTCAAGGGAGTGGGAATGGTGAGCTAAGAAGAAAGTAAAAAAGATTATTAATTTAAAAAGAAAACCTAAAATGAATAAACACTTTCTCCCTGGTTCATTAACCTACAGATTCCGTTCGCTAGAAAGCTAATAAACGCTCCGTGTTATTATACACTCTCTCATTAGTTGAAACAGATTCAAAACCATTTGTTATGGAACATAGAAAATTCACCACTCCAGAATTTTTGGGGAGAATGAGCACCAGCTTTTGTTGCTGAGTTTTCTGGGATTGTTTGGGTAACCAATATTATGGGCGGCCGTTACCGCCAAAAATACAAACATTGCAAACGACTTAGAATAAACATGAATGGTTCAATGGTCTTTTGTAAGCCGGTATAGATGATCTAGAAATGATATAGTTAAAATGTATTTGGACAGGTTGTCTTTGGTGGAATGAAATACTCAACCAATGAATGGTTTAGACAGTTTACGAACCGTATAGTCGCCGTTGTCGAAACGGTACTATAGACACAAATGATCAAGTCTAAATGTAAATAGTTCAGCTTCCGTTTGTAAAACCACTGAGACTAAGTAGAATTGGTGAAAGTAAATGAAAACCGGTCTAGTGTTCAATGTTAAAACGACAAAGTGAAGTCTCAAATGGTTCAGCGTCATGTGAGATGATTTAGTACAATACCAAACGGTTTAACGTAGTGTGAAATGGTTTAACCTACCGACAAATGGTTAATCGTGATTTGAAATGGTTTAACGTAACATCAAATGGTTAAGCGTAATGTGAAATAGTTCAGCGTAATGTGCAATAGTTCAGCGTAATGTCAAATGGTTTAGCGTGACACCAAATGGTTTTGTGTAATGTCAAATGGTTAAGCGTGACACCAAATGGTTTAGCATAATGTGAAATGGTTTAGTGTTACATCAAATGATTCGCGCCGAGACCGCCAAAAATACAAACATGAATTGGAACAGCCTACACTGAAATGGAGCAGCTTGAAGTGAAATGATCTAATCTATGTGGGGTATGACGTCAACTAGTCTGGAATTTGGCGCGAAAATACTCACGTGCTATGCGCAGTCTACACGGCGAACTCGCACACGACGAATTACAAGCTTCACGGCCTTCACTTCGTCTTCTATCGTCGGCTTTAAAGAAAATCATCCGGTAAGCTTCCCTTTTACCTGATTTTATTTCTCTTAGTCAATTATTATTATTCTGCGACAAATGGTACTCAGTAATGTTTATTGCTACACTGGAGGGCACATTGGCACAGATAAATGATGTTCTGTGCGGCCTGTCAATAATGTTTATTCGGTTTTTTAGCAAAACTGAACTTCACCTTCGAACGATGCCGCTTTTTTTTTTCTTTTTCAAAGGCAGAAAACTTCGAAGAAAAATACTGCACAAGAAAAACAAAACAAATATTAAATATACCCATGTACAGTATTAATATTTATACTGCAGAAAGTTTTAAAGTAATGCGGATTCCAATTTGAACGCAATAACGTCGGATCGGCGGATCGGGCCAAAAATAGCACGGATCGGCGAATTTGCATACCCCTATTCGCCTCCCTCCACTAACATCTGCCTTTGCTGGTAAAAATGGAAAAAATAGTCGACAAACACCAACATACCGTCCAAGGCCGACCCAAAAATTAATGATCAGATCCACAATCCGAACTTCTAGAAAGACAAAGCCCAGAACCCGGGCCAAAATTTTTGCCTGATCCGCGATCCACGGTAATTTCGTCGTTAGACATTTGTCCTCGATCTTTTGTTATCGTTGATGTATTTTATAGATGTTTCTATATCTTAATCTTTTATACAATAACATGTACAGTTTCAGATTTTTAGCTATGTTTCTTATATTATGTTTTAGTTAGGTGTCCCCTATTATGACACGTTAATAATTTTATTATTTATTTATTATTATCCGCGAATCCGCTTAATTTATCGCTAAAATCCGCAATCCGTGCACTTTTCAAGGCCAAATCTGTCAATCCGCGAACCTATTCCTATTCACCCCCCTCCTAGAGAAATACTTGTATTCTTTAGACTCGAGTTTCGGTTCTATGATGAACCTCATCAGTTGCTCCCATAAGTGAATGTCTAGCGGAATAATATGAAATTATTCCGTTGTGCATGAAATGTTTGCATGAAATGTTTGTTTCGTTCGAAGGTGAAGTTCAGTTTTGCTAAAAAACCGAATAAACATTATTGACAGGCCGCACAGAACATCATTTATCTGTGCCAATGTGCCCTCCAGTGTAGCAATAAACATTACTGAGTACCATTTGTCGCAAAATAATAATAATTGACTAAGAGAAATAAAATCAGGTAAAAGGGAAGCTTACCGGATGATTTTCTTTAAAGCCGACGATAGAAGACGAAGTGAAGGCCGTGAAGCTTGTAATTCGTCGTGTGCGAGTTCGCCGTGTAGACTGCGCATAGCACGTGAGTATTTTCGCGCCAAATTCCAGACTAGTTGACGTCATACCCCACATAGATTAGATCATTTCACTTCAAGCTGCTCCATTTCAGTGTAGGCTGTTCCAATTCATGTTTGTATTTTTGGCGGTCTCGGCGCGAATCATTTGATGTAACACTAAACCATTTCACATTATGCTAAACCATTTGGTGTCACGCTTAACCATTTGACATTACACAAAACCATTTGGTGTCACGCTAAACCATTTGACATTACGCTGAACTATTGCACATTACGCTGAACTATTTCACATTACGCTTAACCATTTGATGTTACGTTAAACCATTTCAAATCACGATTAACCATTTGTCGGTAGGTTAAACCATTTCACACTACGTTAAACCGTTTGGTATTGTACTAAATCATCTCACATGACGCTGAACCATTTGAGACTTCACTTTGTCGTTTTAACATTGAACACTAGACCGGTTTTCATTTACTTTCACCAATTCTACTTAGTCTCAGTGGTTTTACAAACGGAAGCTGAACTATTTACATTTAGACTTGATCATTTGTGTCTATATTGTACCGTTTCGACAACGGCGACTATACGGTTCGTAAACTGTCTAAACCATTCATTGGTTGAGTATTTCATTCCACCAAAGACAACCTGTCCAAATACATTTTAACTATATCATTTCTAGATCATCTATACCGGCTTACAAAAGACCATTGAACCATTCGTGTTTATTCTAAGTCGTTTGCAATGTTTGTATTTTTGGCGGTAACGGCCGCCCATACAATATGCGCTATGATTGGTTGATGGTTGCCTTTGGAAACCATCAACCAATCTTGACTTACGCTGGTTACCCAAACAATCCCAGAAAGCCTAGTGCCGAAAGCTGGTGCGCAGCCTCCATAAAGTTTCTGGAGTGTCGAATTAGAACATCATTTTAAGCGTTAATTTTATAAAATAAAAAAAAAAACTTTATTCTTATTTCTATAAGTTATAGTTACACTCGTAAATATTATAATAACTCGACACAGCTATAGGTGGTTTTCGCGGCGGCCATAATGGTGGTCGGAACAATTAAATTTCCATTCTTTGGGAATGAAACTCTATTTTTATGCAAGCGATTTCAACAGTTTCTCACTCGTTCGCTGCGCTCACTCACGAAATATACATGGAGTTGAACACTCGAAGAGAAATTTTATGTATTATATCCCGGATATTGCGAATTCCTCGCTTATTAAACTTGAATTGGATAAAGTTACAATTCCGAAGAAATATTAGTAGCTTTTTTCCTACCAAATTCACTTTTACATGCCTTGCTTTTGTTTGAAAGGAAGCGAAACGGTTTCAAAGAAGACAATAGATGCAGAAAGAATTGGAATTTAACGCTCTTCAAAAGAGTGTCGTGAACCAGGATTTTGTCAACACGGCGCATAGAAACTGATCATTGGCCGTGTTTTCACGAGCGATTTTTCAAGTCGCTGAGCGAGTGACAGTCGGAAATCTCGTGAAAACAGTTGCTTGTCCAACTCGCTTAAAGTTAAGCGAGTCGGCGAACTACAATAGAATTCTCATTAAATTTAAGCCACCAAACCAGGTCGCTTAAGCTTGTCGGCAATTAAACAACAAAGAAGGGCATTGTATTGTCGTTCTTTTGTGTTCTAATTTTCTATTGTTTTAACAAAAGAAAATATATCGCGCATGGTATAAGAAAAATGAATAAAGTTCTGTCCGTGAAAACGCATAAATTTTTTAAGCTGCTTAACGCGGTCAGTAAACAAATTACCTACAGGAATGTTAAGCGAGAAAAACCGCCTCGTGAAAACACAGCCATTGCAACTGAACTGATTTAGAAAAACAAGCAGGAACCACTTATGAAAGGAAAGAAAAAATGCTTTAACTCTTAAAAGAAGACAGAGTTCAGTAACTCATGTATTTTTGTTAAAACTCGAAGTTTAAAGCAAATTGCTGAAACGTTGAAGAAATTGAAACCAGGTTTGTCTGACTTCAAAAGAAGTAAAAAAAAAGGAAAGAAAAATTAACGAGTGAAAATGCCCGGCTGGATTACATGACTTTTCGCTGAATAGATTATTTATTAGAGCGAGTTTTCGTGTGACCTTGAAAAAAAGATTTTTCTAAGTGTTCGCGGTTGTTTCAAACCAAGCTTTGCCAGTTTTCCCGCTTAAAATATTCCTAATATGGAAAGAGACTTGTTCGATTGACCTATCAGAATGCTCAAAAGCGAGTGACGTCAAAGATACTCCCTTCTTTATATCTCGCAACCCGTTCGCTTTGCTTTGCGTGTTCGTTAAACCAACCAAAAGCCGCGCGCGTTTGCCTCCATTCGCTAAACTGGCCAATCAAATTGCTCCATAACAGTTTATTTGGGTGTTTCTTGGTGTTGCGGAAGCCATTGTTGGTTAGCTTTTGTGTTGTGTTGTGGGTATTGTTCAGTGTCTTTTGAATCTTTTGTTTTACGTCATTTGGTGATCACACCATCCGCAACACCAAGAAACTACCGTCTATTTGTTGTTTTGGTTGAGTTTACTATGGCAGTCGTCTTTTCTCAAATACTCAATTTTTTGAAGTGTTTTTCTAGCGCACAGGCAAAAGAGTATAATAACGTGTCATATTCGCACTCGTTGCAACCTAAAAGGCCATGTCAAATAATAAATACAGAAACATACACGCGGATATTTTACGAGTTGTGTAGTATTAAAATATGCCACCATCGAATAAGGGATTTATTATTCGACCGAAATTCCTTTCATGATATCTTCTGCCGGTCTAACCGAAATAATAAAGGTGCAATACGACAATCTACTGTGTAACACGCTCGGATATTTTGCGTGTTCTCTTTTCCTTATTAGGTAAAATGACGTCACAGTCGAAATTCAGCCCAGTATTTTTACTGTGATATCAGTACGTAACCGTTTTATGTTTCAAACATGAAATTTGCGTTGGATCGGAGGAAGTAACGATTTCCGCTTGGTCATTGTGTCGCTAGGATATTATGAGAATAAAACGTGATGGCATGACAAGAGCCAATCAACCTTTTTGTTACCGAACTCAGTGTTGCATATTTTTATCCTACTACAGACTCACACTTCACTGGAAACTTCTTAAAGTAAGCTAAATTCGTTTCAACATATGTTTAACACCGTTCATCAACATTTAACAGATTTATCGAAATCTTGAAAGATTTGTTCAAACGATATCAACATCCGTTCAACACAATTAAACGTATGTAAAAACCTTTTAAACGTGTCTTTAACAATCGGCAGTAATTTGCCGAAACGGAATTTGGAACTTTTGTTTTCCTTTTCTCTTATTATGGTATTATTACACTACTGTAAAAAAAAAGGCATTTCTGTGTAAATAGATTGCATATTGACCATTTTCCTTATCAAGCGGAATCCAATTGAAGCTATCTTTCCGTATTAACATCCGATCCGATCGAATGATGAATATAATTATTACACAGGCCAAAATTCACGCCTGTTCTTTTGTAATAAATGAACAATTTAGAATTAATTGCATGAAAACCTTCGCTGTTTTCGCAGAACTTCAGAACAATAATTCCATCGAATGATGCCGTCACTACACTGACTACACTCTCAATGCTGGGGTGAAAATTAATCCGGAGAGCATAAAACCACACGTTAAACAAATACTGCCATAGGGGATATTATATTCCTATGTGTCACGAAATTAAAAATTTCAACCAAGGTGATTTAAAAAAAGGAATACGAATTAATCCGGGGAATTAATGAATTTACTTATGGACTGAACCTCAAATGAATGATTCCAGCGACCAGGGAACATTTAATTACAAAATAACTAGAACTCTGTATAAACAATAAGCGTTCATTTTGAGATTATTCACCTTCAACGTGGAAATGAATTCATGATTATATAAATACCGCGTGTGATTTGCATCATAATAAACGTCCCACACATGCTAAAACTATTTTACAGCTACATTAACAAAACGACAAACCACCAATCGAAAAGAAAGTGAGAACTGATGATGAATTTTCAAACTGATTATTTGATTTCTGAGCAATGCGCTCTAGTGGAATGCCATTCCGTGACCCTAGCCGTCTGTTAGAGTCAACTCAAAGCAACTAGTGTCAAGTCTTGGGCAGATTTAACCTTCCTGTCCTAATATCATCTGATTCTGAGGTCTTTAGAACAACTACAAACTGGATTTTACGTTTGGAATTGTATGATACTATACATGGGAATATGTTGTGTTCTCAAGACATGTTCAAACTGTCCACGTTTTGAAACATACTATGGCTTGACTGTGCCTTAGTATTTGCTCTATAATCACTATATCTGCTATATCCGTTGACGCAATAGATGAAAAACTTTGAAGAACCCAGTACGATACATCACGCTTAACAAACTTGGGCCCTTAGAACAGTAATACAATGACGAGAGACGCGTTATAAGCGACAATTTCACGTAAAAACGTCAAAAACGTACCTTGAAATCAGAAGCGTGTGTTGCGCGATTGAAGAAGTGATGATTATATTTATGCATGATGTGACGTAATAAAGCAGCTCTCACAATCTTGACAGGTTTATGAGAGGGAAGGATTGGATCAACAAGTTAACCTGTTTAACAGGTTTGTAACAAGAATCTTGTTTGGACTTTGTTTGGTACTAACATTTTTATTTAGACTCTAGCTATCCGCGCTCAATTATTTAGATAACTTGAAACTACAAAAATGTTAATTGTTTTCACCGATTTTATTTTATATTCACCTTGTTCAAGTCCTTTTTTATAGTCATTCTCTACTTGATAATGATGATAAATACATCAAAACCTCGTATCGCCATAATTCTTGTATTCGCTATTATTAGTGTTTTCAGTATTCTTAAATTAAAGTTTATTTCTAGAGAAAGGAAAGATGAACAACATTTTAGAATCTATTGACCACGCAACGGCACAACGGCCGCTTTTCAAAATCAAGTTTTAGTCTACGCGCAGGATCTACTGCTATGGCTTTTCTGAAGAACCGCAAGAAGGCACTAACATGAGAGGACAGAAGTTGTCAGCCATGAAAACCATTTCTAAATTCAGTCTTCCGAGTGTAAACAGATTAAACAGAAGACATTAGCGTTTGTCATTCACTTTAAGTGTAACTACGCGTATTTAACTTAGAAAACAGTTGAAGGGAAGTATCAAATTTGGAATGTTAAACTACGTTCACAAGCTTTAGTGCCAACCTATAGCTCCCATTTATAAATATTATTTATTGTTACTCAGCTTGATTAGCTTTTTAGTTATTATGGGTAATATTGCCTATTTTTGTTTATAATTCTATATTGTAAAAACGTTTTTTGTAAAGTATGGTAATAAGGTGTGTTCTTCTTCTTCTCATGTTCAGTTCGCACTTCGAATTCACATTAGCTTACATTCCAAATTCGATGCTTGTTTTTAAAGGTCTGTAAAGGAATACCGGCTATCATTAAACCGGTCTTCGTCGCTGCCGGCTACCAAAAACCACAACTGAGTGAGTTTTGATGTGTTCAGTGGCGCGGTAGTTTATGATGTGGTCCATGATATTTTCTTTGAATTCCGCGGATTCTGCATTGTTTATAACCCAGAGTATTATTCACGTTGCTAATAAAGGTTTTCAAGTTCTTCTGTTATTTCATTTTACTGATTGCTACGAAGATAGGGTAAGATTTCCGTATAAACCCATACATTAGTTACACATGAATGCGCTTTTGTTTTTCTTTAGCCTTTCTATTGTTTTCGCGTTTGTTTCAGTTTTTAGAACTGTATGCATAACTAGTATCGGGTTATACGGAAATCTTTCCGCGAAAATGCAATCATGGGTTGAGACTAAATATTACAACTGCATCTGAATTTTGTAAAGATTATCCAGTTTAAATAGCGCTGCATTGTGTGTTGTTTTGAACGCAAAATGATTAAAAAGTCGTTTCGTTTTATTGACATTGCAATGTCATGATTAATCATAAGAAGTAGCTATTTTACAATGATATTGCACTTCGGAAGGGGGCTTTTCAGTTATAAGTACCTAATTTGGAATCTGTTATGACTGCACAAGTGCAGGAAAGAGATTGCAACTTCTAACAGATGGAACAAATTTTCATCCTCCGGCGAAGCATATGAAAAGCTGGCAAAGAAATCGGGCCGACAAAATCGCCGCGTATGAACGGGTCCACTGACCCCAAAACTGGCTACTAAAATATTATCGTGTATTTACCGGCGTTAAAGGGGGTCGTATGTCGTTAAAGCTACTCTCGCAATCGCGGAAAAACGAATTGCTTTATATGGGTTTTGACTAACAGAATGCGATTCTTTGGTTCCAAGCTACATCTGAAGTCACACCGTTTAACCACAACAGAATCTTTTTGTCACGAAACTTTTCTGATTGTAAGGAAAAAATGGTTGGCGGTCTTTATAGACTACAACCTACCAGAGGTACCAGAGGTTTCTTCGCGGAACGCTTTGGTAGGCAGTCGAGGACGGCGGTCGGCGGTCTACGAGCGGTGAAGCAACCAGAAACGAGGAGAGAGAGACTTATGATGACAGATGAGAGCGCCAGACAAGGGGTAGCTCACAACCAAACCGCAAACATTTTGAATCTAATTCAGTATACGAACGTTGGCCTCGTGCTGTAGACGCGGTCATGATACATACACCAGTTCTATATACAGTCATAAAGTGTATAATTACGCTTGTAGCTAACGAACATGCAAATGTCTGCCGCAAATTACAGTACTTACGCAAATGTAACGACGGTTAATACGCACAGAACGTCCAGAATTGCTGGATACTTTAACTGAACTGTCGTCGTTCCAGCGTGTACAACGCACGACTGCCAAGGAATGGAAAGTGATGTAATTCCCGATGGAGTTTCAAAACACTAACGTCTATATAAAGTACTGTGTGGGGTTTAGGTCACTTTTTAGAGAGCCTTCCTTTGTTTTCTTTGTCTCGAGAAAGGTTGTGATTTAGGCTTCAAGGCGGATCAAATTTCTCTGTCTGTCTTAATTTAAAGGATGCCGAGCGAAGATATTGTGCAAGAGGTGATTGGTTTCTCATCGTAAATCACCGACAACACCGCGGCAGACGCGTGGCTGATGACATTTTTGAAAAGGTACTGTTCGTTCACGATCATGACGATGCAGAGGTATTAATAGATGAATCAGTGAATTTGCAAGTTATTTCAATCCTGCGTTCATCCGAGTGCACTCTAGAATGTCAGGTAACTAAGATGTCTGAATGACATCGGATGGGAGTCCTGAATCGTCCCTCGTGACCCTTATTTATTTATTTACCGCATTGGTCTGTCGCTCAATGTTGGGCATTTTAGACCGCTCTAAAAGAAAAAGAATATTAATAAAAGGGTAGCAAAATGAAAAATACAAGTTTGAAATGGCGCTTATAAGCAGAATTGTATCCGAGGTCAACTGCGATTGACAATAGTTACCCATAAATCACAATCACGCGCTTCAGCAATACGCGGGTGATATTTGGTCATAGGAAGCGGGTAATGATGCTGAAATAGTGGGGAGCGAAGGATAGGCACTAACAGGGGGCGTGTGAAGGAAAAACATCGCGAGTGCTGCATGCTGACGGATTTTTTGAACTGCTGTCCGGGCTCCTAGAACAGGCTATGCCGTAAAGAGACTGGAAATCTCAGTGATGTTTGAAACATTATCCTTTCCTTGAAATTAAAGGGTCAGTGACGCTCTTCAGCCGTTTCAGGGGATGCGCTTTTTATGATATATTTCGTCACAGTCTAAAAAAAACTAACTATATACATATATATATAGCTGAATGTTTGAAAAGGTGATCAACGAAAATTTACGCCATTTCACCACAACAAGCCCAAACAAGGGTTTTTATGATCCCGATCAGCCCGAAAATCACAGATTAGAGAGAGAAGGGGATAAGGGAGCGAGAGCGAGAGCGAGAGAAAAAAAAAACTAGAAACGTTCTTTCGTTTTTATATTGTGGAGTTTAGAGAGTTTTTGAACGACAAAAAAACAAGGCCAAGAACGCTCACAAACGCTTACTAAGGGCGATATCGCTTTCAAAAATCCAGGTATATATACGTTAGAATATGAATACTAAACCCTAACTATGCCATAGTATGACGATTGTCTAAACTACGTTACTAAGGCTTGGCTGTTCTAACTAAAAGCTCGGACAAAAGTAAGATAACATACTCTATACAAAGGGGTGTTCAGTTCTTGGTGTTGCGGAAGTCATTGTTGGTTAGCTTTTGTGTTGTGGTGTGGGTATTGTTCAGTGTCTTTTGAATCTTTTGTTTTACGTCATTTGGTGATCAAACTTCCACAACACCTAGAAACTGCCATACAAAATGCCGTAATCGTAATCAACACTATGCGCCGTTTATTGGGTGTTTCTTGGTGTTGCGGAAGCCATTGTTGGTTAGCTTTTGTGTTGTGGTGTGGGTATTGTTCAGTGTCTTTTGAATCTTTTGTTTTACGTCATTTGGTGATCACACCATCCGCAACACCAAGGAACTACCCGTTTATTTAAACGAAGGTTAGACGGTGTTTAAACCAATTTCAATCTGGCAAACCTTAATATTTAAACGTTGTTTGCTGTAAACAGTGTCAAAAAGGCATAGAGCACAGACTACAAAACATTTATCTACTTAAAATGACCCACTTATAAAGAGACGTGGAGCTCCACTGAATTGTCTTAAACCGCGGTCTAAGTTAGACTTCGTTTAAATAACCGGCCATATATCTTTAAGCTATTGTTGCATCTGTGTTGCTTTAATTTGTGGGTAAAGTTTCTCTTCCAAAGTTTTTCGAAGATCGGTATTAAAGTCCGTTACAGTTTCGGGAAGTTCTTTACATTAGGGAATTGCTAGCAACATCTCAAAATTAACGTTACTTTCGGGGAGGCGTTTCTTTCGGAGGGCCGTTGCTTCGGAATTCTATGGTATAAGTTTAATGAGGTGTCTGCATATGTGTTCAGTGTTACTGTCTATTTCAATAATGCGGACTAATCTCAAACTCAGATAGGAAAAATATAAAGCTTTGGTTATGCAACAGTCCATGGCGGGAACAAAAAAGCTGTGCACATATCTCGAGGTATAGTAAAAAAGGAAAAAGTGAAAATTCTTTTGAATCTAGACTCATCCAAAAGTTATTTGAACTGCAGTATAAGTCAACAGAGAAGTGTTTTACCTCCGTTTTCTTTTAGTGACTGATAAGAACAAGTTCTCGATCAACGAATTTTTTTGTCAGAAATGGAGCCAGCATTCTTTGAAGTTGAAAACACTAGGCTAATGCCCGATACCCGGAATTCGAACGTGAGTAAGTGCCCGACTAGCGACATTGGAATTGATGCATCATAGCTTTAAAACCAGTTTTAGCGTTCATCCGTTGACTTTGATGCAACCGAGTCAGGGCGGAGGTACAATATAATACAATAGCTTAATATGTTCTTTCAACTTGGTCAAACAATGGTTCAATTCATCATCATCATCATCATCACTTTTATGTATACACGGGTAAATATCATTCTGATACACAAATGAGGCTAAATGCATATTCATATACTTCTAAATCCTAAAATATGACTCTAATGAAAACTACTATTACAATAATGTAAAGTTAAAAAATAAAATTAAAATTAAAACTGAAGTCTGTTTTCCATGAATGCCGTGTTTGAATGAGAAGTAAGCAGTTGCCGCAAGCTGGTCAAGGAGAATTCGGCAAACCCGATTACTAAAGGTGATTCAACGGTATTGCATTGCGCATCACTTACCGCTAATTTCTTGCGTCATTAGCGCGTGTACGAGCACACGCACATTCAGAACATAGAGGTTTTCTCGTAAACGAGTACGGGCACCCCAACTTTTTTTCGTCCTTCCTAATCAAGTACCCAAAACCAAATTCCGAGAGAAATAGAACTGAACTGCAGTTTCTCTGTTTGGCATTTTAGCAATCAGGAAAACGGATTTTGTCTGATATTTGCCTAGCACTAAGGCTTCTCTGTATAAAACGAATGTAAAAAGTTTGCCTATGTCCAACGCAATGTATGCGATGTCTTCTTAACCATGTTGTCATGAGTTTTTTAGTTTTGAGGAGTTTTCAAATAATGGCCATACACTTCTATAACAACTGACTGCTAAAATGCCAAAATAGGGCATATTGCATGCTTGACAGCTCCTTAACCAACACGGGCACCCCATTTTTATTTTAAAATTGAAGTTCTCATTTAATGAATATCTCGTAGGCAAAGTTTGAACAAGAATCTATTGTAAGTTCTATTTCAGTGGAATTACCTTAAATGAGGTTCAACTTGTCATCATTGAGTTTCCGTCCTTCCTTAGACAGCAACTGTCAGCCAGTCATCTTTTATGGCTCAGGAACATTCAGCTTAACAATATCCTTATCTATATTACAATTGTTGGAAGTTCAGAAGTGGCACTTGAAACCTCACAATGAAATCATTATCATGCACTCAGACCCAATCAGTCACGGAAAAGGCCTTATACATGTTACGTCACTGGAGCTCAAAATTCACCACAAAGCCTCGTTTGTACAAACTTCCTTGCAAACCTTTGACTACTTCACGTTGTTTTTGAGTGGGTATTCTTTTCATCTTTGTGCACGTTAGAAAATACATCGATGAGATTGTCACAAGTTTACATATTCAAAACCCAACCTGCGGAATCGGCGGGGCTTACAAAAGTGTGCAAATGCCCCACCCATGGGACAAGAAAACAAGCTAACAATATCAATTTCAACGAACATTCTCGCACAAACGGATATTTTTCTCACGTGCAATATTACATACTTCCGCTATTAATAGAGCCAACGAATAGCATATCCTAGCTTGCATGGTGGATTTCTTTCTATTTATAACACAAATACAGGTTTTGATAGTCGGTAAAAAATATGCTCTAATATATTTATTATAGCTTGTGCCATAGTTATATAATGTGCCAATCGTCAAGTGGTTTGTGAAACGCTCGATTGCTCCAGAAAAAGATTCCGCAAGATCTTCGGGACAGACGTATAGTATTAATAAATATAAAATATTACTATAATCTCTCCTTTCAGGTGAAAAAGCTCCTAGCGGTCTCTATCATTGCAACATTGGCGTTCGTTTGATACCATGATTGTAGCATCAACTGATAAAGAGTGGATTCAATGACCCATCAAAATCTAAGTCTTGGAAAGTGCTGGAAACTGTTGGGAGCCACCTTAAAGTCATGTTACATAGGACGATTCGCAACGACGATTTTTAGCGCAACATGTGTGCACGGATTTTCGTTGCGAGTTTTTGATTCAGCAACGCAAAAACACGAATTTTGCTCAAGTTGTTTCGTGTAACAGACCTGTCGTTAATTTTGTTGCGCTAAAAATCGTCGTTGCGAATCGTCGCGTGTAACATCGCCTTTAAGCTTCTTTGCGATTGTTCCAATTCGGGTTTAATTTGTCAAATGTGACGGAACTTGTGTTCGGGAGCTGAATCTGTACGGACGGCTTTCCAGTTCAAATAAAATTGTTTTTGCTCATGATACCTATTGTTTTGTGCCGTTCTCGCTGCCGTCACCGCCGTGGTTTCCATATGATCGCTTCTACTCCTGAAAAAAAAAAACGTTCAGCGATCGTAGCGGTCATTTGGAAACCGCTCTCCAGCGATCGCAGCGACAACTATCACCGAGACTTGAGTTCCAGCAGAGATCGTAGCGATCATATGGAAAACACTCTCCAGTGACCGCAGCGAAAGAATACACTGCGACGAATTCAACAAATTCTCCAAAGATTATAAAGACACTCAGTACAAAAAGTTGAACTGTTTTAAAATGTATGGTGGAAAGCTCCGAGCTCTTCCCGCCTCTGAAAAATTTATCTCGAACCCAAAATCTGTTTTCGCTGTTTGGTTTTTCTTTGCCTTCTCCGAAGAAGCAAAGCGAGAACAAGAAAATAATACACGCTACTGATCTGCGATTCAGGTCTTGACATGTTGAAATTGATTTATGGCAGTTGTATCGCTGAATTTCTTCCATGAAGATGGCTGTTAATTCGACCACCTCGTTAGTAGGCTCGATACGCGGGCGCACAACGGCTGGAAATCGTGCCCACCTCGTTGGTGGCCATCTTGGAATGACTCTGGAATGCGCAGTGCATTCTGGTATTTTTGTGGTCGCTACGATCGCTGGAGACTGGTTTCCATATATGGTCGCTGAGAAAGAACTGAAGAGTATCTCAGCGATTTGTTGTTCAGTGATTTCGATATCATCGCTGAACATTTTTTGTAGTAAGCAAATGGAAACCAGACTACTAAATATGTGAGCAGACGGGGAAGCAAACAGTTTGCGTAATGGTGGTGATGGATCTAGTACAAGGAATATGATACACGAAGTTTGGAATAGCTCAATTCTCTCTTTTGATTAGGATATGCTTATGAACTTGTCTTTTCACGGCCCAACAAATGCCCCGGGGGAATAGGGTGGAGGGAGATGCTGAGGCTTGGAATTGACTTAGCCACTACCCCTCGGGTAGTCATTTCATTCGGAAATTTGGATCCTTATATTCCCACGATTTTAATAAATTTGTTATAATAAAACGGTCTTTGAAGCCATTATTATCGTTTTTGTTTCAATAAAAGGGACTAAATACTGCGAGGTCTATTATCATACATCATTTTTTTAAAAACCCCGGTTTTTCACACAACAAATAAATTAATTAACTAGTTGCCAAAAAAAAAAACATTTTCCTTCTCCAGCACAATAATCAATAATCCTTGGATAGCTGTTACGCATAGCTTTATTGAAATATTTGTCTTCTTTAATACTAAATTTTAAAAAATATATGTACAAGATAAAAGTTTTTCGAGACCACTACAAAGAAAAAAAATATTGTTAAAATATTTTCATTCGTCTGAAATTTTACTCTCAGTCAAAATACTACTAATTTATATATATTCGCAATCGTCCAATTTAAATAACGTGCAACTATAACTACGTTTGCTGTTCTAAAAAAACTCGAGGTTAACAAGGCTCTAACCTCCTCCAAAAGAATTTGTTTCATCACTTTTCAGTGAGAAATGATTGCATTCATGTATTCTAGACACATTTCTCGAACAATTTATCGTTATTCTATTCATAAGACCTAATACAAATACAAAAATACAAAAATAACCCATACGTATTTCATATTGCATAAATTGAACATCAAATAGCGTCAAACTGAAGTACTGCTTTTCCTTTTCATTTGAATTGTCACTTACAAGGACTTCATCCACAGACTTAAAATATGACCCTGCATGGTTTGACTCTGAGATTGTCAATTGTCAACGCACAACCAATCAGTGTTCATCATTCATATTCACTGGTACACTGCTGTGGCGAGTCCATGCTGCCTGTACTTGCCCTTTTCTCCAAATCATAGGAATCTCGCCGTTTAGTAAAACGCAACTGGAATGGGCTTATCTTGATTGGAGAGCGACTCTTTTCTTTCTCGGCGCTTTTCTCGCTTTTTTCAGCGACGACTGTTTTTGGTTCTGCACTGATTCCATTGTCAAGCTGAACATCTCGAGTCTGTTTAGATGGAATAACTCCATTTGTAGCAGATTCATTTTCCAGTTCTTCTTCTTGACCTTCAGGTACGATTTCTAACTGCTCATTTGATAACTCGAATGATTTCTTCCTCCGACCAAGGAATCGGAAATGTCGACGCTTTGTGGGTTCCTCCACGGAACCGTTCGAAGTTTTGTGAGACACATCCGGCGTCTCGAACGCTTCTTTCTTGTTCTTGACGAGATTACCATCATTTCTGCTCTTAATTTGCAAGATACTTCTTCTTTTGTTAGCAGGTTTCGATTTGGATTTTGAAACAGCTGCCTCTAGTATCTGTTGTTTTCGCTCGTCAAGTGAAAGTGAAACTACTTCTTTCCTGGCTTTTGATCGTTCTTTGGATTGCTGTTTGCCAATATCCAACAATGTCATCTTGCGATTGGTGGATTCCAAATCCACGTTCTCCATTTTAGTGGGATTCTCTTCGCTACTTCTCTCGTTTTGTGCAGGCTGTTTGCTTTCTTGTACAAGATCGCAATCTTGGGACTGGCTTGGAAACTGGACGATCGTCTTGTTTTCTCCATCCAAGATTCCATTACTTTTATCAGGATCTACTAAAATGGCGTTATACTCTAGATTTACATCTCCAAACTCGCAATTGTCATCTGTCTGACCATTCTCATCTACAGTTTCGACTTTACGGCCTTCTACCTGGCCACCATAACCATCGGTTTCATTATGGTCTGGAATCATTTGGTTACATATTGTTTCATCGACGACAGGTGTAGTCTCATTGTTGAACGTATTTTCATCACCTTCAACGTAATGTTCTACATTAGATGTAGTTTTGGATGACTGAGTGCCTCTAATGGCTTCACTTGTATTCAGTTGACGTGTAGAAGATTCAAGTTCTTTACCACGTTTATCCGCAGCTGTGGATGACTTTCTTTCTTGCCTTTTAGAATTACTTGCCGAAGATGGGCGGCCGTTTTCTTTTCCAGAGCCCTGTCTCGTTGGCTGGATGCGTGTTCGTTCCGCGTTCCTTGTTCGTGGCGGCTTCTTGTTATCTTCACTTCTCGAAGACCGACCGGACCTTGTCTTGGCTTGGATCTGCCCTGTGCTCTTGATCCCGTTTTCCTGATAGTCTGCGCTTTTAGACTTCGCTACAAGTGGTCGAGTCCTGGGCCTGTCCATGTTGACACTTTTAGTTTTTGAAGCAGGTCGTTTTGCCGCAGGTGGTTTAGCACCAACAGAAGATTTTCGTTTGTTGGATGCAATTTGTTTCTGATTAGTGGTTTCTGAAAGACAGGAATTGTTTTGTTCTCTTTGGCGCTGTGCACGTGTTTTAACCGAGCTCTCTCGTCGGTCACTTCTGCTCTTTGGGACCGTCCTGGTGTCGGTGTTTGGGACCATCTTCGAGGAATTTCGCCGAGTTTCTGTAGCCCGTTCGTGTGCTCTTTTGGTACTCGTTAGCGATGCCATATCCACGCTTGTTGCTTTGGTAACTTTCTCACGATTCAAACGAGTATTGGTCATCGAACTGTTTTTGGTTTTCTGATTTTCATCAGAATGTAAACCCTTGGTTTTTCCTAGCTTTTGCGTTGCTCTTCTGGTTGGGTGCATTGGAGGTTTGAAAGCGCTCCTTTGACCTTCTGCTTGACGAAGATTATAATGCCTCCGATCAGTAATGTTATCGTCCCCACTTTCAGAGGATGAATCACTGCTATTTTCTTGGATTAAAAGGTCCAGCGTTTCACACAAAGATTCTAACTCCACGTCTCTGTGTTTTTCTGGAATGGTTTCTGTCACTTTTGCATTTTCTGATTCTCTCTTCGCGTCTTTATCTGAATCCGATTCTCTTTCTGAATCCGTAGAGCTGCCCAAAGTATTCAACATATTTCCCAGCACAGAAGACAGTTGGTCTGCTTCCTCTAGCACGAGCTCGCGAGGCGACTGGATTGTCTGGCGGCCTGAATACTGCTCAGTGCTTAGTGTGTCATACTTGTAAACATCAGCAACTTCCTCTTCATCTGACAACCTGATGTTTCGCTGCCCATTTTTCTTATTACTAGAAGCAGTTTCAAAGTTTATCGGGTTTTCCATAACAAGATCGCAAGCTGTTTCCCGCTCTTTGACACTTCGCTGAGAGAATCTCCTGGTAAATGGTGAGAAAGGTGGGGAATATTCATCTCTGTTTTGCGGCGAAGCAAAAAGAGCGTTTTCACTCACTGAACGACGTAAATTGCTTGAGGGTTCGTTCTCCTTTTGTTCTTTTTGGACTTCATTTATCGCGTACTTGGAGTCTTCCCGTACAGAAGTAGATTTCAATTCTTCAGGTGTTCTTAAGTTGTTGACCTCGTCCATCGATACTGTTCTATGTAAAGACGTTAATTTTGTGCTCCTCTCACAACTCAGTTTCCTTGACTTATAAGAAGTGGAACGCGATGAAATCAAAGCTTCTTTCAGATCCATTATTTTTTCTGCCAAATCTGATGAGCTAGTTCTTCGCAGGTTTGAGTGATTACCTTTCCTCGAGCTATGTTCTTCTTCTTTTCTTTTCTCGTCTGTGATGCTAAGGAAAACAAAGGAAAACGGTTAATAGAAATAAGTCCTCAATAGTCAACACACCCATAACATGGAACCGCCATTTGCTGTTCAGCAAGGCCGCCAGTAATGTGTATTTTTTATGTGGTCATGGGTGACCTTTAAGTGGTAAGCTACAGCAGCAGAAATATTTCTAGGTGCCCACTTTAACAGAATCGAACAATAAAACATGTGGTAGGGGACTGAATACTTAGAGAACCGTTAACTCAAAATGGCGGCCATCATTGCAGCAAACCTTCTATATATATTTACTAACTATGAGTCTTCTGCATACAGTTTACTGTTGTACACTATCGAGCCCTTTGTAATACATCGTATCAGTCCCTTAGGTAAGTTTTCTTTCATGTGAACCCCTATCAAAGCCTGTCCTTACTCAAGCTTTAACTTCGCGAGGTGTTGGTCTGTCGCCTCCTATTTTCAAGCTGATTCAACTTGGATTCCATAACCTACCTGAGGTACTTGTTTAGTAAAAGCAATGGCCTCTCGATCTGCTTGGATAATGGAAAGATAACAAAGCTCCCAACCTGAAACAAAAGCAATCAATAATAAATGATTTCGATAAGGCCGCGCCCAAATTTTTTTCCGACCCAGATCAGTTGGGCGTTTTATCACAAAAATATCTTGATATTGCTATCGACATTACATCTCGCGACAGTTCTTTTGTTGTTAAGATACACTATAATGGATGCTTTTTGTTACCAACTGAATTCACTTGTTTTGTCTGCCATCTTCGCTTTGTGACTCGACATTTGAGAGCAGGCTGATGTCCACCGTTTCGAATTGTGTTGCACTGACTTCACAGTAAAGCTGCCGCGTTCCACGACCCAGTGCGCCCCTCTCATTTTGAATTTACGGACCGAAAGTGAGCAGACGACGTAATAAGATAACAAAATAGCATGGCCAAAGCAAAGAAAGGGCGATACAATTTGTTTTACTAATTAATTATTTTCTATCTTTTGTATTATCTTTGAAAAGCCCCTCTGGGAAAGATAATTAACTATTATAGTGCGAAAGCGCGCGTGATATCGCCTAATTCTTAGCAGACGAGGCCGTAGGCCGAGTCGGCTAAAATTAGGCGATATCACGCAAGCTTGAGCACTATAATAGTTTTATAATTCAACACATTGATAGCAAAGCACAGTTTGAAGAAAAAACATCGAGGCCGGTCCGTCATTTTTGCATTCTCTTGTCAAAATGCGAAATTTACGGCCATCGTTGGATATACGTCATGTAGACAAAGCATATAACGATAACTTTTTGACCATATTTGGACAGTGTATCAATGTGTTGAATTATAATAAATAATATATGTATGTCTGTAACTAATATGAAAGAAAAAAAGAACGCTTTACCCACCGCTGGAATGGTGTCACACATCAAGTGATGCTTAACCACAGTTAGGACATGCACGAGCGTGTTTACTTTCACAGTAAGGAAAAGGAAGGGTTTTGCATGTGACATTTGAAGGAATTATGTACTGATTGATTTATATTGTATTTTTGCATGTGTATGACTTTCTTCTTCTTATGGTACTATGGGTTATAATTACCTCAGTCCACCCACTCTCTGTCAGGAATAACTTGGCGTCTTTCAATGCCCACACATGTTTTCTAAACTTCACTCTTCCAGTAAAAATCCTGTAGTACTTTTCCTCGTTTGGGTACTTTTGTATTTGTCTGTAGGCATAAATATATAACGTCACCTCACCTGTGGCAGATCTAGACGTTAGGAGGGGGGGGGGGAGGAAGGGTAGTGAATAAGGGGGAAGGGGCGGGGTGAAATGTTAGAGACTGAAAAACATTTTCCCTTCGTACCTTAATTTTTGACAAGGTAAGGGGGGGTGGGGGTGTGGGGTGGGGTGGGGGTGTGGGGTGGGGGGGGAGTACAGTACACGCTTCACATTATGAAACAAACATTTTGCAAGAGGCCTTGCTTTGACAAAGAGACTTAAAAGTATTTTCAACAACTCGGAAATTCATGCCAGGAGCTTATTTAAAACACTCTCGCTCAAAGCTTATGTCACAATTACTTAATCCATCGTTGTGGTCAGTGAAAGCAGTTTCTTACTTGAAGATGCCGATCATGTACTTAATGGATTCCCACGCCTTCTGAGCTGTTACGTTGTTCAGCAGATTCGTCAGTTTTTCCTCCATCAGTTCTGTTGACAGTGACAGGGAGGAGCGGCGAGACGATTTTGTCGAAGGGAGTTGCTTTTCTGTCGCCTTAAAATAAAAATAAACTTTTTTTAGGATTTTAGTCACTTAAATACTGTCTCGAAATGTTCAGGAAAGTCTAAAGTTGAAAACCAGAAACAAAGCGGTGTACCACAGGAAAGTATACGCAGAGTAGGATAGGACGTATATGCCGCAAAGAAAAAAAAAACAATTGCTTTCATTTGAAGGCCACATTTTTTAAGCGTCATTTGAAGGTTTTCAACTAGACTATGAAATAAATTGATTAAATTGTTAATTCCTAAATTTACTTTATCGCTCATTTTTTTTAATTCCGAAAGGATAGCTTAAGGCCCAGTTCAAACGTCGAACTTCACATGTGCCGAACCTAATGCAAATGAGCAAAATCTATTGTTCTTGCTCATTTGCATTAGGTTCGGCACATGTGAAGTTCGACGTTTGAACTGGGCCTAAGTGGGCTGATTCGTTTGCATTTGCCCATTGCACATCCTTTACAATTAAGTTCCTACCTTTTCATTATCGGTGGAAACATTAACAGCCTCTTTATTATTCTCTTTATTCTCTGTGCTGATTTCTTTCACCACAGCTATCGGTGTCTTTTGCCAAATGGGAGAACTAAAATCTTTGGCAACATTCTCGCCTTCTAGGGTGGAAACGGTTTCTCCTGTTGATTTGCTGTCTGCCGAATCCTTAAATCAAATAAACAACAACAAAAGCCAACAGTCAGCACTCTCTTGATATTATTATACTTTATAGTAAGTCATAAGTTTGGAATTTTTTTGTGTCGTTGCCCGGCAGACGCTCTTTTGCGGAACATGCAGTGTAAGTCTGATTAGTCTGTTTTGTCGGGCAAGTTATATTATGAAAATATTTAGTCAAAACTGATGAAAATTTAGTGTTTTCCCTACCTGTTGTTCTGCCTTTGAGATCTTTAAAGGTTCATCTCCTTTACTATTTTCTTCAGACTCTGCCATTGCAACAAGGGGTGTTTTTTGCCAAATGGGAGAATTAAAGTCTACCGTTGGTTTTCCTCTCGGTGAAGAAGAATCTTTGTCAGCGTGGGACGTGTCGTCTTGATAATCCCGAAACTTTAATATAATGAAAGCATATTAAGTCAGTCACATAAACGATCAAAGAGATCTATTTTTCAAAGAAAACAAAACTAAATAAATAAAACAGCCATTTCAAGTTAAGTCCAGGCTGTCCAGCTCACGATATCGGCACGATAGTTCACGTGGTTTTGGGCGACAACTAAAAAACACAGTTCACGGCAAATAACCTAACTCTTGATAACTGGATGATCACGTAGTCTCCCACGCAGCCGTTATTTGTCTCGTCACGCAACGCTCTTCCCCACTGACGGTCACTAAACAACTTAGCCTGTTCCAGGCGTTCAGATAGTGGGGGAAGGCGCTAAGAAAAGCGAGCGAAAAAAATTCTCCCGGCATTTTTTTCGCTCGCTTTTCTTCGCACCTTCCCCAACTGTTCGCGCTTTCCCCACTATCTGAACGCTTGGAACAGGCTATAAACAACTTAATTTGCCGAATTTATGCTGTGTTCACACTAGGGCGAAACATGTTTAGTCTGATCACGCATGAAACGTGATTCACTGTGAAAAGTGTTCATATCAGGCGGCGCATTGCGCAAATAATGATCGAAACATGTTTATTCTGAGCATGATTGAAACTACTTCACGAGGTAGTTTCGATCGAAGTCAGACGAAACACGTTAACGCAAATGTTGTCTCTTTGTTAAACATTGTATTGCCCTTCATTCCCGAAGAACTTGAGAAGTGGGATTAAACCACAAAACCGTGTAACAGCAAGTTTGAGCTCCATTTTTTCGGCCGGTTCATGTGTAATTATAAAGATTTCATGCGAGCTTTTGCCTGCTTCATAAAACAGCATAAATTATACAGTCAAACCTCTATTAAGCCTCTATTAAGCTGTCACCCTCTATTAAGCGGTCACTTATCAAATTTTCGGAAATCACTCCCCACATTTACTGTAAATTTGACCTCTTTTAAGCGGTCACCTCTATTAAGCGGACGCGGTCACCGTTTAGACTTCCCAATTGGCTAATTTTATTGTTTTTCACCTCCATTAAACGGTCACCTAATTATTTTACAATGCAGTACTGCATGTACAGTTTCTTTTAACAGCTCATTGAACACAACATGATGGGTGTAATTAGCGTGAAAATGCATACTGTTATTACGTCAGGGCTAATGCGCTTGTGTGGGTCCACCGCAGCGCACGTCAAATTCCTCTTTTACCAGCTTCTGTTGCAGCCAACCACTTGAAAAATTGTCACCTTCAAACTGATACTCGCAAGGAACCTCGAGACCAAAACCACCACCTCTGTTAACTCGTTTCCCCTTGATTATGACTTTTCCGCAGTTCGTTAGTCTCCCACGCAGCCGTCATTTGTCTCGTCACGCAACGCTCCTCCCCACTAACGGCTGCTCAAACCTGGACCACATTCCTTTCTCATTGTGTTTGCGTTAAATTCAGCGAACCAATCATGTATCAGCAAAATGAAAATGACGTCGTTTTCGCGCAAAAACAGGCCGGTGGTTTCGGGTTTACTATTTGCCAGACATCGCAAATTACACTAACCGCAGACTTAATTGCGCTCACACTGAATCACGGCATGAGTAATGAACTGATCCTAAGTAGCAAATAATTCCTACTTTTAAAAGCAGCTACTACTAATCTTGCAACTTTTTCAAAGTGAACCAAATAAACTCCATTATTTTGCCAAGAGCTAGTAAATAAACGACTGCATGACTACATGTAAATAATCTAAACGGATCTGGAAAGCGTAAATTCCTCCTGTCAGTATCACAGCTAGAGATTTTTTCTTAAGATCAAAGAAACGACAACATTTTCGAAACATTTAAAACAACAGGCCTGTTATATCTTTATTTTGATCTAAAAGGAAAAATCTCTCAGGCACATACTTGGGGTAGACTTATTCTAAAGCTGGGCTGAAATGCTTGTAGCGACAAGCAGGATTTGTGCTATGCCTGTCCCCTTTTATAACAACCATTCTTCTGTTGAGCCATGCACGACAGAATATTCGCCTTTCTCGATCTTCGAACCAAAGGTGAGACCACGACAACGCTGTGAGCCGTCTCTTCGCAAACATGGTCAAACACGAGCGGGAGAGAGAAAGCCCGTCGGCAAGTTAACAAATAACAAATAATTGTCAAAAATTATTTTTACGAATGGCCTGCTTCTGACAGTGCACGAAAACCTTCATTCAGTGCCGCCATCCAACTGAGTCAACGATAAAACGCAGGCTATGATTGGACGAGTCACGCGTAGAGAATTTGGCGCGAGCGAGTTCCGAAAATGGCACTGCAACTGTGATTGGCTTAAATCTGCAAAGGAATGTGGTTCAGGTTTGAGCAGCCGTTAGTGGGCAGGAGCATTGCGTGACGAGACAAATAACGGCTGCGTTGGAGACTAGCAGTTCGTAGGCCTCTTGAGAAACTTCCTTAACCATGTGGCCATAAGTTTTGGAACATGACATGACATGACATGACTTTGCAGAGTTTAATGGTCAGGAAGAACTTTCATTGGCATTAAGCAAAGTGTGTGATTTGCTACACAGCATTAAGCTGCGAGGCCGTAAAACACAGTCAGCCATTACTGACTTTTTCGCTTCCTCTTAAATGTCATGTCGAAACGTTAAATGATGAGGTTCAGTTGCAACAAAGACACTTGCATTGCGAACAATATTGTACTGTACAGGCAATAACTTAATTTTTATTTACTCACATTTTGCGTTACAATTGTTGTTAACAATAAAATGTACATCATGTGACCATCATTTCGCATTCTAGTTCAATTTTTGCCAATTATTTTGCTAAATTTAGAACACCTCTATTAAGCGGTCAGTTGGCTATTCCCCGAGGGTGACCGCTTAATAGAGATTTGACTGTAGAACCAGGCATGAAACGTGTTTTGAAATTAACAATTTATGTGATCAATGGAATTGCAAGCATGTTTTATATGCGAAACGGCAGCATTTAGACATTTCAGGTTAGATCGCTAATCAGTTTAAGTACTCGCTTAAAGGAATTCTATGTTATATATTCTATACCTTGAGCTTTAATCTTTCCAGTGAAGGCGAGCTTATTAAATGTTTTTCGGTGTTTTTCATCTGTAAACACTTTTTCTTCTGCGATGGAGTCTGTTTCCCGTCAGTTGAGTCGTTCGAGTTCGGCGCTGAATTATTCTCATTTCCGTCTTGTTCCTCATTGTTGCTTTGAAGTTTACGTGGTTTTTCTTCGGGTCCATCGACACTTTAAAACGAATAACATTACTGATCATAATGAGTTTTAAATTGATAATATGCATTTTTGCATAAGGTGGCTCCATATAGTTTTTTTTGGCGCGCGAGACACTTCTGTTTACTCTTGAAGCATTAGTAGAATAATTTTAAACAAAGCTGGACCATTTTTTTTGGGAGGGGGGGGGGGGGGGGTGGGTTTTCATTGAAAAGTATAAATATGTCTTTTAAAGTAAAACTTAAAACTGTGAAATAAACCCCTTAAACACGGAAAAACCAATACCGTTACTCGGTTGTTGCCATGCCATTTCGAGAGCGGCTCTCTTTCCCGAGTTGGAATTTTTTAAATCCTGATACTGCTAAAGGCAAGGCGGTCAACCCAAAATTGGTTAAAACCCCACATACTTCGACCCCTTGACCTCACCACCACCCCCATGAGAAACTGTATCGAAGAAAAAGCATCGATTATTTTAAGGCTGCCAGCTTAACGAAATCTCAACCCGCTCGAGGTTTTGCATGACTGACTGAGTTTTCGAGGGTTGAAAAGTATACTCCCATGGGAAGACTTCTCTAGTAAGTGGGCCCCATCCACAGACACTAAATTTTGTAGCTCCCATAAGCAAACAAGCGGGCGCTAAGTTTTACAACGCAACACAATAAGCACACAGTCGGGCCATTGTCCCAAGAGTGTTCAGTTATGAGGGGTTAAACTGACTTAGTTTCTCCCATCAGTTATAAAAAGTACTTTAAAGTTTTAGTTACCCGTCTCGTGGTCTTTTCAAGGGAGTTACATCTCCATTCACGTCACTTATCAACGGTTTCATATCGTTTAAAGTGTTATAGCGGTGAATAACATCACGAACGCGACCACTACTTTTTGCAAGCTGAAAGAAAAAAGGAAACGAACGATATTCGTCACAAAATATAAACATGAGACTCAAATGAATAAGAAACGTTTCGCATACCCTGCCGTCAGAAAATCTACTCATCTAACTGCATGTGATTCAAACATAGTTTATTACTTTGAAAAGGCGGAGCTTGCTCCAGGATATAGATATTTCTTACCCATGATCCATTTCGGTCAAGCCCTTTTTTCGGCATCAGTCCTTCAACTAAAAGAGGCGTTGCCATTAGCAACATGGCAGCTTCTCGAACAGCTGACGTCACACTATGTTCGTGCACCTTCTCGTTTTCCTTGTCTAATTCAGGGCTGAGCTTGGAAAGTACTGGCATCGCTCGTTTAGCTGAAGGTGATATCCTATTGATAAAAGGAAACAAATCTGAAATTAGAATATAGTCCCTATAACATTTTCCAATCAAACCACAGCTCGTGTAATGTGTTTTTTAACGTTTGATTCTGAGATGAAATCCTAAAGTGTGACCATTCAAGTGAAAGCTATTGAGCAGTACTTTCCTGTGGTACTTATTATTATACTGTACAAGGTGGTCCTACCTTTTGAGTCCGTGGAAAAAATCCTAATGTGTGACCATTCAAATGAAAGCTACTGAGCAATACTTTCCTGTGGTACTGTTTATTATGCTGTACAAGGTGCTTCTAACTTTTGAGTCTGTGGATGAAATCCTAAAGTGTGACCATTCAAATGAAAGCTGCTGAGCAATACTTTCCTGTGGTGCTGTTTATTATACTGTACAAGTGTGACCATTCAAATGAAAATGTTCAAGCATTTTTATTTTCATTTGGTGCTGTTCACACTTCGACATTTTGAAAAATGGAATTTTGGTGTTTTCTGTTGTTTTGATCTAGGCCCCTTTGAACGGGAAATGATAAAGTACAAATACCAATGTCCCCATCCGCTAAGTTGGTACACTTTTTTATCCTGTGTTACTGCGCCTTTCAATAACACGCGGGATTTGAAATTCAAATCTCCACCAACAGTTGCGTTATTCTCTACCGTCAATCATAATTAATACGAAAGCCAACGGACCATGTAAAAAAGAAACAAACAAAATGGATCGAAATCTACCAATCATAATGCACGGACGTGACCCTTTGACCTCATTGAAGTTTAGATCTGTTTCCTGAGAGGTAAGCTAAGATGATTTACGGCAGTGTAAAACGCAACTGTTGGTGGAAATTTGAATTTCAAATTCCGCATGTTATTGAAAGGCGCAGTAAGCGATTTTCTCTATCACACTCATACTCACTTGGCTATTTCATCCAGGAGCCTTTGCTTCTTGGATTTCTTGTTTGTCGGTGTAGTTTGTGCTATTAATTCTGTTGTTCTTTTGTTATGTAGATTGTTCGCTTGTTCCCTTTTCTTTACATCCTCATCTTGTTTCTTCTTTGCCTTCGCATTTTCCTCTTTTCTTTTCTTTTCCTCTTCGTGTTTCCTTTTCTCCTCATCTTTTTTCTTTCTTTCTTCTTCCTTTCTTTTCTTTTCATCCTCTTTGTGCCTCTTTTTCGCATCTTCATTTTTCAATTTCTCCCCTTCTTCTACTTTCCTGTTCTCAGTTTTGATTTCCCCTTCTTTCTGTGAGATGTTCGAGTCAAGTGCCTTTCCTACAGTCCTTCCATTGCTTGTAACCCCATTACCAACAACTTCGCCTTTAGATCTTGCTTCCATTTCTCTTATGATATCCCGAGCCGATCTCCGTGTGTAATTGTCCCGCGAAAACGATCCCGCGGGATTCCGCTTCCACGAGTCTTCCCTCACGAAATTCGGGCGTGACTTCGCTTGCTCACGCTCCGCTTTATTTTTCACCTTAACGAGTTTAACATCTTTATCAGAATAATGATCTGAATCTACAGCTGCCTTGCGTTTGGATTTACCCTTCCCAAAACCAAAAAATCCTTTCTTCCTTCGTGTGTCCTCCTTTGGACTATCCATCGGATTCTCTTTTGACGCGGTTCTTTTTCTTCCTGACTTTTTTCTTTTGCCTTTCAATTCGTCGCCTGAACTCCCAACGGTAGAGCTCCTTCCTCGCGCTGTCGATGAATTCGCTGTATGATTTATCCGCACTCGCCTCGTTTTCTTCTCGAATACCTCGTCATCACTCCCCGCTGAACTTAACGTCGTCTTCGCCCGTGCCCTACCGTCTAGTGGCACAGACTGTGTGGATGACAGTGGTTTGTGTGAAACCAGATTTTCCGCGCTGGACCCCGAGGTTGATCTCATTCTTCTCGCCCCATACTCCGTAGCCAGATGAGAACTTGCTTGGCCGCGTTTGCGCCCTTTAGACGAAGTAAACTTTGCTGCTGTGCTGATCCTTCTTCGGCGAGATGCTGTAGAAAAAAAATAATAAGAAATCCGTTTTTTTTTTTTTTTTTTGCTCTAACTTAGTTTTTTTCGAAGTTAAGAAAAATCTATAGTTATAATTTACTACTAATCGACAGTTAAAACAGATCAACTAATTACAGAAACATCGTCATAGAGAAAATATTCGCAGAGGTATTCTGTCGCAAACACGACCTTCCAACATATATTTCTTCCAAACAAATTTCAAATTACAAATGAGCCCATTTTTATCTCAGGAATGAATAGGGAATAACGCCTAACTACAATAACATTATAACACTAAGAAACTGTACAAGGCTTAAAGGTGCAAGTAAAATTATTTACATTATTCTAGTTATTATTTAGGGCACAGTTACGGCAGTCTCACGGCAGTCATTGTCTCTCGTCACCAGGGCCTTTTCCGCTTTTTCAAATTCAAAATGGCGGTTCGAGCGTAAATCTGCCGTTTAAAGGAGCCATGTCATGAGGATTGTGAAGGTTTGGGATCAAAACTGCCCCAAAATTAAATCTAAATACCTTTGTCATACACGAAATGCTATAAGACACTAAGAGGAAGATATCAAGTGAATTTTTTGAAGAGAGAATAAACCATAATCATAATTTTAGCGAATTTTCCGAGACATAAGGCGGTCGACTTAAAAAAATTGGCCCAATTTTTTTAAGTTGCAATTTATTTTCATCCTGGCCATCTGCAACCCACGACACGTATTTTCACTCTTAGAGCCTTAGCAGAATAATTTTAAACAAAACAGGATTATTATTATTGGGTTTCCACTGATCCAAATATGTATTTATAAAATTCATTAATAATTCATAAGGAAAATACAAAGGAAGTGAACGTTTAATGAAGGTTTGTAAACCCCAATACAGATCAACTGAGTTGATGAATTATTAAACAGTAGCATTAACTTTTGATACAGATCACTGCTGAGCTAATTAGTATGCATTAACTTTTGATACAGATCTCTGCTGAGCTAATTAGTATGCATTAACTTTTGATACAGATCTCTGCTGAGCTAATTAGTATGCATTAACTTTTTATACAGATCTCTACTCATTGTTTCATTTCATAAGTCAGATAAAATATTCGCGTCCGATCTGTATGGGATTTACAATGGCTCGCCTTCGGTTCGCCATTGTAAATACCCATACAGATCTCCCGCTCATATTTTATCTATCACTTATGGCTTTTTAAAGTAACAATATAAATGGTGACATACTGGGCCCCTTTAAAGGGACACTGTCCCGGCTGAAATAACGTGTTTTTCATGAACTGTAATCCACTTCAATCCTTGCAATCCTACACTTTATCTCCAAACTACTGCTTTTGTTTTGCTCTATAGAATCTTTTTATCCCACTAAGTTGTATATTTGGTGGTATTTGGCGATGTAACGTGGAAATGGAAGCTCAGCGAAATTTTGCTATTTTAGCGGGACAGTGTCCCTTTAAATGTCTGGGTGGAGGGAAGGTTTCTCAAATTGCCAGGCAAAATGTTCCATATTTTCGAGCCTAAGTATCTGAGAGAATGCTTACAGCTAAGATTGTAAGGAGAACAGTCGAATGTTTGCCGACAAGGTCGACCTCGTACCCAAGACCTTATCCACTTTCAAAATGACGCCCGGTCTGCTATTTTGAAAGCGAAGAATGCCCTGGGGCGAGGTTGGAGACGAAGTCTAAGTTACCTTTAGTGTTGAAGGCCGTTTGTGGACTTCCAATACTGAAATCAGCGTTCACAGCATCGTCAGTATCATAAAGGTGGTACACCTCACGAATTCTCTTATGTGTAATGTGCAGGTACCGTGTGCTTGGGTTGATAGTATACTTGGCGTGATCTTTGTGCAGATTCTCCGCGCTTGTGCCAGACAGCAGGCGGTAGATATTCTCACGCTCACTAAGAATTTGAAGTGGGGGTTTGTCCTGCGCAAATGAGCGGATCATCCATGCTGCATCAAGGGCGCTTAAAACACCGCGGGCGCATCCAGATCCTGTTGGCCAGAAAGGCTAGGAAAGGCAAATCACGAGGGTTAGATAAATTTATCTGCTTGTCGTTTATTTTTTGGTTCTGGTCATTTTGGATTTCTTTAAAACAATTGAGAGGCCCTGGGATCAACATATTAAGGACCATTTCTGCAAAATAACCCAAAATACGGAACCGATTACGAATCTAACTGAAGTCTGAGTAAATATAAAAGTATTATCTGGCTAAAAAGTTTTAAAAATCCGAGCTGTCGGTCGTTACCAAGACAACACTGCATTCTTTTGTACAAACATTCTAAATTTGTTTTTACAATTTGAGAATTTTTTTATTACATCTTTTAATTCATGCGCGTTTTTTATCATTTACTTTTTACCCTTCAAAGACTACAGGACTGGCAGCCAAAACCTCGGATTTTTAAAACTTTTTAGCCAGAGGACGCTTTCATATTTTCTCAGTATAATTGAACCTGGCTACGGTTCTACAATTTTCTTCCCTAAGTGAAGTCATCTCTCATATAAGTTACCACTTGTCTGGACACATCTAAGAGAGATGTCCGTTTAATAGAAAGTTTAGTTGCAGTAAAATGAGTGACTGAAGTGCATTAGAGACCAACTTCAAGTGTCCGTCTTAGAGAAGTGTCCGTTTATCGACATTTGGTTTATCAAAGTGGTCGAGGAAGTGGTGATTTCTTTTTAACCATCCAGCCAACCAACCTGCCGGGGGCAAGATAAGCGGGATTTACGTTTTACACTTAATAGAGTGTTTGTACTGACGTCATATTACAATTCAGAAGCAGTTTTCGATTCTAAAATGTTTATGAAATTGTAGAGAGTTTAAAACTACACATCTGGGCCAAATTTTGAAGCGCAAGAGCACTTCATTCAAGAGTTATAGGCGAATGAGTATAGACATTTTTAGTAAGAAATGTATGGAGCGGCCATCTTGGTGTCCCACTGAGGGACACCAACATGGCGGACAAAAATTCAAAGTCTTAATAACACCAAAAATCTCATCACAAAATATTGTATTCACTATAAGAGGCATGAAATCGGCTTATGGGCATTTATAATTCAAAAATAACTTTCAACTAGTTCAATTTTGTTTATTTTCACGGCTTATCTGAAATAGCGTGACGAATTGCGTGACACATTTACAACATTTATAAATCGAAAACGAAACATCGTTACAACCTGAAACTTTTTGTGAGAAGGTCATAACACTGGTATCCACATACCATGTTAGAAACAGCTTTGTAGGATGTATACTTTAGATTTTTGAATTTTTTTGACGTCATGTGCAAACACTCTGAAAATGTTAACTCGTCTTACCTCCAATAAACTGTCTCCTACAAGTCCCACTAAAAGTTTACTTCCTTTTCTTTCTATGATCCTCGCAGCGTGTTCAGCTTTCTTGATTGAAGTGAAGTCAAAGGCAGCAATATCTGGCTGGTTGTTCCTCAGAATTTTTAGCTCTAAGTTCTTCAGCGTCCCGTTGGTGGCGTAAGTAACCACATCAGTAACATATTCCAGTAGTTTAGTATGGTCGATGTTACATGGAGCAAGAAGTTTGGTGGGTTGACCAAAGTCCTGCGTGAAATTAAGAAGGAATACAGATCATGTGATGGAGTAATCTCTTTTTAACAGGACATAGAGCGGTTTTGAGTGTCGTAATATTAAAACCAAAGCAATTACTCTGGCCAATCACAACAGACGTGCGCAGACAATCCAATGAACCAATCAGAACTCAAAAGCAAATACATGTAGCCGGCGCCAAGCGCGGGAAAACGCGTGCGAGCAAGTCACGATTGGTTTTGGTTTTACTTCTGATTGGTTGATGGAGTGCCGCGAGATTTTTTAGCCAATCACAGAGCGTAGCAATGCAAAACCAAACTTTCGACACTCAATTAAAAAAACCGTTCTAACAGGACATATAAATTCGCTGTAAATATGTGGAAAAAAAATGTTGTTGTTATTTTTGTTCTTCACTATGTTAGTAACTCAATGTGGTACTATCATAGTTAGGACCGAAGGGTTTCCTGCCCAAAGCACACAAAGCCAAAGTTTGATTCACTTATAAAGTGCCTATGAGTATGAAAGGAAAAACAATCTATTGGCCTATTTGAAAGTCCTCACGTTTTCTTTCATTGAATTTACCACGAAATATGTGGCATTTCACACTTTTCTTCTTCGCGCTGTAACCGCGAGACAAATTTGTTAACAAAGCCATTTCTTCAAAAAAATTTACTCTTATTACTTGGAAATTATATGTCTAGCAAAAGAAAGCTATCGTTTTCGATTTGTTGCGTTTCAAAGGAATACAGATTTTACCAATGATATCATGAAGTGGGTGATTTTTAGAGTATGTTCTTTAAAGTGGAAGACAAAAACAAGATTCTTAAGGTTAACCTCCTTCAGTGCGCCTCTTTTCAGTAAGCTTCCTTTCCCAGCCGTCATTACAAAATAGTGTGTTTCATCTTTGTAGTACACAATATTTTCCAGCTTGATTCCTTTCTGTTCAAATAGGTCATCAAAAAATGTCGGGTTAAATTGGTAAGCAATTCCGCTGATCTCTTCGACGTTAGCTTCGTCTTCGTTTCCATGGTTGACAAAGTTAGCTGTTATCCCGATAGCTAGCGTGCCTAATAAAACAAAATAAACGCAAACTATATAAAGAACAACTTTACAAGAGGGCAACAACTACGAAAATACTAGTAATTATTTTTTTAGTGTTCTTATATAGTGTGTACGTGGCCATTCCTACCCTAGCCTGGGTTTAAGCATATTTTAAAACATGAAGAGAATTCTGGGCTAACGGGACGTGGGATAACCACTATAACACTGTTGTTTGTTTGTTTCTTTGTTTGTATCATCGGCTTGTAAATTCGCATATTTCAGTACCCAGAATTACACAAGTTTTAATTCCCTGAATATAAAACCTAAAACTGATAAACTAAGGCCGGAGAATCAGAAACTTCGCAAAAACACCAACGAAACTGAGTAATCCCGACTATGTTGAGAAGAATAGGGTAGTTGCAGGTTCAATCGTGTCCTACGAAATAATGTGGACTTGATAAAAAAGCCGAAGCATAAAGTCACTCAGACTTTTCACTTTAATTTTGACAAAACGGCGGGAAAACACAGGGAAAACATTTCAGTCTACAAAACTGTTTTCACTATCCGTTTAGCCAGTATCGTTGAAGATATAAGTCAAGAATTCAACAATGTTAAGTTATAAGACGACAAACGTATCCCCGAGGGCTAGCTGCATCGAACTTAACCGGTCGACGTAATTGCTAACCCTCTGACTCGACTGAACGTCCGACGTTAGTTGTTAAGTCAGACGTTAAGGTAAATGCAACTGGCTACTGGGTTTCTCTTCTCCTGGAAACGGGGTAGATAACGAGAATCAGTACGTTTGTAAAATTTGACTGTCGTAAACTCTGGAAGAAACGACTCGATACAAATTCAATCACACCTCTAGAAGATTGACAATGCAATTATCATTTTACTTACCTCTCATCTCAATCTGTTGAAATCCAGGGATGACATTCTTCTTTCCATCAGCTCCAATAAGAACATCAAATTCAAACTTACTGACGGGGTGGGTGTCGGGAGACACTTTGCATTTCCATCCGTCTTCCAGTGAGTTAGGCTCAATCACGTGTTCAAATGTGACACCCGTGTACAGTTTGGCGCCAAAAATGAGCGCAGATTTGAGAAGAACCGCTTGGAGTCGACGGATACCTGGAATGGAATCAAATCTAGTTGAGAAAAACGGCCCAGGTCATCGCAATGATTCGTTTTCCATCGCCCTTCCATAATGCCTGCAGCAGAGGAAATACCTGGGCTGCAAAGCGTGCAATCGCGTTTTAACTTTTACATATACCATTGTCTATAATAAAAATGCCCTGCGGACTTTCGATTGACAGGTTTTACAAGTGTATTCATAAAAAAAATTAAAACGCGATTGCACGCGCGCTTTGTAGGCCAGGCACATCTCTCAAATGTTTCAAGAAAAATGTTTTCACTAGTATTGCAGTCAAGGCTCATGCGGGGAATCTTTTCCCGTGCAAATTCCCCCGCATTAGCCTCGACTGCAAGCTACAGTCCAATACGAATATTGTCGCTCGCAAATAATCTAATTGTTTTAGTATAAATCTACTACACGTTCGAAACTTAACAACAAAGACTCTTCACAGACACTTCGAAAACTCGAAGAAGCGGCTGCCATTTGGCTACTCACTTTCTACAACAGAATAGATAGTGAGTAGCGCAGCCAATAAGAGAACAGTATTCGTGATAGAACGCTAGTAGATTTATACTAATACAATTTACATGAAACAACGTACCAAATTTTACGACATACTGCCTGCAGATGATTCTGTATTTTGTATCACTTTGAAACAGTTCTATCGCAGTACGTAATAACTTTGCTAGCAACTTTAAAACAAGTCATCGGAAACACACAACAATGCAGTGTAAAGAAATAAACAAACAATAACAATAACTGAAAATTTAAACTAGATGCTACATGTGTTTATGCTCTGCTAGGAAGGCACGCTTATTTGAAGCTATCTAATTCAGTCGGCAGAACATAACAGATAAGACAGAATGTGGAAATATAAAATTATTTTTAACCCCTCGATTAATTAATTTCTTGAGGGGCGGATAATCGTTAATCAGAAGTTTAAAAATAGATTGTTATGACTAAAATTAAAAAATAGCCTGCGCGTCTACCATTCTACGAGTCCCACTTCCTCCCTAAAGTCAAAATATAAAATGTTTTGACAAATGAAATTAAAAAAAGAAAAGAAAAGAAAAGAAACTTATTATCTTGATGTCGGAAAAGCTATCTAAAAATAAAACGGCAATGAATGTTAAATATGTTAATTTTAAACCCACAATTGTTTTTTCGACTGCCGCGTTGAAAATATTTCAGTGATCAGTAACTTTTAGTCTGATTTAGTGTCAAGGTGAAAAATTTGAAGAAATAGCTGAACAAACGTTGTGTTTCTACCATGCACTTAGAGTTTTTATTCCAAAAATACATTATGTTCCGGTTGCTGGAGAAACAAATCAAAATTAAAACAGCTCTATTTAGCACAGGTGACAAAATGCTCTATAAAATGCCAATTAGAACTTTGAACTAAAGTGTGGATCCCACGCAAAAAAATCCTGCCTTGCAAGTCAATGGCTTCCACGTGTATCCACGCGTGGATAATTTAAAAGAGTTGTAATCGCTAAAAGTATAGACTATTATATAAAATTATATTATATTTAAATCTGAGATCATTTTCAGTTTAAAAACACAAATCCCCTTGTGGTGAATTTTTTTTGCTCTTCGCAACGGCATGATAAACAATCATGACAAACTCACAATGCGAAACGATGTTGTTGAAGATTAGGAAGGCTTATCGTGTCCTAACGAAGACCGTCGAAAATTCGGTAAACTTTGAAATTAAACTATCAAACTTTGATCGATAAGTTATTTAAGCTCACGAATATGTAACATTCAACCGTAGCAATCATGTTGTGAATTTATTTCAAAATATATTCAAAGCTTGTAAGCAACAAATATGCGTGATGACGATATTCTGTGTGTTTTTTTTGATTTGATGATCGTACATTGAATTGTCACCGAATGAAAGTATATGTTTGGTCTTCATTTAATACATAAGCAGGAAAATCGATAAAGCCGAGTATATACACAAACCATATAAACCGTTGTATACTTTCAAAACAGATCAGATTATGTTTTGAATCGGCGCAAAAAAATAAAATAGTGATATTGTGTCATCATGTTGCCCTTGATATCGTGAACAGACAGTCAGGAATACGAGACGTACAGATGAAAATACAAACGCACTTATTCGCGTATAAATCAATTAATTTATAAATACGTCAATAATTCAAACCGCATCGAGGCTCAGGCGAAAATGCAAGGGAATCAACAGTGAGACATTTTGCGAGATAAGCACTTTAAAATACACTTACTGATGTGGTCGATGGACCCAGAACAGAACTTTCCGTAGAATTTCTTTGCTCCAAGCGAACGAAAGTCTGTGAGTAGAAAAGGCCACAAATGAAGAACATTATTTCGTAAAAAGGATTCTCGTTTCTCCACAATCACAACTTGTGCGCCAAGCAAAGCAACTTCGATTGCTGTCCTCAACCCGATGGGACCTGCGCCGATAATTAAAACTTGAGTGTCTTCGCAAATTTTCCCTTTGCCATATTCCGTTTGGTTAGCGCGACAGTCAAGCAGTTCCCACAGAGATTTGCACCTCCATGATTGTAGTTTTCCTTTCAGTAACGAATAAAACTCTCGCGGGTTTTCGGCTTTGATTCCAAGAAGTTTAACTAACCGACGAAACGTGTGTGTAATTTCGGGACAGTCTTCAGCGTCCATGAACTTGAAGAACAAGTCTTCGGCCGTTTCTTTTCCAGTGCTGGTATTTTCCATAATAATAATGGCATAGGATGTAATTCGGAAGCTTTCATGCGGGCTAGAAATAAATGCGTCTTAGAAAATTGCCGATACCACGACAACCAAACGCTCATCAGATTCAAAACACATCGCAACGGAAAAAATTTAAATTCAGTAGCAATATAATATGTCACGTCTGTTTATTCTCCCCAGTGGTCATTCAACTCGAACAGCTTTGTTTTCTCAAACAATTGACAGATGTCACTATGTTTGAAGAATGCTCATGACAACCGAGAGGGTCGCAGTGTCATTTTGTAACCCGCACTAAAAGTCTCGCAATTGTCTGAAAAGATACAAAATGATCTTGCTACATTATACAGTCAGTAAAAAAGTGTCCCTAAATTTTTATTCTGACAGTTTCCCTCTGTGTTATTGGTGTATTGGATCTATTAAGAACTACAGTGTCTCCGAGGGACACATCACTATTCAGTTTCGATTCTCAGTGTTCCTTTATTAATATAATTTGCAATTCAAAGACATTTTCTCATGAGACCAGGGACCGATGTATTCAATTATTTTAAATGTGGGGTCCTTTGAAAACAAAGCGTCAAACAATGCTGGTATGTTGCCGTTTGACATGATGAGACCCGCGCTTGCATGTGACTCCAGTGTGATTCCGGCTGTCAAAAGACTCAAAAGCGCTGCCAGGGAAGTTCTAAAAACGAAAAAGGTCACTTTAATTTAGAATGAGGTTAGTTTCTAGAGAAACTGTGGTGCTTCGTCGGTGGGGGTGAAGCACAAGAATTTGGTTTTATCGACTGAGTCGATAAGGTAAATTAGCCACCGTAAAACGAATCTTTTTACGGTGGCTAATTCACCTTATCGACTCAGTCGATAAAACCAAATTCTTGCACTTTAATTTAGATCAGGCGCACGCGGCTCTATTTACAATTTGGCAGACAAGAATGGTCACGAATTGGGAAGTCAAGAAAAAACTCAGTTCTGTTAGGAACCTTTAACACACGGGCACCAAAGAGCGGCCCAGTGTCCGTTTTATGACTGTCCATAGAATGTGTCTCCGGTGTCAGTAATTTGGAGTCTCTCGGACCAAACTGACCGTCACTCATAAGATGTTCGTGTATTGGAGATATCCTCCGTAAGTTTAGGTTCGAATATAGGGACCTGCGCTGATCTTACACACCTGGCCAGATGAAGACATGAAAAACCAAACTGCTGCCGGCGATGTCCAGTAGTGCCTTGTTCCGGGAACAAGCCCGGGCCGGTCGGTGTGATACCGTATTTACTCGAGTATAAAATGACTGCCTCCCCTCGGCCCCCTCAACAAATGAAGTAAGTGTCTAAAACGCTCCTAACCTCGCTGCGAATACAGCCGCTACCTCTCATCGCTGCTGGCCGCGCGTGTACGGATCTTTACGAAGGCTAAAGTCTATATAATGCCATGTTGAATGTTGAAATAGAGGCCTTTAAATTAAGGGTCTCATATACATATATTTTTTTTATACGTGAAGCGTGAATAGGGCTAGTCCTATCCGGTGAAACGTGATTGAGACTTTTATTTATTCTAGAATCGTGATTTCTAATCTCAAGATCTTTTCGAACGTGCTTGTCAATGCACTTTTTTTATACTTTAACGTGACACGTGAATCAAGTGCTGAATTAAACGTGTTCGGGAATCATTTTGAGTTGGTTTCATTTCCGTGTGTTTCTGTGTTTTGATAAATGTGCGTCTTTTTTCTACATTACGTCACTCATTTTATCTAAACTGAGCCGGACAACGCTAATTCCTCGATTTTTCCGCTTGGCGTGATCGTGAAAGAACTTTTGTAATTGATCGTGACGTGTAAAAAAATGGATGAAAGTTCGCAACTGAAAGGGGGGAACCCTCGAAATAGGCCATTCAACAATGACTGACATGTTGACGTGAACGAAAATAGAGGTGAACGACATCAGTCAATCGTTTTAAAATGTTGCATATGTTTTCTTCTCATTCAACAAGTTGCAAGATGATCGTTCCCTGCACAAGAAATACCGGTGGTACAACGTCCGGTTGTTTTTCTCTTGCAAAACCACAACCAGCACATTACAGTGAGGCAGTGAACGGGCCCGGCTTTGTCCGTCCCGCAGTACTTACAAGTCATCGCCGGCTGAGTTAATTTTTGTAGTTGAATTTCACTTTCTTTCAGTTTCAAGCCAGTACTGAGCCATGCAGAAGCCCATAACATGAACAAAATCAACATAGATTTTTTAATTGTAATGTTACAGAGCATGGTAATTGACTAGTACTTGAATTGTCCGATTAGCACGTGATTAGCAGCTGGCCGGAATATTCTTTCAGTAGCCTTTTGTAGTTACTTCTCTTATACGTAAATAAAGTTTTGATTTATTTGAAAAAACTTTCTATTTTAGCACCTACTAAACACCACTTGTACAGTTACAGTTGGGAAGTCAAATACAATTCTTGCGGTTTCCTTTCGTAGGATAAGATATTACAACAAGGAACTATTTTAAAAATAATAAATGAGTTGAACTCAAGTTAACAATAACAGCTAATAACACACTGACGTCGATTGGAGTGTTTTTCATTCCAGTGGAGTTGTGCCATAAAAAAAATGAAAAGGTGATGAACAAAACCGTGCAATTCAAAGCTTAGGTTGGCCTGAATTTCTGATTTTAAAATGAGCGACTGACCTCGGATCGTCTGAGAATCAGAGGCTGAGCTGTATGCCGTAATATGAAAAATTTGCGACGTTTTGGTGACGTCAGTGCTGCAAGCGACAGGAAGGAAATTAAACTACTGAGAGGTACAATATTGATCGTTCAATGGACCGGATTTTTTAATGCACTTCAGAACAGGTTTAGTTACACGGTGCTCTACCAGCTGAACTTAGGGCAGACAGAAGCGTCACTTGCTCGCACGAACGTCATAAACACATTCTATGATTTCAAGGTCTCTAACCTTTTAATCCCCAATACCCGTGAAATACAAATTCTCCTTCCTCGTACCTATACATTTCTTACAGCAATAGTGGGAAGAAGTTGACAAAATATCAATTAAAGAGAATTCATCTTGGGTGATCGTGTCCTTAATTCTGATTGCTTAGGTATATTGGTGTTACAAGGACTGAGATATTTGATGCTGACCACTCTTGGGGTATCCATATAGTGTTCAAGAACAGGTACATTTAGGTACATTAAACTCACTCCTACCCCTCAATGAGCCCTTTGATGCGAAATGCCAGGCGAAATGATGCATCGTGAATATTTTGAACAAATCAATCGACCACCGATCGAGTTAAAAGGACAATTCTTTTACTTTCAAAGATAAGCATCTTGAGAAGATGCCCCTGCGGAGGGAGTCAGTAAAATTTAGTAGGTTTACCAACACTGCCGGAATCCTGAAATTCCAAGATCGATCGATCACCACAAACACGCAAAAACCGTATGGAGATGATAGTTGACATAGTCAAACGCGACTCGGGAGTGCATTGTTGAGTTATATAAGCACGCGGTAACTAAAAAAAGAGAGAAGCGTTGGCACGAGTCGAGCGTTTTTTTTTTTTTAATTCCCCAAGTGCTCTTACAACTCAACAATGCACGAGGAAGAAGTTCATTATCATTTAGCCTGTTCCAGGCTCTCAGATAGTGGGGGCGAGCGAAAAATGTCGGAGCGAGCGAAGAAAATCGAGGGAGGGGGGTGGGGGAAATTCCCACTCGGAAGTAAATCAAAACAAATCGTGACTTGCTCGCACGCGTTTACCCGCGCTTGGCGCCGCCGACATGTAATTGCTTCTAGCTCTGATTGGTTCATTGGATTGTTTACGACTGCTGTGATTGGTCAGAGTAATTACTTTGGTTTTGGTTTTACTACACTCAATTGAAAACTGCTCTAAATACTCAGTTTCAAGATACAATTCATGAGGATAGAATGATCAGGAACTGATTATTTCAGTAAAGCAAATATGCCTGTTTCAGAAAATTTCAGAAAATTGTCCATTTTTTAAATTTCGAACAAAATCTAAAAGTGATGTACCCGCAGAAATATTTCGGTATTATGAAATACAATACTTTGGGTATGTTTAAGAATAAAAAATGTTAGTAAATTATGGCCACCTTGTACCAAAGATATCAACTGAATTTCGATAGATTTGGCACTTTTTCAGCGCGACCAAACCACACTCTTTGCCTTTTGTTCAAAACTATTTCTTTGCAAAGCTGCTGTTACACGTCACAATTTTCTCTGCGACTTGTCTCTCAAAAAAATTTGTTGAAGAGTGTGGCTAAACAAGTTGCAAGAGCCATGTTACACGTATTTTTGTTGTGCAACTTGAAGAAATTTGTTGCAGAAGTATAAAACGATTCAACTTTTCGTGCAACTTAAAAAACAAAAACTCAGTTCTGATGAAGCGGCGTTACACGTAAAAATCGTACGTGCAACTTGCAACAATATTTTTTGCGAGACAAGTTTGCACGAAAAATTGTTACGTGTAACAGCGGCTAAAGCAGCGTCTGAAAGTAAGATTGTTATATTTTAAAAGAAGTAGGGCTGGCTAACCAAGAAACTTCATTAGATTTAAAGATTCTGCTGAGAATTCAATGGTCAAAACCTGCTCCCTGGCCTGGGAGTCAAATTTTAATTAGCTGTCACGTGATCATAAGAGATTTAAAAGACAAATAATATCGATTTCATTAGTCGCTCATGACTACATTTAACCAGACCAAGTTTGAGGTGGGGTTGTTTCTGACCATTTCCAAAAATCCTCGAGTCTTACGTGGACTGCCCATCCAATTAAAAGGCACTTTTGGACCACGGCATGTCTGGTGAAATTGCAACCAACCTGGCCAAAACGTTGTTTGCAACATGAAAACTAAACATCCTTTCAAGGTCTGTATATCGCTTTTTCTTTTCGAGCATGCGTACAAACCAAAATTTTTTCTCTATTTTCCCTTTTGTTGTTGGCCTTTCACTCACGGTACTTCATTTTGACGGGAAAAACTTTCACGTAAATGTTGGAGAAAGTGAAAATATTTTATAAGAAGTGGCAAATGGCGGGAAGAACAAAATTATCTTCGATTTTACCAGTCAAATTAACTGGCTTTTCTTGTGTGTATTTCTGGCCAAATTTAGGGGTTCGCTTCATTTAAGCCCGTTTTGGAGATTACTTCATCCAGCTGGTCATAAAAAAATCATCTTTTAATGCAAAAAGTGTTGAACTCGCAAACGGTAGCGGGTCCGTGGCACCTCACGGGCAATTTGGGCGGTTTGGGTGTAAATGGCATGGGTTAATGAAAGAGCTATTCTTCTAGCTGTCCACGGCTTGGAGGTGTCCGTCTTATAAAGAGTTTAGTTACATACGAACAAGTAAAATTCGGACATTACCCGCCAATAATCGATGTCCGTCTTAGAGAGGTGACCACCTTACAGGTGTCTGTCTTAAGAGATTTCACTGTATATATTATGTTTATTGTAACTTTTTTATCAAATCGAAGCAAGTCTCGTTCTGTGCGCATATAGTAATACATTCCCACTGGAGCCCCCACTCCCAAACACCCCAAGCTAGAATGAGTTGTTATGGGAAGAAGCGAGCCCGGAGGCGAAAGGGAGCGGGAGCTCAAAAATGAAAGAACACGTCTAGTCATCGCTGCGGGGAGGAGGGAGGGGCGCCAAGCGGACGTCTGGCGGCCGTTAGAACGAAGAGAGGAATAAACCGGATAACGACGGCCTATTTATGCAAAACCACCTAATATATGCATAACACCACCCCCTACTGGCTCACGGATGCACGGGTGTAGAAACAATAGAATTCTAGCGGATTTGGGAGTGTTCGTGCGGGATGGCACCAGTGAGAATAGTATAATATAACTTTTAGACTGTTTTACAGTTAATATATTAATAGTTAAATACAGATTTTATATAATTATTATATAACTTCTTTTAAATAGGTTATTTATTTTGATATTGATTTATGTTGTGGAGTACCTGGAACTATATGTCTGGAAATCACAGACGATCGGGGATTTCGCTGTTTCCTGACCGTCCCAGATTTTGCCGACTTATGAAAACACTAAATTGTAGACATCCCCGATGGTCGGGGACAAATCGGAAGCGTTTGTATTTTCCCGACGCGTGCCAGATTTCAAGCGATTTTCCCGACATATCGGCAAAATCGGGGACGGTCAGGAACAGCAAAATCCCCGATCGTCTGGGATTTTCATATGTCGAGAAAATCGCTGATCATCGCAGAAATCTGGGTCGCGTCGGGAAAATAGAAACGCCCCCGATTTTCCCAATTTGTTCCGACCATCCCAGATGATCGGAAAAGTCTACGATTTCGAACAGCGAAATCCCTGATTGTCTGGGATTTTTCCGACTTACGAAAACCAGGCTTAAAGGTTTCAAGATATCTATTTGTTGTATGAACGGCACTGGCACGCGAAAATTGTATTCGCAAAAGTAATAACTTGTATCCCAATTTACGGGCGAGTCTGGAAAGTAAAAAAAGGTTTATAGAAAAAGCGATTCGAAACAAGCTTTGCAGGTAGATAAAAGCTCTTTGAACTAATCCGCTACAGTCACGATAAGTAGTTGTCGATGGAAATTTATATCAGCGTGCAAGACTTTTTGTCTCCACCTTCAGGTCATTAAAACATCTTTATTGAACGTGCTTCGAACATGTAAGCTCTCTGTCAGTGCGAAAGTCTTTGTTGTACTTTATTTAACATGGACCATATGGTTCGATCCACTTTAAAGTACCATAAAAAAGGTTATTAGCATAATAAATGCAATCAGGATGGCACAAGGCACTATATCCATTCACGGGCTGACTATCGTTACGGTTCGGCTCATTGTTGTTTCTATAGTACATCATAGACTCCGTTCGATTTTTACACCTGTAGCAGCTCACTTTACCCACTGGAGCATCAGTAACAAGAACGACAAAAGGACTGCCTTGAATGTGAGCGCCACGTAAAAGCACGGACAAAGTGTGATCAGCTTTTGCTTCAGCGGGGATAGTGTAGGTTGCCTTGTGGGTGCCATCGCAGTTGTCTTTCAAATTAACTTCAGTCCTTTCTCCGTTTTTTTCTTTGAGCTCCACCACAAAGACGTCGCCACGCAGGCCACGCGCACGTCCTCGGTCGTCGTGTACAGTGATGGTGAAGGACGCTTCTTGTCCAGGTTGTGCGTACCTTATTCCAAAGCCTGTCGCAGTGGTGGTAGCCGCGCAAGTAGACGTGTCGCTGATGCCGCCCACGTTACTGAATATGTCCAGTAGTTGCTCGAGGTTGACATTGAACTCCATCACACTGTTTACTAGTGGCTCAAGCACAAGTGGTTGGCTCTCCAAGGCCCCAAGAGTTGCTACTATATCGGACCTGGTGACAAGGAGCTCAACATTGCCTGGGGACTGGATGGTGGACCTGGCACGCTGGACGGCGCTCTCTAGACAGGCTTGGAATATGCGCAGACGGTCTTGCTGCTCTGTGAGGGTGAATTCCTTGGTCTTGTGGAGCTGATCCAACTCATTCATCAAAACTTGCTCTCGGGCAGTAAGTGCGGCATAAAGCTACAAAAACAGTAAAAATAATAACATCCACGAAATATAAAATGATGAAGGTTTAATCGGAATTTCGACTTCTGATGTGAAGGCCATCAGTTCAATTCTCGTTTCTACCACCGTATGGTTTCTTGAGACAAGAAACGTTCCTCAACAATCTCTCTTTCTCTGATACATGTATACAGCTAGGTGTTTTTCAGTCACTACCTGTCATACGTTCCTGCGTAGAGTGAATCAATGAATTCATTATTGCAAATATTCGTTCATCCACTCTACAAACAGGTGATTTCCAACAATTCCCTGAGGATTTAAAAGACAAAAGCGGCGACGCCGATTTCCCTTTCGTAAACAAGCGATGCCATTTTTAACGGTGGATGCCATCATTAACATTCATTAGTAACCAAGCCTTTTTTTAATTGTCGATGCCATTTGGCACTCTATAGAGCGTTTTCACATGACGTCATAAAAATTCAAAAATCTAAAGTATACATCCTACAAAGCTGTTTCTAACATGGTATATGGATACCAGTGTTATAATCTATCACAAAAAGTTTCAGGTTTTAGCAATGTTTTGCTTCCGATTTATAAAGGTTTTAAATGTGTCACGCAATCCGTCACGCTATTTCAAATAAGCCGTGAAAATCAACAAAATTGAACCAGTTGAAAGTTAGTTTTGAATTATAGATGCTTATGAGCCGATTTAATGAAACTTATAGTGAATAAAATATTTTGTGATGAGATTTTTGGTGTAATTAAGGCTTTTAATTTTTGGCCGCCATGTTGGTGTACCAAAGTGGTACACCAAGATGGCCGCTCCATACATTTCTTACTAAAAATGTCTAACACTCGTTCGCCTATAACTCTTGAACTAAATGCTCTTGCGCTTCAAAATTTGGCCCAGATGTGTAGTTTTACACTCTCTACAAATCCATAAACATTTTGGAATTGAAAACGGCTTCTGAATTTTGAAATGACGTCAGTGAAAACGCTCTATAGTTTATGCCTGGATTGGGATGAAAGTAGGCTGTCATTATTTGATAAAACTGGGTGTAGGTAAAGCGATTATTAGACCTAAGCTAGATTCGCGATTAGGTTAGATCTAGGGATAGGATTAGGGTTATAGATGTATCATTAAGAAAAGCACCTTTTATATTTAAATTTTTCTTGGGTTTGCCGTATCAACCCAGTGGTCTGGTGGTGAAGGAGGGATGTTAGCATGCAGAGGTTCTGGGTTCGATTCTTCGTACATGAATTGCATTTTTCTTTTTCACTAAAATGGCATCGCTTGTTTACGAAAGGAAAAATTGCGGCGACCATGCTGGTGGACGGGGAAAAAGAAAGTATTAGAAGCTATGAGGACAAATGAGAAATCTTTTGTTTCGTACACCAGCGTGACGTCAGGGGAAAACCGCCCTTTAAAGAATGCAAAATTCAAAATGAGCCTCAATTAAAGAAATCGAACACTTGACACGTGAGAATAAGACATCTTTCTTGATATTTACATAATCCATGTCCCAATGATACCAGTTTTATATTTCCTTCAGAATACCGCGAGTGCGTGCCGTCTTTGGCTCGAGTGTAACTGAATCTATGCATGAGAAAACGAAAAAGAAAGAATAAAAAGACAAGCTTACTTTTTTAAACGTGCCTTGAATCTGAGCAGCCTGTAACTCGTAAGACTTCTTCAAGTCAAGTCTCACACCCATCACCAGAGTTTCCGCAGCTTTAATCTCCTTGGCATGGGTGCTGGCTTTAGAAGCAAGTGATTTCATCTCCTGTCGGTACTTTGAAGCTGCGTCATCTAGTGATAAACACTTGTGACCATTGTGCTTGAGGGTGACACAGTCTCTACAGACGACACGGTTGCATTCCTCATCGAAAAAGCGGAATTGATCGTTATGTTCTGAACAGAAAACCGTCGGCAGCTGCCAGCTTCGGGTTTGTCTTCAATTCCTTTAGGGAGACAACGCGGTGGTCACGACTTGTCTTGTTACGAGCGTGCCAGCGAGCTGCATCCTTGCACATGTCCTCTTTGCAGTTCAAGCAACAGGATGTCGCTGGGTGTTGCTCATCATCACAAGTTTCGCAAATGTGCAAACCCTCATCTCCTGCGTGTTTGGGTGTGGCCAGCATGATATCCAATAGTGCAAAATTTTTTGGGAGTCCATTGACTCCAGCGGGCACAGAGACTGCACTTCTGCAGGTGGGACAGTTGATGGAGTTATCACTGAACAGCTTCTCCAGGCAGCCCGAGCAGAAGCAGTGACCACAACTCAGCAGACGAGGGCAAAGCTTTTGATCATCAAAACGCTCGCAACAGATTGAACACTCCAGTCCCTCAGATGCCATTGTCTGAAACAAAATTGAAATAGCGTCAAACCTCTTCTTACAAACATCTCTATCTCGCTTAAAATGTCGAGATTCTGGACATTCAGTTTTCGCCAAAAACAACGTGTTTCTGAATGCATGTGAGCTGCCATGAGACACTTTAGTGGCATGTGTAGTCAGTAATTTTTGGGCGGGAACTCCATTTCGGTTTTGTCGTAGGATTTCCCGACCTGCTTTTGCGACAGTGGCAGATGGGTCCGCTGTGCGTGGCGGGCACTTGAAATACAGCTTTGGGCAGCTCGAAGTGCCGAGTTCTTGCTGGCCGGCCGCAAGATGTTTCGCATTTGGATGCAACATTTGCAATGCAACATTAAAATCGCGTTTTGATGCGTATCTACTTTTAATAATAAAACTTAGTCTGAACTGAGCATGTGTTCCTCGGTGGTCTAGTGGTTTGGGTCCGGGATTTGCGCTAGGGATTTGCGTCGGACGGCTCCGGGTTCGATTCCCGCTCAGCATCCTTTTTTTTTTTTCGAACTGGACATTATGAAAGTGATTAACTTTTTTTTTTGCGTTCGTCAAAAATGCTTACGTTTAATTTTAAAAACATACCGAACCGTTTCAGTGTGAAAACAGAAGCTTACCGCAATATTGCGTTACAATAGGAGCCTTTTATTTATAATTTTTTTTTGCATACGGAATTTCTCGAAAACGACGGAAAGAAACAACAGAAAAAAAATTCTGAACAATGTTTTGCAACTAATTTGTAGTTCACATGCCAAAAATGGACAAAGCTGAGCGAGAAAAAATAGGTAAGGCCTAAAATTCCACATAGGCTGGTTATGCTCTCGGCCCTTCAATTAATAATGACTTAAACAGTTGGATGTTTACTGATGTTTAAGTGATGATATTATGGCACCCTTATTGTCACAGCCCAAGCATGTCTGTCCATCCAATTTCAGATTACACCTGAGAAACACTGGGAAATACTATGTTCATTTGCCGAAGAGCTAATTCAAATGTTTTTTTTTTTTACAAATTCAAGCCATTTTTAGCAAAGAAATGTCAAGCTATCAATTACAAAACTGTGTGTGAACAAATTCCAAGTGTCGCAAAACGAGTCGTTCGCGCAGTGTACACAGACTGAGCAAATTAGCCTGAATCAAATCAACAACGTTCAGGACTTGCAGTTTCTGACATGGCCGCCATGCAAATCACCAATTATGAAATTCAAGCCAATTTTAGCAAAAAAAATGGCAAGCTATCAATATTACAAAACTGTGTGTGAACAAATTTCAAGTGTCGCAAAATGAGTCGTTCGCGCAGTGTACACAGACTGAGCAAATTAGCCTGAATCAAATCAACAACGTTCAGGACTTGCAGTTTCTGACATGGCCGCCATGCAAATCACCAATTATGAAATTCAAGCCAATTTTAGCAAAAAAAATGGCAAGCTATCAATATTACAAAACCGTGTGTGAACAAATTCCAAGTGTCGCAAAATGAGTCGTTCGCGCAGTGTACACAGACTGAGCAAATTAGCCTGAATCAAATCAACAACGTTCAGGACTTGCAGTTTCTGACATGGCCGCCATGCAAATCACCAATTATGAAATTCAAGCCAATTTTAGCAAAAAAAATGGCAAGCTATCAATATTACAAAACTGTGTGTGAACAAATTTCAAGTGTCGCAAAATGAGTCGTTCGCGCAGTGTACACAGACTGAGCAAATTAGCCTGAATCAAATCAACAACGTTCAGGACTTGCAGTTTCTGACATGGCCGCCATGCAAATCACCAATTATGAAATTCAAGCCAATTTTAGCAAAAAAAATGGCAAGCTATCAATATTACAAAACCGTGTGTGAACAAATTTCAAGTGTCGCAAAATGAGTCGTTCGCGCAGTGTACACAGACTGAGCAAATTAGCCTGAATCAAATCAACAACGTTCAGGACTTGCAGTTTCTGACATGGCCGCCATGCAAATCACCAATTATGAAATTCAAGCCAATTTTAGCAAAAAAAATGGCAAGCTATCAATATTACAAAACCGTGTGTGAACAAATTTCAAGTGTCGCAAAATGAGTCGTTCGCGCAGTGTACACAGACTGAGCAAATTAGCCTGAATCAAATCAACAACGTTCAGGACTTGCAGTTTCTGACATGGCCGCCATGCAAATCACCAATTATGAAATTCAAGCCAATTTTAGCAAAAAAAATGGCAAGCTATCAATATTACAAAACCGTGTGTGAACAAATTCCAAGTGTCGCAAAATGAGTCGTTCGCGCAGTGTACACAGACTGAGCAAATTAGCCTGAATCAAATCAACAACGTTCAGGACTTGCAGTTTCTGACATGGCCGCCATGCAAATCACCAATTATGAAATTCAAGCCAATTTTAGCAAAAAAAATGGCAAGCTATCAATATTACAAAACCGTGTGTGAACAAATTTCAAGTGTCGCAAAATGAGTCGTTCGCGCAGTGTACACAGACTGAGCAAATTAGCCTGAATCAAATCAACAACGTTCAGGACTTGCAGTTTCTGACATGGCCGCCATGCAAATCACCAATTATGAAATTCAAGCCAATTTTAGCAAAAAAAATGGCAAGCTATCAATATTACAAAACCGTGTGTGAACAAATTCCAAGTGTCGCAAAATGAGTCGTTCGCGCAGTGTACACAGACTGAGCAAATTAGCCTGAATCAAATCAACAACGTTCAGGACTTGCAGTTTCTGACATGGCCGCCATGCAAATCACCAATTATGAAATTCAAGCCAATTTTAGCAAAAAAAATGGCAAGCTATCAATATTACAAAACCGTGTGTGAACAAATTTCAAGTGTCGCAAAATGAGTCGTTCGCGCAGTGTACACAGACTGAGCAAATTAGCCTGAATCAAATCAACAACGTTCAGGACTTGCAGTTTCTGACATGGCCGCCATGCAAATCACCAATTATGAAATTCAAGCCAATTTTAGCAAAAAAAATGGCAAGCTATCAATATTACAAAACCGTGTGTGAACAAATTTCAAGTGTCGCAAAATGAGTCGTTCGCGCAGTGTACACAGACTGAGCAAATTAGCCTGAATCAAATCAACAACGTTCAGGACTTGCAGTTTCTGACATGGCCGCCATGCAAATCACCAATTATGAAATTCAAGCCAATTTTAGCAAAAAAAATGGCAAGCTATCAATATTACAAAACCGTGTGTGAACAAATTTCAAGTGTCGCAAAATGAGTCGTTCGCGCAGTGTACACAGACTGAGCAAATTAGCCTGAATCAAATCAACAACGTTCAGGACTTGCAGTTTCTGACATGGCCGCCATGCAAATCACCAATTATGAAATTCAAGCCAATTTTAGCAAAAAAAATGGCAAGCTATCAATATTACAAAACCGTGTGTGAACAAATTCCAAGTGTCGCAAAATGAGTCGTTCGCGCAGTGTACACAGACTGAGCAAATTAGCCTGAATCAAATCAACAACGTTCAGGACTTGCAGTTTCTGACATGGCCGCCATGCAAATTACCAATTATGAAATTCAAGCCAATTTTAGCAAAAAAAAATGGCAAGCTATCAAAAATTACAAAACCGTGTGTGAATAAATTCCAAGTGTCGCAAAACGAGTCGTTCGCGCAGTGTACACAGACTGAGCAAATTAGCCTGAATCAAATCAACAACGTTCAGGGCCCAGTTGTTCAAAAGTCGGTTAATGCTAACCCAGGATTAAAACTTAACCGAGAATTTAATTTCTCATGTAAGAACCGTCTTTAAAAACTTATTTTAAGCTACACGCGAAGACAAGTCAAAGTCGCAAATAAAGGGCGAAAATACTTTGGAAAAATCTCCATTGATTTCAAATATTTAGTTCATATTCAAGGCATTGCATCTTGTTTTTGTCGGTTTTCTTTTAGTTTCCATCGTTACTGATACGTTTTCTAAGGGGTCGGTACATTTCGCTGACCCCCAGTCCATGGACTACCCCTATATGGACTACCAAATGGACTACCCAAAATGGACTACCTAAAATGGACTACCTAATGGACTACCTAAAATGGACTACCTGAAAAATAAATTCACGTTTTTAAATAAGATGAAAACATTTTTCATGTCATTATTTCCTCATCAGACATAAATAATCATTGGTCAATGAGTAATCAAGAAACTAAAAGAACCATAACATTTTGCAGCCTAATTAGCCATTGAGTATTGACAATTAATGTACAATAGCACTCAACTTATTGCTTTTTGATTTAGTTGGTTTCACAGTTCGGTGCATGAATCAAAGTACCTTTTTACCCTGTTCCGTGCATGCTATGATGCAAGTCCATTATATTTGTTTATGAACCAATTGGAAATGAGTATATAACTGGGATGGAATCTTTGCTTGTGCAAACACATTTAAATGGCCTGGAATCCGTTTAAGTCAACACAAAATATAGAAAAAATCCGTGTTCCAAAAGATATCCATATGGGTTGGTACAAAACGCCGGTCACAGGTCACAAGTCATCCAAGGAGGGGTAAAGCACTAATGGTTGCCTTTTATTTACTGTTATGGGTAAGATTCAACGACCTGTGCCCTGTGACCAGCATTTTGTACCAATCGTAATGGTATCCATACCCCTCAGGAAATTCCAGTTAAGCTACAGGATTTCCATTAAAAAAGATTAGCTTTTGAGTCTCCCCCCCACCCCCCCTCCCCCCTTGGAATTTCACGGATATGCTGTGGTTCATATTTTTATTTCATTTTTTTTATTTTTACAAAAGAAAAATTTGAACCACAACAGAAATATAGGCTTATTTATGAGTGAAGTGAGTGCAGAAGCTTCCCATAACACCCTGCCTACCTCACTTCACTCATATACAGTCTCCCTCGCAAAAAGGCTCCAAAATAAAGAAAACACAGTTTAAGAGTGTGTTCCATCATTTTATTTTACTGGAATGCAAATATACTAGAATAAGAAATATGTCGTTAATCTGGTATTTCTGATTATTCTGGAATAGCAGCCAATTGAACACAACAGCAATTCTGACTTAGTGACTTTGCTTAATAGGGGGGCTAAATGTTGCCAGACAAACAGCAACTTATGTTGTAAAATTCCCCTACTTAACATAATAAATCAAATTAAATGTCTCAACTCAAAGATGTCTATATCCACCACTGGAAAAGTTTAGTAGTAACATCGAACAGCATAATTTTGATCGTTTTCAAGTGATTGTTTTATTATTTTTCTATACAATTTTTTATAATTTTTTTTTTTCAGGTAGTCCATTTTAGGTAGTCCATTTGGTAGACCAATTGGTAGTCCATATTGGGGTAGTCCATGGATTGGGGGTCAGCGAAATGTACTGACCCTTTTCTAAGCACCGCCGAAGGCTCGAGGTCGGCTGTCAAGAAACGAGAACCTTCAGAAGGTTTGGCTCAGAAATTCAGTTGTCCGTGGAAAGGAAATAGGTATATTAGATTGCCTACAAGTACATTCGTTTTCCAGATACTGTGAGTTGACATTTGAATCTTTCCATCGATAACCATGACTGTTCGACCGGAAAATGCCCCCTGGAGATGTAAACAACAGAAAAAGCTTGAACTTTTCGGCTCGCCTGTGGAGTCATTTTTGGCAGCAACTATGTGAAATATTCCATGGAAGTTGAAGGAGGTTTTCCCTGTCCCTAGTCGTCGAATTTTTTTCGATGCAAACTTCTGAAGCCGATGAAACGTCCTCCGCCAGCGGAGCTCATTAATTATGCCCAATGCAAATAATATACGCCAACTGGATCGAAGAACAGCCCACAAAATACAAACACTTCTAGGCTCGCTGGAGGTTTCGTTTAAAGCGGCATCGACCTTAAACTTTCGGTAAAAATAGCAGAAGGTTTACCGCGTCCCACAATGTGAAAATATTTTCGAGGCGAACTTTGATTCAAAGTGGAGGAAACTGTCTCAGCGACTGGAGTTTCCTGGAGCTACACTATTACAGGCAAGTTGAGCGGCCCCAGACAAAATGCAAGACATGTTATACGGGCTTTTGATATCTAACAGGACCGCTTCTTGGGACTAATAAATTTTAAAATTAATATCGAACGAAATTTCAAACTCACTGTTCATTTCTTCCTGGAGATGAGAGGCAAAAATTTCACTTCGCGAGAGATCGCATTTATCTGGGTCCAAATCAAAATAAACAATGCGCGGTGCATCACGGTAAGTGCAGATGGGCCTTTAACCGCTCTTTGAAAAACCCGGCCCAGGACTTGCAGTTTCTGACATGGCGGCCATGCAAATCACCAATTATGAAATTCAAGCCAATTTTAGCAAAAAAAATGGCAAGCTATCAATATTACAAAACCGTGTGTGAATAAATTCCAAGTGTCGCAAAATGAGTCGTTCGCGCAGTGTACACAGACTGAGCAAATCAACAACGTTCAGGACTTGCTGCCAGTTTCTGACATGGACGCCGTGCAAATCACCATCACGGTTTTTCCAAAATTTTATATGGGCCTGATAGCAAAAACCCATCGACACTGCTGGGAAAAGCATCTCAAAATTAGTAAAATGGCCGAGTTTAAAAGCGATATCTTTTAAAATAATGGAGATATATCTCCGCAAAGTCGGCAAATTTCACATACGTTTGTATCGCGCGGCCAAATTTCTTTGTAGATCTTTGTAGGCAAGAAATTTGGCTGCGCGATACAAACGTATGTGAAATTTGCCGACTTTGCGGAGCTATATCTCCATTATTTTAAAAGATATCGCTTTTAAACTCGGCCATTTTACTAATTTTGAGATGCTTTTCCCAGCAGTGTCGATGGATTTTTGCTATCAGGCCCATATAAAATTTTGGAAAAACCGTCATAAGGCCTATTATGACAATAAAATTAATACGGAAATCTTACCATATACGGGAATAATCGAAGCTGCAGTATGCGTGGCTTCTTTTCTGTGACGTAAGTATCTGCCTTCCTTTATAATTAGTGAGAGAAAACAGGCAAAAAACGACTGAAAACACCTGTTCAATGTTCATATCATATGAGCAGCTGGTACGAGTGGTACGTCATATACGCTAACATCGTCCCTCGCGTCTCGGCTACGTCAAGGCGCGCGGGGGTGGGGATTAGTCTCCGTACGCCGCTGGGACTCTGAAATCGTGATCATGTTCAGCTGTAACAGGGACTCTCCTTGTAAGCCCAGTAGGGTTTGTTGAGAGCTCCTGCTCCCTTATCATAACTATGACTTGTCTGTAACATCAGTCATGAGACAAAATAAACTTGACTTGACTGATTTTGCAACCCTTTACTAGACTAGACGCCAAAAATCCCTACCCTATCCCAGACTTGTTATTTTTAGAACTGTATCACTATTAAGTAAAGATGATGAGACCCTCGCTCAGTGACTCAGGCTGTCAAAAGCGCTGCCAAGGAAGTTTTAAATCGAAAAAAAAAAAATCACGCGCAAGCGGCTATGTCAATTGCCAAAATCTTATCAGTTTAATTTGGCAGACACTAACGGTCACGAGTTCGGAAGTCAAGAAAAAACTAATTTCAGCAAAAACCTTTATCACACGAATACTCACGGGTACCACCCGTACGGAAAGAGACAGAACCCAGTGTCCGTTTTATGAAACTGTCCATAGAGTGTGTTAATTTGGTGGCTCTTGGACCAAACCTGACCGTAATACAAAAGATGCTCGTGTTATGGAGATGCATGTATCCGTCGTAAGTTGAGGTTCGACTGTAGCGACCTGCGCTGATCATAAACGCCGGTAAACGCCTGGCCAGATCAAGACAATGAAAACCAAACTACTGCCGATGGTGTCCAGTGCCTTGTCCTGGGAACAAGCCCCCTCAACAACAACCGTAAAAAAGAAATGATAGTGCAGTATTAAATGCCTCGGGAGTATTAATGAATTTCTGAATGCCTGAATTGCCTCCTCGAAGCAGCTGAGTTTGCCTACAACGCTCCTATGGCCTAACTTGCGAATACAGCTGCCTATCATCGCTGCCGGCCGCGCGCGAACGCCGAGTACCGGTTCAATGTTGCAACATGCCATGTTGAATGTTGAAATAGGCCATTTGACACTGCGTTCATGCCAATTATATGCTGAACGTTGTTAAACGAAAATAAAGCCGGACAGGCGGTCTCGCTATTCCGTTTAACAAGTTGAATGTGCTTTCTACTCATCCAACACGTTCCGGCGGTAAATCCGGGAGTTTTTCTCTGGCACATATGCAGTGAGGCAGTGAAGGGCTACAAATCGATGAAATGTGTCAGATTCTAGCCTACAATTAATGACAGACGTCTTTTCCAGTGATATTTTAAAGATGAAGTTACAAGAGGCCTACACATCAAAATAACGTTATTTTTAATACATGCAAGGTTATTTACACAGGTATTTACAAAAGATGAAATACTTTTTTCTCTTCACAGCGACTTGTACGACTATTTAGTGTTCAGAAAAGAACTTGGCACTCACCACAAATGTAGATATACAAAAACACCCACTTTATATAACACAGTACAACTGAACGTTTTGTTGCCCATCAGTGATTATTTGCAGACTGAATAATAAATACGCAGTTCCAAGATACAAGTCATGAGGACAGAATAAGCAGGAACTGATTATTTTAGTAAGATGTGTTGATTTTAAAACAACTATTACCAAAGAGAACTCTTGGAGGTGACGCTTTACTTGGACGCTAACTACCAGATATTTCAACAAGATTTTAAAAAGTCATACGTACTTCTTTGCAACCTTTACTTTCCTTCTTTTATTAATTTAAAACATTTAGGGTTGCAACTTTCGAAGTCTCTATCAACCACAAAGTACTTTCACTTTTTACAGAAAATTGTCTTCTATAAAGAAAACAAACTGAACACAACTGTCCGCCATTTATACGTAAAAACACTTCTTAGTAACTTTCGCTGTTGCCTACTGAATAAACTCAAAAAGTAAAAACATCGTCTTGCGGGAAAAAAAAAGAAACATTTTGCACACATCAACATTTCTCTATTCTTCAACACAACTACATTATTTGATTACTGTTTTTTCGATGTTTCCCGAGACGAAGTCGAGGGAAACATCGAGATTCTCGGATGTGAACTTTGTTTCCAGGATATCCGTTGCTCTGGAAGTGTAAGCTGATGCCCTTTTCTAACAAGCCTTCGGTTTGAGTAAAAAGTAAAAAAGGTGTTGCTGTTGTGTAGTATTAAAGTACGGTTCTTATTCAAGAGAACAGTTGCACGCAAATCCTCTAAATACAAAAATAAACTCACCGTTTCACAATATAAACAGTGAATTCATCTCCTCCACAAAATATACGCAAAATAAGATTTTCTCTTGTCTAGACTAAAACTTAAATATTTCACCGCGTCGATTAAGAAGATATTTCACAGCGTGGTTGCTCGAAGAAAAGCTCAATTTGTTTTTTAATCGTACGGTTAAGGTATTCTGCCGCGTGATCCGTTTCCAACAGGTAGCTCTGTTCTGATTGGTGAATGGTAGTCATGTGACAGTTTATGACCAGAGGAGGTGGGACTTCGCTTAGAAAGAAGCTGGTCTGCAAAAAACATGGCCTGCAAAGACACAAATACATTGTTACAAAAATGCACCAATAACTCAAATTTACTAACTCGTACTTTTGCACCAAAATGATTTCCCGTCATCATTCAGCCCAAAATGTATTTCGTGAGGCTTTATTTTTAATGATGTCATAGAAAATACAATGTTTGGGCTCAAAGGTATTATGACCTGAAAATGAAAGCCCTTCCATGAAATGAAAGTGCTTCCATAGCACTCACCTTCTGAGCACTGACAGTCTGTACACCAACACTTCTCGTCTGCTTGCTGATTGGTGCCAATGGTGAACTAGTTCTAGTCCTCTCTCCAAGCTTTGGGTGAGATCTGGGAACTATTCCCAGATCTCCCAGCTTGTAATGGGGCAGAGGACGGTTAACTGAAGCTGCCACAGCCTGGGACTTAGAAGGAGGTGTCCTACGAAAAAGACAGTTGAAGAGTTTAGAATCATAATACACTTGAAGTATTAGACTTCACGCAGTCCCTCACTTCTTTTCAGCAATAGAAAATAATTGAAGAAACATGAGACACAAGATTACACTTAAAACTGTGATTTTTTTTCACAATCTTGAGCAGATTGAGGCAAACTTTATTTTACATTCATGAGATTCAAATATCAACATTATTTCTTTTTTTGTCCTTGTTGAAATTTTCTCACATGCATACAGTTGTATTTCAATTTTTATTGTTTTTGAGTATACTTAGTTTAGTTAATAACTTACTCTTTCTTTTTATAGACGTGTCTGCCAATATCCGGGCTGGGGCTTGCGTACCCTCTGGTTTCGCGGATTGGTATAAAATCTTTTGCACTGGGTGCTACACCAAATTTTGCAGCATCGTTCAGTATTCCCAGAAGTGTCTGGACAAGGTTCTCACGTTGAGAAATGCCTTCTGCTTCATCATACTTTTCTTGGACTACAGTAGGAGCCTGAAATGATGAACAAAAAGGATGATCACATGACTGGGGCTGATCAGCAAAATCACTTCAAGGCATTCCAGAAAATTTGAAAATAAGGAATGTCTGAAATGGATTTTACAGTTCTACAGCATTTATAGTCATTTACTTTTAGTTACTAAGGGCTGGTTCCCACTAGCAACATAATCAGAAGCGGAGTCGGAGTCGGAAGCATAAGGAGCCTTATGTTCTAGCGGAAATTGAAAAACAGAGTCGGAATTGGAATTGGAAGGATCAGAAGGTTTCCTTTTTCTTCCGATTCCGCTTCTGCTTCCGTCACTTACTATCCGCTTCCATTGTTTTGATTTCCACTAGATTGAAGGTTCTTACGATTCCGATTTCGCTTACGATTCCGCTTAAGTCGCTTGTGTCGCTAGTGGGAACCAAGCTTAAAAAAATAAATTATTATTGAACATCCCTATTGGGGTGTAACATATAAGCATTAGCATTTAGACATGACTATTTAAAAGGATATATTTTTTAAAGTCCTGGTACAAAAATAGGGAATGCTGGGGCCAGTTGCATAACACTTAACGTCGGACGTAACTGCTAATGTCTGACGTTACTTTGACTGGGCTGAACGTCAGACATTAGCTGTTACATCAGGCATTAAGTTTTATGCAACTGGCCCCTGGTCTTTGGAAAGTAATGAGCTTTAACAGCTAGTTCAACTTTTGGTACATGAGAATGTATACTGGTAATTTTTTGTGGATGATCAATGAATGTGATGAATATATGTGTAGTTCCAGAAAAAATCCATACCCAGTCACCCCATGGAAGGTCATTGGAAATTTCTAGGGGGAGGGGGGGTCTTAAAAGCCAACATTTTAGAAGCTAAAGTATGAAGCTAAACTGGAATTTCCTGGGTGGAACGGGGGTGCTAAACAAAAAACCTTCCCTGGGGGGAATATGGATATTTTCTGGAACTGCACAATGATTCGTTAATTTGTTTAAAACTTTTAAGCAGTTCGATTTTTGTTTTCCGTTGTCTCGGAACATGAAAATGAATCTCATATGAAGAAATATGACAATTAAACTGATTTGAACATTTTCAAACCAAAGAAATTTGAACCATAACAGATCTGCGAGGTATTCTTGGTTTCGCTTATGTCATATCAAAATTCAGAATGATTAAACAATAGATTTCGAATCCAAAATGTTTATAGAATTGTAGAGAGTTTATAACTACACATCTTGGCCAAATTTTGAATTGCAAACGCATTTCATTCAAGAGTTATAGGGGAACGAGTATTAGGCATTTTTAGTAAGAAATGTATGGAGCAGCCATCTTTGTGCCCCACTCAGGGGCAAAAACATGGCAGCCAAAAATTCAGTCTTAATTATACCAAAATTCAAATCCAAAAATATTGTATTTGCTATAAGCTCCATTAACTTGGCTTATAAGCACTTATAATGCAAACATTAACTTTCAGCTGATTCAAATTTGTTTATTTTCACAGCGTATCTTTAATAGCGTGACGAATTGCATGACAGATTTAAAACCTTTGTAAATCGGAAGCAAAACATCGTTTAAACCTGAAACTTTTTGTGAAAGATTATAACACTTGTATCCACATACCATATTAGAAACAGCTTTGTAGGATGTATACTTTAGATTTTTGAATTTTTATGAAGTCAGGTGAAAACCAAGAATAAAGATGTGATGTGTATAAATATAAAGTTATTTCATATTGTACAATAATTACAGAAATAATTGGGAAGAGAAACCTGGAGCAGCTTGTCTAAGATTGCACTTGGAGGAGAAAAGAAAAGCTTACCACCAATGAAGTCCGAAGAGCCTGTGCAGCTTGAGATAGAATCCCAGCTAACTCATCTTTCTTCTTCATGGACAGATTTCTGTCCCTTGTCACTTTGGCAAGTTCATTCTCTAAGGACTCCTTATTCTCTGTTGTGGTCTATCATGAAGAACCAAAGTAACATAAAATTAGTCCATTGGATGTGACACAATGGCAGCCAATATTAAACAAATCAACTTACAGCCATGCTCTGTCACGCGTGACCAGTAATCTAGAGAATGAAATGAACATTTGAATATTTCTTTGTAACGTCTGAGATTTGAATGAAACCTTGAAGATCTCTGTGGAAAACACTTTGAAAGTCACGAATTAACGGAGAATAACTTCGCTGCACGTATAAAAAAACCTAATATTGTTCGGATATGTAACATTTCAAACAAAATGATATTTTGTTGCTCTTTGTTTCCGAAAATGTGGTAAAATTCTCACGGGAATTCTGAATCTCGGAATGAATTTTCAAAACCGACGCGTAATCTTGAAAACTCCATTCAATTTTCAAAAATACTGGTCACGCGTGACGGAGCATGGCTGTTATGCCAATGTAGTACTGCTTTGATGAAGCAACATCTCACAACTAAATTAAAAGGAAATACACCTTTCAGATTCTTAGAGACTATACATGTATAACAGGACAAATAACGCTAACTTGTGTAAGCAAGCTTTTTTTCAATGACCATCTTTATGACATATTGTTTGTGACTTTTCTCAGTCAAACCCAATATTTTAACACTCTCCTAAGTGACTGTCACCTGTAAGTGACCAACGTTTCCAGTCAAACGATGCATGGTCCCTTATAAGAGAGTGAACTGCATGACTGTGCAAAATCATGGGCTGCTACCAGCTTTTAAAGGAGAACGAGATTAACACCATTATTTGAATAAAGTCTACATACATGTAGAAATTCTACAAGTCCTGCAGGGCTGCAAACACCAAACTGTTCCTATGACATTTTGTAGCCTTTTTGATATTTATACTGTTAATAGACATCAGGATTTGTTATGTTTATCAAGTACACTTTGAACATTTTATGGACATTCAAGCTTTATAAATTACCCACCTTGAGTTCGTCCTTCATGCTGTCCACCTGTGCTCGTAGCAGGTCCACCTCACTCTCCAGGTCTTTATGCTGTGTATCACTCTCATCGTATTCAACTAACATCTCCTCCTGCTGTTTGGCTTTCTCTGCCAACATGCGAATTATCTGAAGTACATACACAAGAACATAATAAATTTTACGCATCTTTCTATTACGTCAAGTGCTTTGCAAACTACTATCTTTTTATCACTTTATAAAATGCTAAATAAATCATGATAAATGTGCACGCTATGATTGGTCTGAAAGAGTTCATTATAACTCAGTTGATAAAGCCTCCTATAGGTACTTTGTTGAGTTAAAAATGACACACAACCTATGTCGCCAGTATGCACAACTCATGGTACATTTTATAAAGGAAAATTTTTACATGTAGTAAGTTTGCTCTGAGTACATTGTTGAGTTATCTAAGCACTAGGAAATTTTAAAAAACACCTGGGAAGTGCAAGAAGCACTCACTTGTGGCTCATGCTTCTCTGACCACTTCGTTTGTGTTCTTTAAAATTCCTGCATGCTTGTAATAACTCGTCAATGTTCTTGGTCAAGTTTTCTAATGGCCGTGAATTCAAATTCCCAATGGGTGGGTACAAAAAATAGATTAAATCCCCCAAATCTGGCTGGCCTCTTGGCCTAACTTACTGTACATTACCTTCTGATTGCTGCTATTCTTTTTAGCCAGTTCTTTTTCATTATGCTCCAGCATATCGATCTGTAGTTTCATCTTTTTCTCCTTGACTCTTAGTTCATCATTTTCCTGGATGAGTTCCATGGTTTTGTCAGACATTTTAGCAAGCTGAGCATTGATAGAGACATTCTCTCTGATTGTTCGTTTTGTTGTTTCAGCCATTTGCTTGTTTGATACCTTTCTAAATTCTGCAGCAACTTGATTCAATCTTAGCACCATCTCTTTCTTTAATCTAAGTGAGGAAACATTCAAAAATTTCAGTCATGAAACTAAACACTCGTTTTTTTTGTTTTTGTAAGATTAAGTGTCCAAGATCGAGTGACTGCATAGACAATAATGGATAAAATTTTTGTTCAATCATTAACAAAGAAAATAATGCATAACCGCAGGGTAATTAAAAAGTATACCTAACGAGGATCCAACTTGTATAGGGGTAGGGGGGCTATCCAAGATACCACCTACATGTATCTGATTAGCCCAATGGACAAAATGTTTGGCCTTAAAATTTTTAATAAGACTTTTATTATTCCTGTGCATTTAAGCTTGCATTACATGGTTAACTCAGTTGATAGAGCGCCGGTCTGCAGAGCAGGAGGTCTCGGGTTTGAACCCCAGCCAGACCAACACTCAGGGTCTTAAAATAACTGAGGATGAAGGCGCTGCCTTTGCTATGACATCAGAAAATGGTTAGACCTTCACGTGGCTCGGATGACCACGTAGAAATGGCAGTCCCATCTCCCATGGGGATGTAAAAGAACCACTAAGGACATAACAAACCCTGGCTGTGACCACCCTCAGTGTTACTTGTTCATGGGTGGGGTGGGTCTGATTGATTGCGAAGCACATTTGAATATGTATATAGAATTTGCGCTATACAAATGCATAAATTTATTTATTTCATTTATTTATCATTGCCAGTAAAATAGCACAGGAAAGTATGAATCTTTTTCTCGGTTTCTACTCCTGAGAGAATGGAGGTGATACATGTAACAAGACACCATCTTTTCAGGTGGGGGAGGGGAGGTAGGTCAAAGGACCAGCAGTCTTATCGTGAAACAGTGGTTCCTGTCCAAGCACAATACATGTACATGTAGTTTTGACCATTTCTCAAAAACGTTGGTTGTAATAATTTGTATGTGTGGGGTGGTCAAATTAACAGGGTATTTTTGAAAAGAAAATGACAGCATGAGGTGTTGTTCAGGTCCCAAAAAAGGTGGCCATATTAACAAGGTGGTTGTTTTTATTAAGTGGTTACAAGGAGGGGGTTCCTCTGTTTTGGGAAAAATGAGCAAGGATGGCTCCATTCAGTTCAGCAATTGCTGTTTTTGATACACTTTAATTTGAGGTGACTTTGGTGGCACTACATACTTTGTCTCAACAAAATCCATCTTAAAACGTAAAAATAGCAAACCTGTCCTTGTCAACCACAGCTTTCCTTTCCAAATTGTAAATGACGTCTTTATGATCATTTTGTTGTTTCTCCAATTCCTCTTCCATTTTTGCAAACTTTGCCATCAAATCTTCTTTTTGTACACGAAATTCTTCCAAAGAAGCTAATTTTCCTCCCAGAACCATATTCTCTGAAGTTAACTGGTCCTTAATCTCTTGCATTTCAGTCCTTAAAGTGGCTAACTGCACCTCATATTGATCTTTTTCGCCATCTTTGGCTTGTTGCAATCCTATCAAGCGATCTTGAAGATCGGCTATTTCGTCCGCTCTTTGCTCCAGTTGTTTCTTTAAAAACGACACGATTTCTTTCTTATCCGTTGTTTGCTGTGCATGCTGTGATCTGTAATCTTGATTTGCAATTTCCAGTTCATCGCACTTTTTCTGGTACCGAGAAAGCCTTTCCTCCAAGTCTCTAATCTGAATAAGAAAATACTCCTTCGACAATTCATTGAGAACATCACTAGAAGGCGCAGCAGAGGGCGACTTTTTGGCGCTTTTTTTACCACTCTTCTTCTTCTTGCCACTTTTCTTCCCTTTCTTTTTAGGAGGCATGACTTAAAACTAGCATAAAACTATGATAAATGTTACAAATTTGAGAATGAACCGACTGCTCCGCGACTGAAAACAATATGGTGGCTCGATTTTTGAGGCTGTTGTCATGGGAACGAACGAACGAAAGAACTGCACGAAGGCAGTCGTTCATGTTGTACAGCGGACAACACAAGTCGTTAAAAACGTCATGTAATAAATATGACTTATCGCGTTGTTCTTTTTTTCAAGAAACGCGTGAGTCGTAAGAGTCTGGAATTTAATCAATAATCCAGAAAAGACAAGCAGTAAAGTCGCGGAGGTGTGGAGCTTGCGCGATGATTTTTTTATGTGGCCATTATGTCATGCTGATGAGTCCTAACAAGGACGAAACAGCTGTCCATGGTTGCCGTTACCCGAGTGATATGGCCGTAAGCATGCGTAAAGTACTGGTCATACTGCATAAAGTACTGGTCATACCACCCCATTTTGACCGTAATTGCAACAATAAAAACTTTTTATAGACTTTGGCATACACTTGTAGCCACTCCCCCCCCCCCCCCCCCCCCCCAATAAAAAAAACTTAGATCCGCCCCTGGACTGTCAGCCACCTGTCCCTGATCTATAAGATTGTCCACGGCCTTGAGGACGTTGAAAGTCAGATTTAGGTCAGGAGTGGCCGTGCTACTAGACAATAACAAGGTCAACACCACTTCAGGAATATCCTAGCGCTCAAGAGTTGTTACAGAGCATCATTCTTAGCTCGCACTGTCCCTGCAGTGTGGAACCATCTGACCCCTCACATTCAGAACGCTTCTTCTGTTATCTGCTTTAAGTCCTCCCTTATGCGAGATGACCGCTGACCGTTCCCTGTGCACAAATGTCCCATGTGGGAGCTTTGCTACTTGATTTAGATTTAGAATCTGTGCATTACCTTTCTCTTTCTATATTTCTTGAAACATATTCATGACTCCTCACTGTATTAGGATTCGATTACACTGAGGGTGAAGTGACCATTTTGGCAAAAAAAAAAAAAAAAGTTGGATGGCTGCAAAGTTTTAGCGTACAGAAAAGTTTCGGTATGTCAAGGTTAAACGCATTCACTTTTCCCCTGAAGCCGGACTACATTTATTTTGCCAAACCAAAGGACATGGTACGACTTTCAAGGAATCAGTTCTGCAAAATCGAATAAATAAATAAATAAATAAATAAATACGGATCAATGTACAAAGACCTCAGCCGGATCCAAAACTGGACTTTTAAGAATTCTTTTCCAATTTTCACCGTACATCGTCACTTACACGCCTGCGACCCCTCTTGTTCCAAGCCCTTTATTGTTTGCGAGTCAAAAACGTTGTAAGGAGTTCAGTTAAGCAACCACGAACCACAACGACGAAGGCAGGAAAACGGTAAGCTTAATGACAAAAAAACGCCTCTACTTTTTAATGTCGGTACATTTCTTTGCCGTTCCCTGCAACACAACAACGTCACATGGCCAAATTATAGGTTTTGCAGAGAACGTGAACACACGACGGCTAATTTCCTCTCTCTATTTCAACTTGAAAGCCGTCCCTACAAATTCAACTCCTGTAGAAATCAGTCACGTTAGACAAATTAAACAAATTGGAACACTGGAAAGTAGTTCAAAAGAGCGCGAATTCTTTTTTCAAGTGACGTTTCCCTTGGCGTTGCCGTCGTGGTAGCCTGTTCCAGGCTCCGACATAGTGGGGAACGCGCGAAGTGAAAAAAAGTGAAAAAATCGCGGGGGAACTGGGGAGAAGGCGGTCCGCCGACCATTTCCCCTGCGATTTTTCCATTTTTTTCCTTCGCGCGTTCCCCACTATCTCGGAGCCTGGAACAGGCTACCGTCGTGGTTGTTAATCACCTGTAATCACGAATGGATTCAGAAGTGGTAACATCAAAACGCTCTCCCGCTCCAAAAAAGAGCGCCTGATCGCAGGTTAGACTCTAACAAAAAACACTTTTTCTTCAATAAACAATATTTTAATTCTTTTGTATGATTCTCATTCATATATTTTTACAAATCCCTTGAATTCAGACAACCGTTATCATTAGCAGCGTAAAAATTCAGATACTAAAAGAAAACACTATGATCTTAACGCAGTTGCTTTTCCTTTGTTCATCTTCTTTTTGTAAAATCCTTTCTTTCCACCTTGTTTTGCAGCTTGTATTTCCAGGTATTTCCTCTTGTTTTATCTGTTGGAAAGAATACAAAATCCACTTGAAGGTGCCCAATTCGTGACACACAGTTATTTAAGAAACAAGATATATCACCGTAAATCGTCACTTACACGCCTGCGACCCCTCTTGTTTCAAGCCCTTTATTGTTTGCGAGTCAAAAACGTTATGAGTTTAAGCAACCACGAACCACAACGGCGAAGGCAGCGAAAACGATAGGCTTAATGACCAAAAAAACGCCTCTACTTTTTAATGTTGGTACATTTCTTTGCCGTTCCCTGCAACACAACAACGTCACTTGGCCAAATTATAGGTTTTGCAGAGAACGTGAACACACGACGGCTAATTTCCTCTCTTTATTTCAACTTGGAGGCAGCGTGGTCGAGTGGTTAGGACGTCGGACTTGTAATCCGGAGGTCCCGGGTTCAAGTCCCGCTCTGACCACTTGCTGGAGTTGTTTCACGGCAGACCCGAGTTCAACTCCTCGACCACGCTTGTAAAATAGCCAACTGGTTTGCCTCCTGCCAGTCGGGATTTTCAAAATGTTATGTTCTATTTGAATATTTGTTTCTTTATTTAGTGTCCCCAATTAGTGCTCGCGCGCTAAATACCTTGACACTTAAAAAAATAAAAATAAAGTGATTACGAATTCAACTCCTGTAGAAATCAGTCACGTTAGACAAATTAAACAAATTGGAACGCTGGAAAGTAGCGGCAAAAGAGCGCGAATTCTTTTTCCAAGTGACGTTTCCCTTGGCGTTGCCATCGTGGTAGCCTGTTCCAGGCTCCGACATAGTGGGGAACGCGCGAAGTGAAAAAAAGGGAAAAAATCGCCGGGAAACTGGGGAGAAGGCGGTCCGCCGACCAGTTCCCCTGCGATTTTTCCATTTTTTTACTTCGCGCGTTCCCCACTATCTCGGAGCCTGGAACAGGCTACCGTCGTGGTTGCTAATCACCTGTAATCACGAATGGATTCAGAAGTGGTAACATCAAAACGCTCTCCCGCTCCAAAAAAGAGCGCCTGATCGCAGGTTAGGCTCTAACAAACAACACTTTTTCTTCAATAAACAATATTTTAATTCTTTTGTATGATACTCATTCATATATTTTTACAAATCCCGTGAATTCAGACTACCATTATCATTAGCAGCGTAAAAATTCAGATAAAAGAAAACACTATGATCTTAATGCAGTTGCTTTTCTTTTGTTCATCTTCTTTTTGTAAAATCCTTTCTTTCCACTTTGTTTTGCAGCTTGTATTTCCAGGTATTTTCTCTTGTTGTATCTGTTGGAAAGAATACAAAATCCACTTAAAGGTGCCCAATTCGTGACACAAACAGTTATTTAAGAACCAAGATATAACAATCTCAGAGACAAGTTTATACTCCAATACAAACATGGATTCAGTATGTACAGTGAACACTAAGCCAGACATCTTCGGGATCAGCTGTACCTGTCCGCCTTAGAGAAGTGTCTGCCTTATAAAGAGTTTAGTCACAGACAAACAAGTAACATTTAGCCAGAGAGGAGCCCACCTTACAGGAGTGCCTGTTTAAAGAAAATTTACTGTACAATGAATGGCATCTTATTACTTCAAATTGCTTATTTCCGCGGCATAAAACAAACATTTATTAAAAGACAGAATTGTTGACAAGTTTCTCCGACACAGCGAAAACAAGTCCAGTACTGGGTACACACAACTTTATTCAAGGTAAGCTCAATGAAGACAGAATGAATGACGATACACAATAGCTTATATGACATGAAACAACTTTCTGGAATCGCAACATACCAAACTGGTTTAGCTGGTAGTTTCCTGCCTTTAGAACAATACAGTGCACTATAAATAACTTCTGGAAACTTTGGTTTCTAGAATCTGGTAAAATCATACTTCAACAGTTTATATGGTTCAGAAGAGGACATTTTGCTAAGAGTGTATTTCCCAACAAGAATTAGTTCCACCAGTCCAAAGTACACTCATCAAAAGGAAAACTCAAGAAGAACATCTACAGACTGAACACAACTTGCCAACAAACTTGTGGCCACATGATGTATATGTTGTGGTGCAATTTTGTCCTTGGTGCAAATTTTATTTTCCTTTGTTTTGGGGTATGGTAATATATGATAATGTATGATAATGTATGATAATGAGTTTTTAACAAAGGAAAATAAAATTTGCACCAAGGATAAAATTGCACCACAACATATACATGTACATCATGTGAAAAAAAAAAATTGTGGCCCAGGCATACCTCCTAAATTCAGCATCTGACAGCAGTTCATCAATCATGTTACTCTTCCGTTGGCGTTTAGGAATACGAGAAGCGTAGAAGTCCGTTGATCCCTCTACCACAGTACCAATCTAAAAAATACACCCGGCAAATGTTCATAAATAATGCTGTAATTTGTACGCTGTGTACTGTATTAAGATTCCCGTCACAGTATTTAGTGATGATCGTGTTTTTGTACAAGAGAATGTCATGAAAGCTGAAATAGGGATTGTACACCTAGATGAGATTTTAATCCTCAATGATTATTTGAAATGCTTTTTTTACTAAAAAACATGACTACAAAATAATGATAACATATATCAAAACATAAGACACATGTCTCTATGCTGTTCACATAGGATACAGAACTCTCCAAAAACAAACTCTACTAACCTATTTCTAAATCACCTAACATACAATTAAAGTGCCTATCACCCCTAGAAAGTTATTTTCAGAATCAACTCTATGTACATTGAATAGTTTGATGGTAAAATATTTCTTGTTTTGAACGTTGTGTTAGTGAGTTATAGAGATTTGATTTTACAAAATGCTAATTAGATGATCTCAACCCGGGAATCATTTATTATGCAACTACTTGTTTTCACCTCCAAGTAATATTTTTTTACGAATCAACTGACTATCCACAGTTTATTTTTAGTATTTATCAAATTAATTATCCTCAAGCTGTAAACTGCGCATTGTAAATTGGCGTAGAAATAATGGTAAATTCCCGGGTTGACGTCATCTAATTAGCATTTTGTAAATTCAAATCTCTATAACTCACAAATGCGACGTTCAAAACAAGAAATATTTTACCATTCAACTATTCAATGTACAAAGAGTTGATTCTGAAAATAACTTTCTAGGGGTGATAGGCACTTTAAACACTTTAAAATGCTCACATGTAAATGATGTGCAAGCTCCTACTGATAGCCTGTGTAAATGGGGAGTGGGGAGGGGACACAAAAAAGGAGAGGAGAGAGGGGAAGGAAAGTCTGCTCTAAGAACCAGGCTATTTGCATCACACCCACTGATTTCCTGGAAATGGAATTATGTCAACTGTCAATACAATTAATAATCAGAAAATAGTGCGCACTTTTATGCAAGGCTGACTTCATGTGGGAATTTACTACATTTCCACCCAGCGCAAATTAGCCAATCAGAATTTTTGCCGCCACCAGCGTTTGCGGAAATTAACAAAAGGGGGTCTTTATTGCAGGTGTCCTTTCCTCTCTCCCCAGTTACCCTCTCCCGACCCCTGCTACACAGGCTACCAACTGAGGGCTGTCAATCAATCAATAATCTGTCCCTAAATAGCTCATCAGTTTGTAAGTTTACTAGAATTTACCATATTTACATGAATTAAGATCTGGGTGTCTATTACAAATTTAGTTGCTTGGAACAGTTGTTAACTCAACATTTAACTTTAATAACATGAATAGAGGAAGGTTTCTGTGTTTTGACCATTCCATAAGGACTGTGAACTTGAAGGAAAGCATTTAAACAAGGAGGTGTTTATTAGAGTAAATACAGTAGTAAATCACTGGATTCTGCTAATAAGGTAGAGTGGCAGCCACAACCACACTTCATTTTCCCACCCACCTGGAAGTATTTGGGTAATGCAGCAGAGTCGTTCTTCTTGTAATGACGTTTTCTTTCCAGGATATTTCTCATCTTCATTATCTTCATATCTTGTTCTATCTCTGGCGTTATCTGAGTTGCTGGCAGGTTAAACCACATTGGTCCTGCTGTCTCTTCTCTGGCTTTCTGAAAAATCAAAAAAAAAATTTCATGTCACACTTATTCTGAATATTTGAGACTGTGAATAGTTAGCCTCCATTCACAATGTTATAATGCATACAATATCTTGAATAATCCTTTTATATAAGATACAACTCAACAATTCTTTAATGACCAGAGCTTACGATACACATAGACAGTGACAAGTTTTATAAAAAATAACATTCATGATATTACCTTTTTTTGTTTTCTGTGGACATGCTGTGAAACATGCATAGGGGGTACAGAATGCCGTTTCTCAAAGTCTTTTGTTATTACACTTCGCTTCATCAGCTGAAAGAATAACAAAACATCAATGATTAAAAAAAATTCTTGGAGGTTTTCTTGAGGGATGATTTGATCTGAATGTAATTATGTCTGTAAGTAGGACTTCCATTAGAGTGGTAGAAAGACTATGATTTGAAATGAAAGTAAGTTGAGTCATGATTAATGTAACTAAGCTGCAATGTATTGTAATTTGAAAGTAAACAAATTACAAGAAAATGTAAAATGTACTTTAAGCCCTTTAAGCCGCAATATCAAAATTTAAATTCTCATTTCTAGTCCTATACATTTCCTATACAGTGAAGTAGTGGGGAGAAATTGTTTGGATATCAAGAGAACTCATCTTGTGTGATCACGTCCTTAATTCTTGTGACCTTTTTTATTGATAAGGCATTAATATTACAAGGAGAAATTTGATGCTGATCACTCTTAGGGCTTAAAGGGTTAAGTAATGTATTGTAGGCAATGTATTGTGAAGAAAAAAGATTCGTGATTAACATTTTGTTGACTATGCAACTTACAAAATGTTGTTTACCTCTTTATCATTGAAAGCAAATTGATTGAAGCTTTTGTTAAATGTGACAGGTTTGAAGCTGGTTTTGTCAAACTTGAGATATAAATCTTCTGTGTTGATGTCAACTTGAAGTTCTGATGACAGTTGTGAAGAGCTAGAATAAGGAAAATGGAATCAGTACTACAAAGAGAGAAGGAAAGGGGTGATTGGGAGCAAAGATTTTGCACACTACATATTAAGCCCCCTCTTAATCTAATCACTTACAGTATGTGTATTATGCATGGTTTAATTCCTACAGTTCCCATCCCCCCCCCCCCCCCCCCCGGGCAACCCCCGGGACAAAGTCGGCCGTTGTGGCCCGGGGGTGGGGAATTTTGCAAGTACTCTTGTCCCGGGGGTAGGGGTGGAGATAATCTAGGTGCGCAAGGAATTATGGGGCGAAAATTTCGTCGAACCACATGGCGGATGACATGACTCAACAAGCGGACTTCTTTGCTGGGAAATCCTTACAATTTGTTAGTAATTCAATCATCTTTATCAATCATTTCCATTTTTCAATTTATACATTATTATGGCTAGTTGTCTTGTCCTTCGTGTTTCAAGATTATCCCACCCAAGTTCATCCAGTATCTCAACTGATCGTCTATCGTAGTTAGAGGAGGTTATCACCCTGGCAGCTCTGTTTTGGAGGGTCTGGAGTCTGTTACACATCCCTTTCCCACAACTCCCTCACACTATACTACAATAATCGAAATATGGTAGTACAAGGGAGTAGTACATCATAATTAATGTATGATAAGGTAAGAGATGCCTTACACGTCTCAGAACGCCAATCCCTCCAGAGGTTTTCTTAGCAATTTTGTCTACATGATCTCTCCAAGTTAATGATTGATCTATTTCAACACCAAGATATTTATATGTCTTATCCCTTACAAGGGGTTTGTGATCGACATGAATATTAAACTGGTGCTGAAGGTGTTTTATCCTATATTGACTAGCTACAATCATATATTTTGTCTTTACCACATTTAGGCTAAGTTTATTCGCTATAAGAAAACAATTTGGCAAAATTTGGCAAAATTAAAGCCTGTATTTGAAGCGATGAAAGCCAAAGAAACGCAAGCAAAGACGATAAACAATGGGAGAGATGCTTCCTGATCTTTGTAACCATACCGGAGTGTAGTCCAGTCAATGTCTATTTTGTAAACTGTTCGGTGGATTTATATAATAAATATTTCTGTCTTCCTGAGAAACGGTGCAACTTGCTTTTGAGTGTCCCGGGGGTGGGGTATTACCCCTTTTTATGTGCCGGGGGTGGGGAATAGGACGCCAAGTGAAGAAAAAATGGCAAATCCCCGGGGGTGTGCCCGGGGGGGTGGGGGATGGTAACTGTAGGAATTGAACCATGCATTAACAACACCTAGATTCGACACTTAGACTTAGTTCTATAATAAAATGCTACCATTTCACTTAACAATGAATTTTGGCAACCCTTTAATGTACCAGTCAATTCCAAGACCGCCCATCCCTCCTCCCGGGCATACCCCGGGCATTCGACGAGAGGTTAGCTCCACCTAGTGGGGCATTTGACGTGAAACGAGGCCCGACGGGGCGGGCATTTGACTTCAACAAAAACGTTGCTCAGCGGTCGCAAAGTAAAAGATTTCTTAATCCATTCTTTCCGGTTACATTTAGTGTTTCGAAACATATGTTCAGAAGTTACAATATCGTTCTATTTTTTTCGCTGAAACTAAGTCTAGTAGTAAGAGATATATAAACAACAGACAACAGCACAAGCAAAGATTGCAAGATATTTAAAGTGAACATGAAAGATAATATATGATTTACATGTTGGTCGAATTCAAAACTGAAATAGCGGCATGCATCTTACAGCGTACGTGATCTCACCTCGAAAACAATCTGAACAGCACCGGTTTATAGATTTGTCTTGGCAAGTCTACAAAATAATGTTAAAGAAAACCATCCAGATCGGCTAAAAATTGTTTTGACTTCGCAAAGAGCGTTTAAGAACAACTTCAGACTTTACATACAGGCTTCGTTGGCACCAAAGTTGTCAACTTCGTTTCAAAGTTCGCAATTTGGTTGGCAAACTGACAAATGTAGTTGACAACTTCGCAACGTACAGTAGTATCAAATTTCCCAACGAACTTGGCAACTGGCGCGGCCAAATCCACTGTAACTAGTTACTTTAATCCCTCCTTGCCCGGACGGTGGGGCATTTGACGCTCTGTGAAGCCCTGCATGGTGGGGCATTTGACCGTATAAACTGCCCACATGGTGGGGCATTTGACAATTTTTTTTTTAAAAAAAGTCAAATGCCCGGGGGTTTGCCTGGGGGGGGGGGGGGGGGGGGGGGGGTATGGGCGGTCTTGGAATTGACTGGTACATAAATGTTTAAACAACCTGATTTTACCTACCCAATCATACAATGTAAGCAGAAAAAAGGTTCCTCTTTGGGACAGACTCTCACAGGATAGCCCAGTTTTCGGTCTCTGGGGTTGCACTGGGGGTGGTGGTGGGGGTGGTGGTGGGGGTGGTGGTTGTGGTGGAGGGGGGGAGGGGGCAACGTACCATGCATTATGATACGGTTTCACCGCAATTTGCAGTTAAAATCATCCAACGTCTTAAAACCTACAACTTACTCTTTTAACTTTGTCTTGAATTCACTTGATAGAGTTATAAAGTCCTCTTCTTGTTCTTCCTCTTCTTGTGAACTTGTTGTTCTCACATTAGAGAGACTGTCAACATCTTCATCGCGTTCATCGCCATCACTATTATCATCAACATCGTTGTACTCGTGGTCACTAGTACTAGTTGCAACATGAGAGGGAGTTTTGTCTATAACAAAATCGTGATCTGTCGAAATCAAAGCTTCTATATGCTCATCCTCGTGGACTCTAGTTCTAGTCGCAATATGAGAGGGAGTTTTATCTATAACAAAACCGTAATCTTTCGAAATCACAGCTTCTACATTATGATCTTTGACATCTGCAACTTCCTCTTGGCTGCTTCCCTCGGTTTCCAAACATTTAGTTGATTTTTTCGTCGCTAAACGTTTGCTTCGCCTCATTTTGTTTCGTTGCATTGCCGTATTGTAAAATTTTTGTAAAATGTTCAGTTTCCAGCGGTTAGGCTCCAACGAGTAGGCGCAATAAGTGACTTGTGCCCAGTCTCTTAAATTAATCACTAGGACGGCTAGGACAGACACGTGAGGGGACGTGAGGAAAAAAATTGAATAAGAAATTGTGAATGTTTTCCTGTTTTTCCCTGACAAAAAGATAAAGATGGCGACTGAACTCCCTCAGTTAGTTAAGGACGCAATTCTTGCTGCCAGTGAACCAATGCCTGCAGATTCGGTGGAAGTAAGAGGATATGACTTCAGTGACGGGGTAGATTATCATGCTCTGCTTCAGTCGTACAAGACAACAGGATTCCAGGCCAACCACTTCGGAAAAGCAGTGGAGGAAATTAATAAAATGGTAAGAACACAACAGGCTTTGATCAACGTTAAATTTGTTTCTATTAAGTTTAAATCAGACTCCTCAAGAAACCAATCAGAATTAATGCTGAATGGCCACTTTTAAAAAAGGATAAATTATGCTTATAAAAGTGGCGAACTGGTTTGGCATCTTGACAGTCAGCTTGACTGATGAGCTGCCGAGCCTGTAAGCTACTGAAATATCGCATTTTCTTTTCTTTTTTTTTTTTTTTTTGCACAAATATGAACTGGACTGGCGGGCCACTAAGTAAAGTATATTCATTACCTTCCTTGTTCTTTAAAAACTCCACTCAACTAGTCAGCCACCACCCCCCGGGGAGGACTCCCTTATAAAAATGACGGGGGTACCTTTTAGGGGTCAAAATTTGTTGATCGTTACCGCTTAAGGTACTAAAATCTAAAATGACTGCTGTTAGAATTATCACGGTACCTTTTAAGGTATTGAGCCAAAAAAAATATGACAATATGACAGGTTTTGTTTTAGAATTGGTACCGCTTACGGGTAAAAATTCATTGGAACCATGCCAAAATTTCCGACGAGCACCCCCGTCATTTTTATATCGGAGTTCCCCCCCCCGCCTGGGGCCACTCAAGATCAAGGGTGTACCGAAGGGAGGGTTCCAGAACCCTCTTTTCTGTTGCTTGCTGACCTTCTCTTGGCAGATTAATGAGAATTGAGAGCAGAACCCTTACAAAACATTAATAAAAAAGGGCAGACTATTTCAATATTAAAATGAAAATGTTTTTGATAAATTTTTATTTCATTAAACCATCTAGATAAAAAAGAAGTTAGAACCTCTTCCAGTATCTGAAGATGGTGTACATGTAAATGGTAGTTACCGTGATCCTGATGAGCGACCAGTCGACAATTGTACAATATTCTTAGGTTTCACTTCCAACATGATATCAAGTGGCGTGAGAGAGACAATAAAATACCTGCTCAAGAATAATATGGTAGGTGAGGAAATTTTGTTGTTGCAACTCCAGATGAATGTAGTGATGTCTTACTGAATAGCTCCACATTGACTAAAAAGTGTATCTGCAATGTCCATTGATTTCTGGATTGAATGTCAAGTGATGCTAGGTACAAATAAACACTGGAAGGTACATACATGTACAAATTGGATAGAACTTGACTGAAATCTTGAAGAAAAATACATAAATTAAGAAAATGAAGGAAACATCTCTTGGCTCATTTTTAGTCATCAGTCTGTGTACTTGTGTGTAATTCTTGGTTTTCACTTATGTCATATCAAAATTCAGAAGCATTAAACAATAGATTTCGATTACAAAATGTTTATGGCATTGTAGAGAGTTTAAAACTACACATCTTGGCCAAATTTTAAAGTGCAAAAGCATTTTGTTCAAGAGTCATAGGCGAACGAGTATTAGACATTTTTAGTAAGAAATGTATGGAGCAGCCATCCCAACATGGTGGCCAAAAATTCAAAGTCTTAATTACACCAAAAATCTCATCACAAAATATTGTATTCACTATAAGTGCCATTTAATCGGCTTATAAATTACTTTCAACTGGTTCAATTTTGTTTATTTTCACGGCTTATCTGAAATAGCATGATGAATTGTGTGACACATTTAAAACCTTTATAAATCGGAAGCAAAACATTGTTAAAACCTGAAACTTTTGTGAAAGATTATAACACTGGTATTCACATACCTTGTTAGAAACAGCTTTGTAGGACGTATACATGTATGTTGTAGTTCAAATTTATCCTTGGTTCAAATTTTATTTTCCTTTGTTTAAAACTTATTACCATACATTACCATAGCCAAAAACAAAGGAAAATAAAATTTGAACCTAGGATAAATTTGAACTGCAACATATACTTAAGATTTTTGAATTTTTATGATGTCATATGAAAACCAAGAATACTTGATGATCTTTATACATGTATGTATCACCTAAAATAATATTAGTCTCTGCTGTTTTGCCAGTTAAGTTCAATATTTCATAGTTGAAAAGATCTGGGGATGGAAAAGAAGTTGCCTGTGTTGTTAAAACTGGAAAATAGCATGCAATCTGCTGCATCATTGCTCTCAATCTTTTGTTGGACAATCTGCTCTGAAAATGCTTCGTCATTTCCCTTTTTTCCGCACCCTTTCAGACACCCCGCTTTTAGCATGGATTGTAATGATTTGTCATGATTGTGACATATCTTTCAGGTTGATTGTATAGCTACAACAGCAGGGGGTATTGAAGAAGACCTTATGAAATGTATGGCACCCTCATACCTGGGTGATTTCTCATTACGTGGTGCCGAACTGCGAAAAAAAGGAATCAATAGAATTGGTAACCTAATTGTACCCAACAATAATTACTGCAAGTTTGAGGAATGGATTTTGCCTATTTGGGACAAGCTACTGGAGGAACAAACTACACAGGTATGAAAAGTAGTAATAAATTAACATGTATTTAAAAGGCACTTTATGACTAAATAAATGATTATTGAGTAGTGGGGGGGAAAATTTTGCATAAATCATAGAATTAGTGAATGGATCAAGTGAGGCCTTAAGCTACTGTATTAATTTTACTCTGAGCTTTCGCCAATCCACGGCATCAAGATGCCATTTATAAACCAAAGAGTTTGTTAAATTGTGGAGATAGCTGACATTGCTGAAGGGTAGGGGAAAAAACAAACCTGATGACCAAATGAGCCAATGTCAAATAAAAGAGGATGATTTCACCAAACACAGCCACTTGAAAAGGATGGGAAAACTCTCTAGGAATTCATTGATAGGCATGTGCAATACACCACTTTCATAATGGCGGCCGATTAATTTATTCTTTTATGTGTATGTATTTATTTATTCTTTTATATGTATGTTAATTAGCCTCACTGGCCTCGGTTTAAAGTAAAAATTCTTTTGAATTTTGCACACCCAGCGAGGCCAGAAAGGCTAATTAACATACATATAAAAGAATAAATAAATCGGCCGCCATTATGAAAGGGGTGTATGAGTTCTGGCAGTGAAATCAAATAACTGAGACATTTTCATGCCTTTTGAATTAATGAGAATTATTGTTTGCTTAACCTTTCACTCAAAAGTACTCAAAATCAAAATTTGTTATCATTATTTCTTATTTTGTAATGTTAGGGAATAAAATGGACTCCATCCAAGATCATTGCAAGACTGGGAAAAGAAATAGATCACCCCGACTCTGTTTGCTACTGGGCATACAAGGTACATGTAGGTTTGATGAAACTCAAGACTGATATAAACTGTGTCGTAAGTCTAAAGTCTGAATAACAACAGTGACGTAAGCAAAAGACCAAGGACAGTCCTGGTAAGGTCAGCTATAGACTTAAATGCATGTGCTGATCAATTTTTTTTTTAGAAATTGAGCTAAATTAAATTATGATTTCTTTTGTCATTCTTGTCCTTGCTTGACATGATATGAGTACGTCAACATGATCATCAATTTAATTAAAGGTTTGATCATTGTTTTTTTTGAAGCAGGGTTTATTCTCATTGTAACCTTTAATAAAAATATTTACTTCAAGATGTCAACTAAAATTGTTTTTCACTTCAGGTGTTCAATCAAGCTAAATACAAATATACATATTTTCCATCAGGAATCTTATTTAGAAATACCAATAAGCTTCCGAAATAGTCATTGTTTTGGTGATCTAAAATACAATAAAATGGGGTGTTTCTTGATGTTGTGGAAGCTATTGTTGGTTAGCTTTTGTGTTGTGGTGTGGGTATTGTTCAGTGTCTTTTGAATCTTTTGTTTTACGTCATTTGGTGATCACACCATCCGCAACACCAAGAAACTACCAAAAAAATGCAATAACAATAATATTTAAATAATGCTAGTAATGATGAAAGGGACACTGTCCTGCTGAAATCCAAAATGTCCCTTACCTTAGATTAAGTGCAGGCTAGGATTGAAAGGACAGAAGTGGATTGCCATTTATCAAATTATTTGATTTACATGTAGAAATCAAATTGTCGTTCTTGTGAAATTGTGTAGTTCCAGAAAAAATCCATACCCACCCCATGGAAGGTCATTGGAAATTCCTAGGGGGAGGGGGATCTTAAAAGCCAACATTTTAGAAGCAAAGTATGAAACTAAACTGGAATTTCCTGGGGGGATGGGGGGTGCTAAACAAAAAACCTTCTGTGGGGGGAGCATGGATATTTTCTGGAACTGCACATTTGACCTTTTTTTACCCGTATTTTGTCTCTTTGGGTAGTATTTATTTGCTTTCATCACTTTTTATGATTTTTCCTTTTTATTTTAAGATAATAAAGCAAGCTTAAAGCAAGCGCCTGGCACGAATCATGAAAACATGATACATCAGCCAGGACAATGTCCCTTTAAAGTGCCACTATGATGAAAATTTTTGTATTTCTTTTCCGCTTTTTTTAACGCAAATGTATCTATCTAATAGGTTTAGACAAATGCGAATTGCTTTAACTTAGATTTAAATATTCTTACACAGCCAAGAAATAGCTTTCAGAAAACCCACAAAAATCATGTAAAATCTGTCCGCCATTACTCCGTTCATAAATCCAAGCCCACGTTCTACTGGTTTGCGATCTGGTACACGTGACTTGATTTGTGACGTCAATGACTCAACGCAGTTCCCTCCGGGTCACAGACAACAAAGCCAAAAGGCATGTGTTGCGTCATTGATGTCACAAAATCTTTAGGCCAACTCAATCCAACTCTCAGGGTTTGGTCCTGGTCAGTTTTGAATTGAGTAATGGCGTCAAGCTGAATTCGAAATGTAAAGTTGAAACTTCGCAAGGTAAGTAACAATCGAGTTTATATTTTCAAAATATGAAGAGAACAGAAAATGTATATTTTTTATCATAGTGGCACTTTAATATTTACTACTACAGCTGATAATAATAACTATTGGTATTTTCTGAAAGTATTAGTATTTGACAGTCCGTTTATTATTCAACAGAATAACATTCCAGTGTTTAGCCCTGCTATTACTGATGGTGCACTAGGGGATACATTATACTTTCACTCATACAAGAATCCTGGTTTAGTCATTGATATTGTAGAAGGTGAATGTTTGCTTAAATATTAATAAGTACTGCCCTTGAATAAGCACTGCACCCATGGGTCAACAAGAACATGGTGCTCTTTCAAAGCACTGGAGTTTAAGAGTGATGACTATGTAAAGAATGTCAAAGTGAAATGTGAAACATATGTTTCATCTCAAACCAAGTGCAGGAAGTCATTCTCATGCATGAAAGAAAGAGAGTTGTTGTCAACTTTTTATTTTAAAAATATTGTGGTTTATATACATGCTGCCAACAAATAAGCGCTTCATTAGAAAGTCCAATAATGTTAGTAATAAGTGTCTTGGCACATTTCTGAGTACCAGTAAATATGACAGCTGTCTATAAAATAATACTTGTCCTATTTTTTGTTTGTTGTTGTTTTGTTTGTTGCTTGAATGTCTGGCAGTTGGTTGTAAAATGCTGGCAGTACATGTGTTGATCAAACCCTTGTCACAGCTCAGATGATAATCTCTTTTGGTAGTGACATTTAGCCATTTGACTTGTTTCCTACAACTGTCATAGTAAACAAATGTGGAATGCTGAAGAACACACATATAACGTTTTGTATTTAGAAGGACATAACAGGCGGGCAACTGGTAACTAATATGGCTGACAATGGCAAAGATGACCAGCTGAACATAATGCTTGAAAATAAGTAAAGTACAAGTTATAGCTAGCGGTGTAATGATTAATCGAATTCTCGATTAATCGCGATTATGACCATTCGATTCGATTCACGATTCTTTGCTTCCACGTTTCAATTTTGGTTCAATTTTTGCATACCTTTTCCAGAGTGCCCACTGTGAGTTATTATATTGTGAAATCAGAATTCAGAACTCTTTAAAATCTGCATTTTTGATTGATGAGCAAAGGCATTTGCAGTTTGTGCGCCATTTTGTGTTGCCTGGTAAAACCACCCCTTGAGAATTTCCAAATAAGGCAAACCAGGTGCAACACACTCATTGTCACGTTCTCAAACATGGCGACGACGAACGACCAAGCAATTGTGATTCTGCCTGCATCTTTGAGATCAGCTGTGTGGAAATATTATGGTTTTCCGGCTAAAGACAGTACAACAGACAGACTGCAAATCACAGTAGTTGCTAAAAATATATATATCTCTGTGTCGTAACTGTTCATCAGTAGGATGCCCAAAATGCGTTCAATTCCACAATTGGTTTCAGCTCCATTAAATCCTATACCAATTGCAGAACATTTTAGGAGGAGCCACCCACGATGTGAGCACAGTCACGGACAGCACAAATAAGTCTAAAAAGTCATAATCGAATTGAAATATTCGAAATCGAAAGGCAATAATTGAAATCGAAACGAATCGCAAGAAATATGAATCGTTACACCCCTAGTTATAGCTAATAAAGCATTTGGGTACCCCGTGGTACAATGTTCAACCATGGTTGGCTATCTTGAGTTTATGACTCTCCAAATCTTAATAACAGCCCTGCTTGGTCTCCATCACTGGTACCATATGGCCTGTTCACATTTATTCATGGGTGGGGTGGGTAAGGAGAGATAAAAAAATAAACTGATAGTGGGTATCGTAGTCTTGATGCTGACATCACAGGCTTGCCATCCTCTGTTTGTGTCAGTTGTGGTGTGCATCGGTAACAGCCGTATTGGTTTATAAAACTAGCCTTACAAAGGCAAAATTTAGGGCTCTTAAAACTGATGACAATACAATGAAAACTCTCAAAATCACTGAGCCACAAATAACCAAAATAAACACGGAAAACCAAAGTTAAACAACATGGGAGTGATTATGAGAGTTTCTGAATAAAATTGATAGTCTTGTCATTCCTTTATCATTTCAGACATAAAAAGGATAAATAACATATCGGTATTTTCCAAAAATACCGGCATGATTATTCTAGGAGGAGGACTCATCAAGCATCATATATGCAATGCTAACTTAATGGTGAGTACCTTCTTACTCAAAATCTACCATGCTTTCAATAAGGGTGGGTCGATACCAAAGCAATATTATTGATAATGAGCAGGTGACCATTACCTATCACATTTGGAACAAACAAAATATATGTGCATGCCTTATGCACTGGTCAGCGAAATTACCATAAAACGTTTACAGCCGATAGATGGAAGTAAGAGAGGAGGGAAGGAGTGAAAATTTGCATATTTGTCGCGGTCTGCTATAACTGGTTCAGAGCAGGGGTGGTGCAATGGTGAGATCACTAGCTTCCCACCAATGTGGCCCGAGTTCGATTCCCGGCCCCGGCGTCATATGTGGGTTGAGTTTGTTGTTGGTTCTCTCCTTGCTCCGAGTACTCCGGTTTTCCCCTCTCCTCAAAAACCAACACTTCCAAATTCCAATTAGATCAGGAAAAGTGTCCACAATTTGTACTTGCGTACTAAATACGTTTACATTTAAATAAATTGATTTGATTTTTTTTTTGCTGCGCGTATTTACTAGTTAAAAAGGGAACACTCAATTGTTATAGCTTCAGAATTTGTTACTAAAGGCGCAAAAATATTCACATACATAAGGAGGCTTTTATAGTGGTGATATTGATTTGCTTTGTTTAGCGTAATGGTGCTGATTTTTCCGTGTTTGTGAACACTGGGCAAGAGTTTGATGGGAGTGACTCGGGAGCCAGGCCTGATGAAGCTGTATCGTGGGGAAAAATTAAAATGACTGCATCACCTGTCAAGGTAGGATATAGTATACTACTAGGTAGATGGACGTTCATTATAACTGGCTTTGGCAAAAACTACAGTCAACAACGGCTACCCTTGGACAGAATTTTCTGGGCGTTGTAGATAGGTGGCTGTTATTGGGAGGTTTTCAATGAGAGGATTTGAGTGAATGCTAAGTAGAGACGAGAAAACATGACCAGTGTTGAGAGGTGGCCACAACCTCGTTTCCAGGGTCTCTCCAGTGGACGGAAAGAAGAGAGACCTTGGGGACGAGGTTGAGGTGGCCGTTAGTAGAGGTTCAACTGTAAAACTGTTGACTTCTTGACCTTTTTGCATAGTTAGGGTTTAGTATTTATTTTGTTACTTATAAGGCCCGGTTCAACCGTCGAACTTCACATGTGCCGAATCTAATGCAAATGAGCAAGAACAATAGATTTTGCTCATTTGCATTAGATTCGTCACATGTGAAGTTCGACGTTTGAACTGGGCCTAAGGTGAATTTGGGCACGTTAAATTATTATTATAAAGCCAACAGATGCGGAAGAACTCAACTTTGGAACCAAAATTCGAGATTTAGAGAAAATTTTAAATACCTGGAAAAAAAGAAAACTTACGTTGTACGGAAAAATCAATATCGTAAAAACATTAGGGCTCTCTAAACTAACTTTTAACGCTTCCGTTTTAAATGTGCCCAAACATTATATAAAACAAATAAATAAAATTATTTTCAGTTTCATTTGGGACGACAAACCCGCAAAAATTAAAAAAAGTACTGTTATCGCAGAAAAAAAAGAAGGTGGTCTCAAAATGTGCGATTTTGAAATTATGGAAAAAGCGTTGAAAATTGCTTGCATTAGTAGAATTCAAAGTCAATCGTCTGCTTCTTGGAAAATTATTCCTAACCATTGTGTAAATCATCTTGGTAATTTCTCTTTCCTGACAAAATGTAACTATAAAACCGAATTACTTAAGCTAGAGAGCCTCCCTATTTTTTATCGCATGATTCTCGATTATTGGCGCGACTTCAAAAACTTACCTGATTGTATTACTACCAATATCAAAAATGAAATTATATGGAACAACTGTAATATTCTAATTGATAAGAAGCAAGTTTTTTATAGAAAATGGTTCTCAAAAAAGGTTATTCATGTGCAAGATTTACTAAATGAACAAGGCAACTTCTGTAACTTTTTAGAATTTAAAACAAAGTTTAATTTAGATGTACCCTTTACGAAGTTTTATGGTCTTATCAATGCCATTCCTCGCGCGTGGAAAAATGCTTTAAAACCGCATGGTCAAAACAACCTCAACGATACTTCTACCACACCCCTAATCACAAGTTTCATTTATTCAGCAATCTTAAAAAACACTTTCGTACCACCAACTTCTCAAACTAAAATTTTACGATACGGCTTTTTAGAAAAAAATGTTCATAAAGTTTGCCAAATGCCTTTTACAGTTACAAAAGAAATTAAACTTATAATGTTTCAATACAAAATTATACATAACATACTCCCGACTCAAATGAGCCTTTACCGTGACGGTATCTCTGAAAGTTATTTGTGTCCGTTATGTGGGCGTGAGAAGCAAACTTTAAACCATATGTTAATCCAATGCAGTAAATCACTCTCCTTCTGGAATACGTTTCAGGAGTGGTGGTTTGAAAAAGCACGTGAAAGACTTTCTTTAAAACATGGTAGCATATTATACGGCTACTTTGACAATACAAAATACTGGCAGGCTTTAAATTACTCAATTCTAATAGCAAAATACTATATATTCTGCACGTCAAACAGGTGCCAAGGTGAACTATACTTCCGTAACTTCCTGCTGCGAATACAAGAAAAAATGGAAATAATTAAAGAAACTGCAATTGCAAAGAAATGCTTGCCTGCTTTTCGCCGAAAGTGGACAGTTCTTCTGTAATTAATATTAGTAAATTTGTAAATGTAATTGTATGTCTGTGTAGTTTTGTGTAGTATCATATTGTAATGTAGTGATGTAAATAATGTATTGTTTCAAATAAAGTTGTTTCCGAAAAAAAAAAATAAAAAAAATAAAAAATAAAGCCAACAGAAGAGTGAAGTCTAACCTTACAACCGGCTCTGTATTGCGGCCACTTTTTTCTGCCAGCACAAAAGTTGAGTTATTTTGGTTATGTGAAAACCGCATTAAGCCGACCACCTTCGGCATGGAATGAATTACCACCTTCAGCAGTCCAACCTATAAATTTACTCCGTTTGTCACTTTCTTTATTTGACAGCTCAGTTTAACCAAAAAAAAATCATGTAAAACTAGTTAGTCTGAAGTGTTGGCATCCTCCAATGCAGGTGTCCTTAGGACTCGTCACGCGCTCCTCCCATACGAATTGCGTGACGAGCCCTTAGTATGTTGGCATTGGAGACTAAAATGCCAGCCGTCTCCCAGCTAAAACTCCTCGTGGAAGCAGGGGGAGACCACGCCCACACGCCCACACGCCCACAGAGGAGTGGGGTGTAGAACGAGTGGACGGCTGACATTTCAAACTAATGGCCAGTCGGTTCTCTCATTGTATTGAGAAATGTCCGGCTTTCATTTTTGAAAGAGCCGCTGGAACAAACTTAGCTAAACTGAGTTAAGTTAAGCTAGAACAGTTTTCTGAAAAAAGAAAGCGTAACAACTGGGCAAGTAGTGAAAGTGAGGTTATTGAGGAGAGGTTGTTAAGCCTACTTACATGTAACACGGTTAAGCCTAAAGAATACCGTTCAGAAGGACGTCGGACACCTTATTGAAACTTATATAACGGAGTAACTGGTTATGGGAAGCAGTTTATATAGTTAAATTTAGGCCTGAACAACCCGAGAAGCTAGGTGGTACAGTGGTACAGTGGTACAGTGGTACGGTAGGCTATCTAAGGCCCCGTCCACACGTATACGTTTACGTTCGTAAACGCATATTTTTTTATCTAAAACGCTCCCATCCACACGAAGCCAGCCATCGTTTACGATTCGTTTTCACCTGTCCACACGTAAACGCTAAAACGATACGTAAACGCTAAAAATCTGCATGGAGCATGCGCTAGATAACTTGAACATGCGCCATAAACAGCTGTGACATCAGCGTTTACGAAAACATCCGTTTACGCCTGTCCACACGTAAACGGGTAAACGGCGTTTTCGAAAATATCCACTTTGGAGAGCGTTTTCGAAAATATCCGTTTAGGGTGACCGTTTTCATCGTTTACGTGTGGACGGGAGGCCTAAACGCATAAAAAAATATGCGTTTACGAACGTAAACGTATACGTGTGGACGGGGCCTAAGCCTAAGCCTAGCTGAGATCACAGGTTCAATCCTGAGTGGGGGATTTTAGATTTTCTTTTTTACACTTAAAAATGTATTGAAAATAAAATTCTTAGTGTCGACATTACGTTATATAAGTCTTAATAAGGTGTCCGACGTCCCTCTAAACGGTATTCTTTAGGCACAACCATGTAACACGGACACCTGCTAATACCTGACGGACAACGCATCAACCTCGTCAATATGGACATACTAGGCGATTTTATGCGTTCTTTGCGGCGAAATTCCCCGATTGCGGCTCATGATTCTATAGCCATTAAAAGTTTGTCAAATGGGCTAAGTCTGACAGCTACACCTATTTTATCTGTTTGGTTGAAAGAAAATTACATAGTTTTGTTCAATCGTTTTGTATTTTTTTTATTGTTATTAATTGTCTTAGTGGTGGTAAGACGCGGTTCTAAACTGCACGTTTCTTCTAAAACAATAAATCTCATAAATTAATACGTCAAAGAACTTGGGCAATCAGTGGAAAACCACGGACATACTGACAAGAATGTTGATGTGTTTATTTCAGGTTTGTGCCGATGCCTCCCTTGTATTTCCACTCTTGGTAGCTGAGACGTTTGCGAGGAACTTTAAACTTGACAACTAAAAATCAGCTCTTTGAGCTGGATTTGCAGATGATGCATTACAGATGCAGCCTGCGTAATAGCCTGCGCAGCTGACGGTTTTTTTGTTGGCGCGCGCGAGCATTCGCCGCTCGCGAATTCTCGCGCGCGCCAACAAAAAAAAAAAAAACGCCAGCTACGCAGGCTTCCTGCGTTAATGTCGAAATTGTACGATCGGTGTCAAGGATTTGGCTCCGGAGCCGCAGTAGAGAGTGGCCAGACAGGTCATCTTATTTTTTCCTTTTTCTTCACGCGGACCGCCGTCACAACATGCCTTGCTCTCTCGCGAATTATCACGCAGGCTAAAATAGATGGTTAGAATTTAATAACTCCACTGTGGAGACCACAAAATAAATCTTACTTCTCTTTTACTTTTAACCAGTGCTAAGCAAACTTAAAAACACTGAAAAATGAATTGAAATAACGAATATCTATGTTGCTGTACGGTTTCTTTTTTACGACAAGGGAAACTTGCTGGAGTCTCACTAGAAAATAGCAATCTTTCTTCGTCAATCAAACAATTAAATAACGCCAACCAATAACGGCCAAAATAAAATTTTAAAAAATTATATCTTGTAAAATCCACAGGAAAGGACTGATCTATATAGCTTTTATTTAAAATGTCATACTGTAGGTAGTTTAGGGTTTATATCACATCACCGGCATGACATAAGGTTTAACTTTAAAGCCACGTTCACACCAACGCTTATAAATATGTATTAATGTTGTTTAGTTTAACTGCGTTTTTAGCCTCTATCTTGAACGTTTTTAAATGTCTGCGCTTCAGACCACAGTATCTGGAATGGTCGTAATTGTAGTCAAGATTTCACTCCAGATATTACTGGGCGTTTGGAGATATTTTTCTAAAACTGTTTTAAACTAAACAGCAATGTTTAATCATTGATGTGAACGGGGTAAACCAGCTTAGCAAACATCAAATGTTATACGGCAGCGATTTTATGATATTAAACTTTTTCAATATGAAGCCGTTTGCCCCCATTATAGGTGATCTATTAGCTGAGCTTTTAAAACGGTATTTTGAAACTACTCTAATGCATTACTCTGCTCAAACGGTTTTGTCGGCAAAAGGTACTTTATTTTAGCCTGAGAGCCGCAATCGAGTCTTTTATTTCAAAGTACATCATGGCTGAGTGCTAAATTGAAGTTTTCTCACAGTGCAAATTAGTTTGATATTCATTTCGCGCATAATTAGCTCTCAAATATACAACTTTTAAGTTGTTAAAAGTCTTCCCCTTTTAAGTTTGAAGATATACCTAATTGCAGGAAAAAATAAGAGGTATTCTTTCGCAAACATGACATTTCAGTCAACCGATATTTCCAAACAAATTTCTACCAAATAAATGAATGATTTTTATCTTAAGAATGAATAGGTTTTTTAAATTTCTTAACAATTTCTCTTCTTTAGTCTCCTCAGTGAATATTTCCTCAGTGAATATCCAAAAAGCTCAGTGAATATCCAAAAAGCTCATTAATTCCAGTTTGGTAGTTGCTATTTTATAAAACAACGTTCAAGCAGTTAGATGTGAAGAATACTGTTCATGAACAATCTTAGATCTTACAATCTTACAATGAACAATCTTGTGTAAAGCTGTTAGTACTGCTTTTTCGTTTCCCTGCAACCTCGGTTTTTATGCCTTGTAGTTTTTATTATTATTAAAAAAAGTAACCAGATAATGAACGGCAAAATATAATGGTTCCTCATATCTATTACCACTTTTTTTTAGGTTTGTTCATTATTTCTCTGCAGGTGCACTCAACAAATCGTTTCGGTGTAAAAGCTGTTCTGAAAGCCTTAGTCGCCTTAAAAGTTCGTAAAAGAGCGGTTTTCAATTGAGTGTCGTAAAACCAAAACCAAAGTAATTACTCTGACCAATCACAGAACCCGCAGACAATCCAATGAACCAATCAGAACTCGAAGCAAATACATGTAGCCGGCGCCAAGCGCGGGAAAACGCGATTGGTTTTGGTTTTACTTCTGATTGGTTGAGAAAATGGCGCGAGATTTTTTTAGCCAATCACAAAGCATAGCAATGCAAAACCAAAGCAATTGTCAAATTGCTTTCAACACTCAATTGAAAACTCTTCTAAATTAGATGCAAAACTAGTGTTTTCTTTAGTAAAATATCGCCTCAAACTTTCGTATGTTTTCGGAGAGATGTGTCGTTTTGGGTACGAAATAAGGTCAGCTAGGATTTTCGCGGAATAAATTCCTTTCCTTAAAATTTTCTGCTGCTGTAACATTGAGCTAAAAGAACCAAAAAGTTCAAACTGTATTTAGCTTTCGCACAGTTTCCTTTATAGCGGTTTTCAGTTGAGAGTCGTAAAACTAAAACCAAAGCAATTACTCTGACCAATCACAGAACTTGCAGACAATCCGATGAACCAATCAGAACTCGAAGCAAATACATGTAGCCGGCGCCAAGCGCGGGAAAACGCGTGCAACCAAGTCACGATTGGTTTTGGTTTTACTTCTGATTGGTTGAGAAAATGGCGCGAGATTTTTTAGCCAATCACAAAGCGTAGCAATGCAAAACTAAAGCAATTACGAGATTACTTTCAACACTCAGTTGAAAACGGCTCTAAAAGCACTATAATAATATGGAAAAACAGTACAACGCCATTTTCCCTGTTTTGTAGTTTAGTGTTCAGGTGGAGTTAAAAGCTTTCTTAGTTTTCCTTTGAAATTTTATGTCGAACTTTCCCATATTGTCTCCTTGAGATCATTCCCTTCTTTTATGGTCTTTAAGCCCTAATTTCAAAATTTAATTCTCATTTCTAGTCCTATACATTTCCCATATATCACGATTCTCAGATACTTTTGCCTGCTTTTGCCTGCTTTTGAGACGTCAATATAAAGTCGTATTGTCATCTCAAAAACCAGCCTGTGATTGGTTGAAAATTTTCCGTGGCAATTTAATGGGTTCCTTGCGTAGAAAACCAAAATTTAAAATTATCTTCACAGGAGGGGCCAAAATGTTGATTACTTTGTCAAGTTTGGCAGATAAACAACGCTGTATTCAATGCAACGACCCTTTCTATCGAAAGTCAACGATAAGATGAGTTTAAAAGCTGCTTTTGTTCGTTTGAATGGTTTGTTTACATTGAGCTATGCTGTGCGCGCGCTATCACGCCATCATAATTTGAAAAAACGTTTTGGGCCAAAACCTCGGCAATTTTCCGTTATTTACTAATTTTTTCGACGTTTGTAACTTTGAAAAACTTCGAAAAGATGTTCTATCAAATTTGTTCTATTTCAATGAGCAATTTATAGCGTGAAAAGTCCGTGTTTTTGAAACTTTTTTGCAAAACAAAAATATGATAACGCGTACAAAACGTCGTGTACGTCAGCTCGCTACTAGTAAGAATTTCAGCTTTGATCAGCACAAGTTACCTTCCGTTTTGCTTTCTTTTTGCCCGAAAAACAGTTGAATCGTGATACAAAACTAATTTCGATTTTGAGGCGTCAATACTGCATTATATTGACGGCGTTGGAAGAAAATATATTCTCCGTATTGGGCTTCGTCGCTTCGCGACTCCGCCCAATACGGAACATATTTTCTTCCAACTAACCGTCAATATAATGCAGTATTGACGCCTCAAAATCGAAATTAGTTTATAAAATTTATTTTACTGCAGTTTAAATACAAAATTCTTAATTTTTAAAAAAGAAATCACGGTCAAAAATGGCACTTTGGCGATTTGCTCACGCTATCAGCGTGCACTATCGGGATTTTGAGCACGCTTACGTATACTGAATTTGATTATGCGGCTCTGCTAGCTATGTTATAACTGGTTTTAATAGAACTGGTTTATCATTCGACATAGCATTCTAGAGTGCAAATATAAATCAAAATGATTGCAAATATGACACGTTATTACACTCTTCTGACTGCGCGCTAGGAAAAACACTTTCAAAAATCTAGATTTACGAGATGACTGTCGTATAATAAACAGTTTATTCATTTCTATTTTCGCTGAATAACCTCTATTTCTCAACTTGATAAAGTAAATTGGCCACCGTAATGAGATTTAAAAAACTGACGTTTCGAGCGCTTGCCCTGTCAGCTTTTGAATTCTTTTACACTGGCTAATTTACTTTTTTAATCTAGTTGATAAACGAAATTTGTCTGTTTCACTCCCCACCACTTTATTTATTCACGGATTGTAAACCTGTTAAAGTCCTAGCGTCTCATTGACTGCTAATTTACCGGATTAAAGCTAAAATATACTAAAAAAAAAACAGAAAACAAGATGCTTGGCATCAAAATATTAAAATGTTAAATGTTAAAAATATATACACCCAATTGCAATAACGTCGTCGTAGAAAAAAGCCAAATAGGAAAAATTAGTTTAATCATCATAGCAACACGCGGCACGATTAAGCGTGCAGCGGCTATTGTTAAATTTTAATTAAGCGTCCTGCGGCTATTATTTGAAATTTACCTAGGTAAAAGTTGAAATCATATGGTAACCGTCCGTGTTGGAAATATGTTGCTACCCGGTTGATGTTATTCTGAGTTACATCCACAGTTGCGCTACGAAAAAGGAAAGGTGCAAAAACCTGTTCTTAAACATAGTTCTTGTGCATGCTTTGAGAATTATTAAAATCCGGCGAGAATATACTTTGTATGTCTAATTAATTCCTATTGTCCTTTTTACATATTTTGTTTTTACATTTTTTATCTTTCTATAGGCCGATTTCCACGGCACAACTTTGTCGCATGCGATTTTTGTAGCGCGCACTGCTTGCGTCACGCGAAAATTGTATACAACACGCATCATAAAGCATTGTATGTGGCTACGATTGTCGTAGGGTTTTAAAACATGTTTCAAAAACCTACAAGTTTTTTCGTGTTGCCTGCGACAGTTGTAAGCGAGTTGTAGGCTGATTTAGACCCGGGGGGGGGAGGGGTACTTCCATAAATAAGCTATATAGGGTATGTGCCGCTGTGAAGGGTATGGTTTTCAGGCAGTTTAGTCTGAGATAGGGTATAGTAATCAGAGATTTTTGGTCTAGAATAGGGTATCATTTTCCGCAAAACTGATCAGTTGCGTGAAGAATTTATTCTAGACAAGGTTTACTGGCAAATGGCATTTAAAAATCGGTACGGCGGGCAGTACGACATTTTTACTGACCCTGTTAACTAATAACTGTGATAGTGAACGAGTTTCTGGAAAATAGCGAGTCTAGGATAGGGTGGGGTTTTTCGGTGTTTAGTCTAGAATAGGGTTGCAAAATTACGCCAAAACGGTCTAGTATAGGTTAAGGGTCTCAGAGTCCCAGCGGCACACCCCCACCCACTAAATTTTCAGAGTAACCTCCCCTCCTTATTATTATTATCATTATTATTATTATTATTATTATTATTATTATTATTATTATTATTACTGTGTTCTCTATATAATTATATTTCATATTTATAAAATATACTATATTTTATAATTATAATTCTCTATATTATTATTATTATTATTATTATTATTATTATTATTATTATTATTTTTAGAATATAACTTGACCCTTTAATCTCTCGAAAAGTTTCATGTTTCCCCAGACGGTTTAAGTTTTAGGGATTCTACCGCTGCAAAAACAGCCGCCTCTCGCGCGTCGCGCTAACGCCGACCGAGAGCTAAAAGATCGAGACGGCTGTTTTTGCAGTTTATTCTAATGGAAATTATTTTAATAAACTATTTTATGTTTTGACTCACGCGGTGGACGTTGTTGTAGTCAATCATTTTAACCAAGTGCTGTTAAACATTTCACTGATACTACCGCAGATCTTTTTCATGAAAAATAAAAACGAATGATGTACTCAATAGAAAATGTCTTCCTGTTCTTATTGTCACCAATTTATGTTGTCTTTTGTCATTATTTAAGTCTTAATTATTTTGCGATATACCTCGAGGAAACTGTTTAACATCCTCATCTATCTTTAATTTTTCTTTTTATTAATATTTTGTGGTATTGCAACGCAACGTACCGCGTGTGTTTTCAATAATAGTTAATTCATTCGAGTTTAGTCGAACTTTTTTCAAGGTACTCCTCCTATAACCTTGAATCTGATTTTTACAAGCGACGCGAGTAGGAGCGCGCGGGGACAACAGCACTCGTATCAGCGTGAAATTAAAGCGGGCTCGGCGCAAGCACTGAATCGGCGGGAGAGACAAAAGGTGTCTATTCGCGCAGGCTGGAGGGCATGGATGAAATCTTTAACTTTGTTCTTATGCTCGCGTCGTGTTCATTTCCACTTGATGCGAATCTTTTGTGCCTATGTCTCTGGTGAGAATTAAGGCCCGGTTCAAACGTCGCATTTCTGCCGTGTCGAATTCAATTAAACTAATGAAATTCGACGAAACATAAGCGGACACTGTGCTACTATGACTGACTGAAATTTGTTGGCGGACTGAATAATTTACTTGTTGACACAGACATTAATTTTGAGTTATTTGTGTTTCGTCGGTATAGCCTCATACTTTTTCCCATAAGTGAGTATCTCCGGTAAGAATCAACGATAGAATTCCCTCGCATTTCGAAAAACCGATGTTAGGCGATCTCCAAATGAAACGAAATCCCAGGCGATAAAACATTCTGGCTATCAAACGCTCAGTTTTTTAGAAACGAATATACTGGTGAATAATCTAGTTCCAAAACACCAGAAGCAAAATGAGCCGTTTTTATGCCTCGGATTCCACGTTTATGAACAGAGACGACGAGACTAAACGAAAAAGGACTACCACAAGTGATTTGGTACAAGTCAAACTGAATCCAGCTTTTAGGTCGATCATCGCCGCTCGTGTTGAGAACGGGCGGCATTTAAGTTTCAACTTAAAAGGTGTGACTGGAATAAACACTCAACAACAGCACTTTAAGACATTTATTTATTACACCTTGCAATAAAGACAGATAAATTTTACAAGTGTTATATATTTCGTCGTTTACAGCTATTTCAGCCGGCGCGCCTACATCTTGGCCCTTTATTTTTAAAACCTGTGCAAGTGCGCGAAAAAGTCGCGGTTCATGTTTACCTTACAGTTTCGGTTGTCGGCGTAACGACTTAATTTCAGTTTATTGATATGAAAATTATTGAATCCCTTATCGGTAACTTAGAAGATATTAAAGTCATTTAGAAGCTGTTCTATGAAGCAAACATTTGAAATTTTAGCATTTGCACAAGAAAATCTTTGAGAATGCCTTGGCATAAAAACTGTTCATTGTTCCATAACACACCGGGTGCAATGCACTTGGCAGACATGTTAAAATAAAAATATACCTCTGCATTAGGCTATGATATCGAAATTTCCATTCCTGTACGTTCGCTATTCTCTCCCACAAATACATGGCTTGGTAAGGAAAATAGCATATCACAAAAATTATAATGAGTGCGAAAATCATCTTAAGTAAATCTTTCTCTACGTCTGCATTTTCTGGCTTGCTGAATCTGCGGTCATTCACAGCCAACAAGACTTGTCTTCTTTGGTTATCTTCTTGCAATTTTTTTTCTTCTTCCTGGCTGTTGGTCACAGCATGGAGTTCAACTGGTTCTTCAATTTCAACAACTGTATTTGAAGAGGGGATGATCGAGTTCCTAGCTTGCTCTGCCTTTTGGTAAATTCGCTCTCGTAAGCTGCAAGCCACCGCCCCGTAAGATGTCAACATGACCAAGTAAGGCACGGCGAAATTTAGGATGGGTCGCACAATTTGATATGTGGAGGCGAATTCCAAAGTCCTTTCAATACAGTGGCCATTTTCAAACTTATATCCTAAGAATAAGGGGACACAAACAGCAGCAGGCAGTAGCCACAAACAAGAAAAGGATAAAGTTTTCACTTTCCACGACGGGCCTCTCGAGTCGGGGTTGACGAGAACTCTGTATCGGTAGAATGCGAGAGTAGCCAAGGAATACGTTACCACCATGAGGGAAAGAACTTGTAGTGGAGTTGCAATGCACGAGATATCACGGACGATAACATAATCAGGATCTTCATCGTCAATTTCATATCCCTTTACCAGCATGACTGGTAAACAAATGGAACTGAGAATTTCTGCAAAGGCCATGTTAGCGACGAGATGGTATGAAAACGGTTTGCGGAAAGGCATACTCCACACCGCTTTACAAATTACCGAGTTACCGATCAAGCTGGCCAATATTATCAGCGAGAAAAAGGTAAGACGAAAAATACGCAAGCCTGTAGATTCTATGTACTGCTCCACTCCCGAGGGCCCAGCAGTTGTTCCATTTGTGGCCGTTGTGGTGTTGTCAGTCGGGGAGGCCATTGTGTCTGCCGCGTCTTGATTCCAACAAGGACGTTTATCAGCGCTCTAAACGGACAGGAAGACGAATTCTGACTGCTTCAATTAGCTCAGTTGCAGGTGTTTTTAATTTTGATCTGCATGTTAACAGCGTTTTAAAATGATGGCCACTTTCAGTTCGTTTTCCATAAAAGCCAATCACGTAACTAACCAACACAAACGCGTTTCTCAAGCTTAACCAGCAGGTATTGGCACAGTCGCTTAATCTGTCAGAACTGTCATCTAAGCTGAGGTATCAATCAAGAAAAATGTATTCAATGGTCTGCGTTATTACAAACTCAGTTGCTTCAAGTAGGCATTAATTCAAAAAAAATAGCCCTGTAAAAAGGACATGTCAGCTAACTGATCCCTGGGGCATTATTCTTTTATTTATATTTTTTTCAGTTAGTTTAATAAGGACTGTGAACTTCAGCGGGGTATTGGAACGACAGGGGGTTTTATAATTGTTGCAATTGTTGGCGTCGATTTCATTTCACCTAGTCTACCATAAATAAAACCGAAGTTGTCACAAGTTTGTTCGAACAATCAACAGTTGAACTGCGTCGACTGATAACTAGCCTTTTATTTGGCTCACGCTGCGTTGAACGACCAAAACAACGCCTGCTTTAGGCCGACTACCTTATAACCATAACAACTATAAAGATGATTAATTCTGAACACGCACAATATTTTTCACCAAAATTGTTTATTGCATCCTATGCTTCTTAATTGTGCTAACCAATTTATTCCCACCACAGCTGCATTAAAACTCTAACCTTTTTTGTCATGGTATGCTGTAATATGTGAAGCATCGGAAACTGAAGTTCATACCGCATCTAGTGATAGGTATGCCACAGTTTTTTTCCTCTTTCAGTTTCCCACTTTCGAAAAAAACCCTCATTAAAACTGATGGAACTTTAAAGATTTCATTTCCCATCACCCTCCAGGGCCGGCAGGATTTGGAGTTTTGTTCCTGCCAAAACTCACGTTTTCCAGTATCATTTGTTTGCATTAAGGCAGACCTGACATTTGCGCCCAAAATTTTAAACCACACGCGGACAGCTGTTTTGCCCTTATTGAGCCTACGAGAAGACTCGGTGGCACGTTACCATCTTAAATATGTCGCTAGTCATTCTAGAAAAGAGCACTGTCATGATTAGTTCACGGAGATCGGATTGATTTTGGCCACTAGCCACACGTAATGTGTGCAGTAGGGCCATATCTCTCTTAGCTCTCATCTAGAACGACACACGCTCTTCTAGTTTTTCGGCTACGACGTCGCTAGGACGCACTTACGTGTCTCAATAAGGGCGAAACAGCTGTATACCTCTGCTTTCTAGTTTTGAGCGCTTATCATGTCAGGTCTGTGTTAAAATGAAATGTGCCTTACAGTGTTCTATTGTTTCATTTATATAAATATTAAACGTTTACAAATATCAAAATAATCTTCTTAATGCAGTAAAGTTTTTTAGTTTTTTAAGGAAACAAAATCTATGTTTTTATGGAAGGGAATGGGATAAAAAACAATTTTTTTGGATAAGACGCGGGCGACTGTTTTCTCGACATGCACTATGTAAATTACTTGTTCATTGTCAGCAAGATAATGTAGTTCATTTGGCACAAAAAAGTAAACAATTTATTTGAGTGGATTTCAAACCCATACTACATTAAAATTTAATGAAAAGTGAGCTGCGAACTGTCAAGTATGCACAAACACAACACTCTTTTTCTTTCGATCGATTTTTTTTAACAAGGTCAGTCTACCGGAATCTTTGCCAACGACTATTGTTTCCAAAACCTTTTCACAAATAATGTCTGCTAATATTTAGACTTATAAAGTATCCCAAGAAAACTTGAAAATTACGCATATGCCGCGAAAATTTCAATTTATAACAAGGTGCTTATTTCTCAAAACTACTACTACAAAACAGTCGACTTTTCCGACGCGTCCCAGATTTCTGCGATGGTCGGCGGTTTTCCCGGCAAATCGGCAAAATCTGGGACGGTCGGGAAACTACAAAATCCCCGATCGTCTGGGATTTTCCCGACATATAGCCTGCGTAGCAGGCGCATGGACATATGAAAAACAAGCTTTTTAAGTCAAGGGAGAGGGACCATTCGCGCGCGAGCCTCACGCACACGCAGGTGCACGCGCGAAAAATTACGGACTGTTTTGCAGTCAAGCAACCACAGAGCCGCTAAGAAGCTTCTTCCTTCAATTATTGTTAAATCTCATGAAGTTGTAGGTTTAGTGTTGTTTCCAGCAACTTTGAGCAAAGAAAGTTGCCGACTTTTAGACCTCGTTTAAAAAATCGGCCACATGTTTTTTCCCATTACCGTTTTCCAACGGCTTAAAGTAGATCAAATTCAGTTTTGAATTCATTTTTGTGAATTTTTCGGAAGAAAATAATGCATTTAATAACCTTCCCAAATCTTTTTTCAATCCGATCAAGGGCCGCCAATGATTTGCATGCTCCTGAAGTTCCAGTCATTTCAATTCGCTTGCTCGGCACCATGTTTTTCCCTTGCAGTTTTCTAATCTTAAATGAACAAATTGTCATCCACTAACCCTATTGCACATTAATTTTCGTTTAATTTATTACACGATCAAAGTCATTTGTTATCCAGAAAAACAACTGTGTTTTTGTTGCCGTTTTCTAACCTTAAACCCACAAATTCTCACCGCTAAAAGCCGAAAATGGTTGCAACTAACCCCACTCTTGAATTGCCGCACATTAATATATGTATATTTAATTTAACGCACGGAAATTCTCGCACGATAAAGTCGCTTGCTATCCGAAGCCACCAACTGTTTTTCTATTGTCGTTTTCTTATTTTTCATCCGATATTTGCCCACTCGTTAACCGAGGAACAGAAAAATAGTCGTTTAAGTTTTATTGCATCTAAACTAATTTTCTGTCGCACATTGAATATTCATGGTAAGATAATAAACGTCACTTCACAAAACAAGTTGTCCTGTATGAATAAGAACCGCAGTAAATGATTTTCTCCTTCCGTTTTCTAATCGTTAATTCAACCCCACTAATTAACCCGAAACATCAAATGTTTGCTTCATCTAATTCACATTATTCATTTGCCAAACGATATTACTTAATTTATCACGCGATTATTTTTTAACTTCCTGAACGATAACTTGTTTTACCTATGTAATTAAAAAGTAGCTGATATTTTCCGCAGTTAGCGGAATAATCCCTTTTTATAAGATAACTTACACGATATTGAGGGCTACCGGTGGGCGGTTAACAACTTTTTTACGAAATTAAATTACATTCACAGGTAGTAATAATACTGACATTATGGGAAGAAATAAAAAAAAAAAAACTTTTTTTTTACCTACGGAATTAAAGTAGCTGATATTATTTTCCGCAGTTAGCGGAATAATCCTATTTTTTTTTTTTTTCATTTTAAAATATAGTTAGTCTTTTCACAACATATTCAGCTTTATTTTACTGGTAAATAGACGAAAATATATTTATATCATAACATCTTTTGTATTTTGGGGGCAGGAACAAAGTTCATTCTTCGACGCAAATCTTCTATTGGTTCCTCGAAGTGTTTTTCAAAATACACGTTCATGAAAAACTTGGACTGAAAGCCACAGTATACAGCCCAGGGGACGTAATAATTCCTCAGATTACCACGCTCTCTGTAAAGAAATAGAAACGAAAATCTTTGGAAAATGTTCACACATCAGGATTTCATCCAGAGACTCAATAGTTAGGACCACCCTGTACAGCATAATAAACAGCACCACGGAAAAGTACTGCTCAGTAGCTTTCAATTGAATGGTCACATTTTAGGATTTCATCCACAGACTCAAAGGTTAGGACCACCCTGTACAGCATAATAAACAGCACCACGGAAAAGTACTGCTCAGTAGCTTTCATTTGAATGGTCACATTTTAGGATTTCATCCACAGACTCAAAAGTTAGGACCACCCTGTACAGCATAATAAACAGCACCACAGGAAAGTACTGCTCAATAGCTTTCATTTGAATGGTCACACTTTAGGATTACATCCATAGACTTAAAAGTTAGGACCACCCTATACAGCATAATAAACAGCACCACGGGAAAGTACTGCTCAATAGCTTTCATTTGAATGGTCACATTTTAGGATTTCATCCAGACTCAAAAGTAAGAAGTTTCTTGTACAGAATAACATACAGTACCTCAAGAACTAACTAAATAAATGACTTATTGTTATAACATTGCACCATTGGTGACGTCCTTTATATTAGACTCTGAGCAGGCTCTTTCTTTTCCTAATCTTTCTGGGGGCGAGATGCGATTTCATAATTATTACATTTCCGCTCGCGCCAAGGATCTGAGGGAAAAAGACCAACTGCGCGCAGTTATAAAATTACTTATAGCTAAAAGAACATAATTAAGATAACTTACACGATATTGAGGGCTACCGGTGGCGGTATGCGGTTTACAATGTTTTTACGAAATTAAATTACATTCACAGGTAGTAATAATAATAACATTATGGGAAGAAATATATCAGGGAAATGATCAGAACTATTGTACTCGGACAGGACCCACCATTTTACAAAAAGACTGGTGGTCTCTTTATGTACCCCCTCTCCTCCACCTAAAAAGATGGTGTCTTGTTGGTATAGCCCCCATTCTATCAGGAGTGGAAACTGAGAAAAAGCAATGCAAGCTTCATGTACACAGAATATTTAACTCTCATCTCCAATTTTTAGGCCATAAAATTTTGTCCATTACACTCATCTATTAGGTGGCATCTTGCATACCCCCCCTACCCCTACACAAGGTGGGTCCTCGTCGAGTATACTTGTTATGACTACTTCCCAAAAAAGACAATTTTATAAAATTCAACATGCAATATGAAAAATGAAATATACGCGGCCACAATACGACAAAGGAAAACTAACTCATAAAACTTGTAAGGGCCGCAAAGAGACTGCGTTTAAAGCGATCGCACTTGAATTGAAAAGAGATAAGTTATGGCTACTGCGCATGTGCCGGCTATACACGCTTAACCTTGTATGAGGAAAGTACAAAGCTGCCCTGCCAACCTCGTTCCCAGGGTCTCTCTTCATCCCGTCCCACGGGAAGAAGAGAGATCCAGTCAACTTTTAGAGTTTCTTTCCAGCACTCTCTTATACACGTGATAATTAAATACACACGTACCTTGACGTCAATCTTATAGGAGCAACAATAGAACTCAAGGCACACATTGGTAATCCTGTTTGAATCATCTCGTACCACTTCACCGCTATTTCATGAGGGACACTATCAGAAAAATTAAGGAACCAAAGAGCCTTAAGCCTGGTTTGCATATGTCGGGAAAATCACAGATGATTGGGAATTCCGCTCTTTCCCGACCATCCCAGATGTTCCCTATATTGAATAGCAGTGTCGGCAAAATCGGCGACGATTAAAGGCTTGGTTCTGAGCTAATCCCAGACAGTCAAAATTTATGTTTTCATATAAGTCGGGAATGATCGCCGAAAATCGTAGAAATCTGGGATGCGTGGAAAAAATAGAAACGCTTCCGATTTTCCCGCTTCATTTCCGACCACTCCAGATGATCGCGGATGTCTACACTGTACGATTTCGTGTTTTCATAAGTCAGCAAAATCTGGGATGGTCGAGAAACAGCGTATCTACGTGCGCACATAGACAGTACTTAGAGGGGAAACTAAAACTGAAAGCTGTAACAATAAAAAAAATTGTAACAATGAAAGCTGTAGCAATGACACAACCGGAAAGAGATCAAATTCGATCAAGGCCAATGTCACGAGACCTGAATCCCGCAAAGACCCTTCCACACTTTCTACACACTAAATTCTTCAAAAGCTGACACTCCCAACATTAACACTGCTCTATGGAATTAATGAAAAATTGGCCGAAGATCAGAAAAGACGATAATAACAGCCGCGAAAAACAAAAACGAAACGAAATTTATTTACCCACATAACACCTGGGAGCTCAAGAACTCGTAACGTGTACGTGCGTTCCAGATCGAATTGGAATTTAGAATGTTGGTTTTTGAGGAGGGAAAGACCGGAGTAGGGGAAAACCGGAGTACTCGGAGAACAACCTCTCGGAGCAAGGAGAGAACCAATAACAAACTCAACCCACATACGACAGCGGGTCCGAGAATCGAACCCGGGCCCCCCGGGCCACATTGGTGGGAGGCGAGTACTCTCACCACTACCACTACCCGCGCTGGTTAACAATAACATTGCTACCCACCGGGTGAGTTGGCTTAAAGTTGACCCGGGTAAAACGTCACCACAAAATTTTAAAAGAAAAATGGTTGTAATTAACCATTTAACTCCCAACAGTGCCAAATATGGTACAAATGGTACCATGTAAAAGTACTGCTGAAGAGGTTTCATTTGAATGGTCACACTATAGGATTTCATCAACAGAATCAAAAGTTAGAAAAAATGGTACCATGCAAAAGTACTGCTGAAGAGGTTTCATTTGAATGGTCACACCATAGGATTTCATCAACAGACTCAAAAGTTAGAACAAATGGTACCATGCAAAAGTACTGCTGACGAGGTTTCATTTGAATGGCCACACCATAGGATTTCATCCACAGACTCAAAAGTTAGAACAAATGGTACCATGCAAAAGTACTGCTGAAGAGGTTTCATTTGAATGGCCACACCATAGGATTTCATCCACAGACTCAAAAGTTAGAACAAATGGTACCATGCAAAAGTACTGCCAAAGAGGTTTCATTTGAATGGTCACACCATAGGATTTCATCAACAGACTCAAAAGTTAGAACAAATGGTACCATGCAAAAGAACTGTTGAAGAGGTTTCATTTGAATGGTCACACCATAGGATTTCATCAACAGAATCAAAAGTTAGAACAAATGGTACCATGCAAAAGTACTGCTGAAGAGGTTTCATTTGAATGGTCACATCATAGGAATTCGTCCACAGACTCAAAAGTTAGAACAAATGGTACCATGCAAAAGTACTGCTGAAGAGGTTTCATTTGAATGGTCACACCATAGGATTTCATCAACAGACTCAAAAGTTAGAACAAATGGTACCATGCAAAAGTACTGCTGAAGAGGTTTCATTTGAATGGTCACACCATAGGATTTCATCAACAGACTCAAAAGTTAGAACAAATGGTACCATGCAAAAGTACTGCTGAAGAGGTTTCATTTGAATGGTCATACCATAGGATTTCATCAACAGCCTTAAGTAACAGCAGTAGATACATGCTTCTCAAAGGGAGCCTATGTGTTTGTTCTTGTGACAATCACCAAAAAAGAAAAGCCAAAATAAATGTAACGGATGCTCTTGGTCCTCTTGCAGGCTAGATATTTCTTTAATTTGTTAAATTTAAACTATTGAAATAAAAATGATGAAAAAAAATGATAAAAAAAAAAATGAAATGAATTAGCTTGACCTTACACAAGATATAATAAGGTATAAATAAACATATTTATTGTACCAGCATCAACTAAAAGGATCCAAAAAGTGCAGAAAAAGTGAGTGACTCCAAAAGGTAGTACATAATTTCTGAAACTTTCTGAACAGGATGCCAAATTCCACTTCTTAACAGAAAGTTTGGATTTTCCAAGTGTGTAAATGGAATCAAATATGACATAAACCTCATTCATATAAAAGAGCTTTTTTTCATATAAAAGAGCTTTTTTGTTTAGTAAAATTAATATTCTATTATCACAATATTTTACAGTTCAAACCTGATTGATAAGCCAGCCAGAGTGTGCACAAAGTCATGAAGTTCTCTGTATCGCTGCATTACATAAGCAAGATCTGTGTCATCTACAAACTTCACCTAAATCAACAAACAATTGAAACAAGTTCTTAAAATACTTAGTTTTTGTGTTTAGAAGAATGCAGCATTCACTTCATTAGGGCCTTATTATTAATTGTCAACAGGACTGGTAAGTTTCTAAATGGCTCACAAGCGATGGAGCTAAACTTGGTTTCAGTAGCATTAAAAGACTGAGAGTATTACTACTCCCCCCCCCCCCCCCCACCCCCACGGATGGGATGCCAGTCTATTGCAAGGTTACCCCCCCCCCCCCCAGCTTTATGTTGCCGGTACCCATTTATACACCTGGGTGGAGAGAGACAATGTGGAGCAAAGTTTCTTGTCTAAGGAAACAACACAAAGGCAGAGACTAGGCTCAAACCACTAAACTTCAGTTTGAAAGTCTGACGCACTAACCACTAGAACACCGTGCCTCCTGTACCTACAAGTCCATTAAAATGTTGCACATTATTTACAAACAGTCCAGCCAGCATGTTCTGACTAATAATGGCATATATTGAGCCATATAGCGACCACCTCTTCTAAGTGACCACCTCTCCAAAGCGACCATCTCTTGTAAGCAACCACCTCTCCTAAGCGACCACCTCTCCTAAGCGACCACCTCTCCTAAGCGACCACCTCTCCTACGTGACCACCTCTTCTAAGCGACCACCTCTCCAAAGCGACCATCTCTCCTAAGCGACCACCTCTCCTAAGCGACCACCTCTCGTAAGCGACCACCTCTCCTAAGCGACCACCTCTCCTAAGCGACCACCTCTCCTAAGCGACCACCTCTCCAAAGTGACCACCTCTCCAAAGCGACCATCTCTTGTAAGCAACCACCTCTCCTAAGCGACCACCTCTCCTAAGCGACCACCTCTCCTAAGCGACCACCTCTTCCAAGCGACCACCTCTTCCAAGCGACCACCTCTCCTAAGTGACCACCTCTCCTAAGTGACCACCTCTTCTAAGCGACCACCTCTCCAAAGCGACCATCTCTCCTAAGCGACCACCTCTCCCAAGCGACCACCTCTCCTAAGCGACCACCTCTCCTAAGCGACCACCTCTCCAAAGCGACCATCTCTTGTAAGCAACCACCTCTCCTAAGCGACCACCTCTCCTAAGCGACCACCTCTCCTAAGTGACCACCTCTTCCAAGCGACCACATCTTCCAAGCAACCACCTCTTCCAAGCGACCACCTCTCCTAAATGACCACCTCTCCTAAGTGACCACCTCTTCCAAGCGACCACCTCTTCCAAGCGACCATCTCTTCTAAGTGACCACCGCTTCTAAGCGACCACCTCTCCTAAGCGACCACCTTTTCTAAGCGACTACTTTTCCAAAATACCAAATTTCTTCCAGTCAAATCACCATAGGCAAAACCTCTTGTAAGTGACCACCTCTCATAAGCAACCACTACCTCTTTCAATGCTGGCAATTTCAATTTTTCTATTCTTTTTTAACCTCTGGTAAGCAACCACTCGCCCATATTTCGATGTCTGCAGCTAAAATGACATCGAAATATGGGCGAGTGGTTGCTTACCAGAGGTTAAAAAAGAATAGAAAAATTGAAATTGCCAGTGTTGAAAGACATTGTATTTTGGATGAAATTGAATTATGTGTTACAGGTGAGTAAAAATCCCCCCAAAAAAATTTTTGTCCTTTGCATTAAAACTTGATACAATATTTTACAATGATTGGTGCTTAATTTGTACATTGAAATTGCTATGTTCATATGATTCAGAGACAGGTTCATATGATTCAGAGACTGGTTCATATGATTCAGAGACAGGTTTATATCATTCAGAGACAGGTTTATATCATTCAGAGACAGGTTTATGTCATTCAGAGACAGGTTCCTATGATTCAGAAACAGGTTCACATGATTCACAGACAGGTTCATATGATTTAAAGACAGGTTCATATGATTCATAGACAGGTTCATATGATTCAGAGACAGGTTCATATGATTCAGAGACAAGTCAGGTTCATATGATTCAGAGACAGGTTCACATGATTCACAGACAGGTTTATATGATTCACAGACAGGTTCATATGATTCAGAGGACAAGTTCATATGATTCAGAGGACAAGTTCATATGATTCAGAGGACAAGTTCATATGATTCAGAGGACAAGTTCATATGATTCAGAGACAGGTTCATATGATTCAGAGGACAAGTTCATATGATTCAGAGGACAAGTTCATATGATTCAAAGTAAAGACTCACAGTGGTCTGACCTCTTGTAAGCGACCACCTCCTGTAAGTGACCACCGTTGCTTTGCATTTTGAGTCGTCGGTTACAGGAGATTCAACTGTAATTATAATATTATTATTTTCAAATCAGTCTTTGTCAACTTAACTGCCATGGCAATACCAGTGGCTTACAATTTAATATGTACATTATTATAACTACTTAAATATACAATTATGTATTTTATTATCATCTAGCAAAAAGTTAAGCTTTACCTCGTCTCTATCGGGTGTGATTCTCTATTTAAGGAAATAAAAAAGAAACAGTTTCAGACAAGGTTAAGAGCGCCTCCCCTTGAGAAAGAGCACCCTTGGAATAAGCACCCCTTGTATCAGCCAAATGTTGAAATAAGCAACCACTCGAGTAAGTGCCCCCTTTTTTGAGACAACAATGGTTGAGTACAGTGTTGATCATGTTTAATCACTCATGCGGCATTTTTTTACAATCATTGGTATTATTACTACATCATTACAATACAAGAAACCAGTTTCTTTTCTTCTATATTGCACCATACAATTTCCAGATTGGACAGACAGGTATTGGCATAGTTGCTTCAATTAAATAGGTGCCCTCCTTGAATACAGTCAACTTTTGACATCATTCAAAGCATTGAGTAATTTCCGCTTGTATTAAATTGTCTTCTGCTAAAAGTCAGTCTGACTTTCTCAGTTCGGTTAATGAAACTTCCAAATCTTTCTCGAGGATATTACCGGTACTTTGCGATGTTGCTTTGCCTTGTTCTGTTTCAGCTTTTGCTTCAAATAGTTCATAATTATCTCACACTCGAGAGTTTTTCTTAGAATTGCTTGACAGAATTATGAGCAGCCTCCATTTACTTTGTATTTCTTTCAATAATTTTCTTTGAATCTGTAAACGTTTTGACCAAATATTTTGGACATTTACAGTTTGTTTACGATGATTGAGCGAGTGAGCGAATGCTCATTTGCTGCCATTTGTGGTAAACCCGTTCATTACGCCTCGTGTATTCCCGGGTTAAAAACGGATAGATGCCTACGAATAGTTAACAGCTCTGGAAAACGGCAAGTTTACTGAAGGCCAAAGATTTAGATTCCGTAATTTAAGTGAAAGTCTGCCGAATGCAAAGAGATGCGCAATTTTACGGTAAATATATATAAAACACAAAACATCCTGAAATCTCTTTGTTATTTCTTTAATTACTAAAGTGTTGCTTTTTTGATGGAAAAATGAAGCAGTTAGTGGTGATTACATCGCTGATAACAGTTATATTTCCAACGTGACCTGACATTTTGCATTTGGCAAAGAACTTTTTGAACAATTATTTGTTTGTCTTGAGCGCATGAGGAATTATTCACTAATCCATTGCAAGTGCTTACAGTTAAAGATAATCCAACAGAAAATACATGAAACTCAAAACATTTGGCATCTTAGTGATTCAATATAACTGCTTATTTTTTCACTTCAACCAGAGATGTAAATATTTCCAGGAGGATGAGCAAAATTTTGGAAATTCTGGAGGGGATGGGAAGTTAATTTTGGGGGCCAATTTTGGAAAATCCAGAGGGGAGGGGGTCATAGGGCAAATCCCTTCTGTGGGGGTATGGATATTTTCTGGAACTACATAATGTAGAATCCTTCAATTTTTTGTTTTATCATGTAACAAGGGCTGGGATAAAAAAATTAAATAAGAAAGGAAAAACAAAAATAAATTCTGGTAGCTGTAGTAAAATGATGCCATCATCATCCAGGAAAATCACCTATTACAAAATGACATTAAAAGAAAAACATAATTTAAATGCGATTTTTTTTTAACATCAGCATAAGCTTACATTGATGTCCATACCCCTGGCGTATTCCCTTCCAAGCGATCCATCTGGAAGCTGCCGGAGTTTATTGAGGTCAAGTGTAGATGGGTTTAAGCGAGGACGTTCCCTAAAAATTGAGGAAGTACACCAATATGAATGAGTCATTGATAGCATTGCTTAATTTAATCAATGTACCTGTAATCATTAATTTCCCCACCTAAGTCAACAGACCTGTATTACTTGAGGTTTACTCACACTAGTTAGTTTTTTGGGCAGTTGGGCAGTGTGGTTTATTGGTTTGCACAAACAGATACATGAACCACTGTGTACATTTCCTGACGTGTTTGTATGAATCTCCAAGTGGAACACAATTCCTTGACTTGCAGGGGCCCCAGGACTCTTTTTTTCTTAAACCTTAATGCTAACACTGCTGCACTTGTCAGCCATAATAGCTGGCTGCTAGCTATTAATGAGAGCTTTGAACAAGCCAATCAATCTTTTACAACTATGAAAAGCAGAGTTGCTGAAAAGCAAAAATTAATATGCCTGCCACAGTTTTTGCATTTTTAAGGCCTGATTAAAATGATAATGTTTCCAGAAGATGTCATATAGACTTGAAAACTTTATCAAGTGTAGCTAAAGTAAGGCATGTAACACTGTAAATTGTGCACATATAGCCTTCGTTTTAACATTTCTTATATCACTCATGAAAATAAGTGAGAGTAAAGTAGGGGTAGGGTGGGGAGCAGGGATGGCGCAGTGGTGAGAGCACTCGCCTTCCACCAATGTGGCCTGGGTTTGATTCCCGGCCCCTGCGTCATATGTGGGTTGAGTTTGTTGTTGGTTCTCTCCTTGCTCCGAGAGGTTTTTCTCCGGGTACTCCGGTTTTCCCCTCTCCTCAAATACCAACATTCTAAATTCCAATTCGATCTGGATAGAGGACCTGCATGAAAACCAGCTATGGCTGATGTGGCTTTCCTCTCTAAATAAAGTTATTTATTTATGCATTCCTGTTCACACCTGTCTAGTTATTAGGTCTATACCTACTCTAATATCTGTTGTCCAACTGGATCTTGCATCATTCTGTGGTGCATGCTCTTGAGTGCAAGCAGTCCTGTTGTTTCCCCAAGAGTGGCCACCATATCTGTTGATAGAAATATATAAATGTAGCATGACCATGCCAGATAGTAAACTGGAACACTTTGATTTAATGCATCAGTCAATTCAAGCAGTCCTCAGGCATTAGGTGTGGGAACAATGCCCCATGGTGTGTCCAAAGAAGAGGGTAAATGCCAGGGGGGGGAGGTACTCCCATATATGAGCTATATAGGTATATGCCGCTGTGAAGGGTATGGTTTTCAGGCAGTTTAGTCTGGGATAGGGTATAGTCATCAGAGATTTTTGGTCTAGAACAGGATATCATTTTCCTCGAAACTGATCAGTTGTGTGAAAGTCTAGACAAGGTTTATTGGCAAATGGCATTTAAAAATCAGTATGATGGGCAGTACAGCATTTTTACTGACCCCTGTTAACTAATAACTGTGATAGTGAATGAGTTTCTGGAAAATAGTGAGTCTGGAATAGGTCTAGTTTAGGGTTGGGTTTTTTAGTGCTTAGTCTAGAATAGGGTTGCAAAATGCAGCTAAAATGGTCTAGTATAGGCTAAGGGTCTCAGAGTTCCAGCGGCACAACCCCACCCAAAAATTTGCAGAGTCCAAATGGCAGACAACAAACTTATCTGTGGTATATGCAATAGTTCTTTGTAAATTCTGTATCCTTTCTAGCAAAGTCTACAAACAATGCAAGGCATAATTTCTCAGCAAAATTTGCTGAGAGTTTGAAGCCATTGCAAATGCCCAAATATCAATACAGTTAAGCTGACAGTTAGTGCTAGCCCTCCAACAGATTGAATCACTGTGATGAAGGGCTATTGTAATCAAACATCATCTTTTGAATCTCTTCACAGTGGCCAATTTTCTTTACTAACTCGGTTGATAAAATCTAATTTTTGTGTTCCACTCACCCACTGATGCAGCACACTGCCCCCCCCCCCCCCCCCCCCCCCCCCCCTCCTCCACCACCACCTGGGACAACCCCTGGGCATTGGCATTTTATGAAAAAAATTTGGTTCAGCATTACCCTTCTATTCATCAATTGATGAGATAGACTAAACATTATTAAAAGCTGACATGCTAATAAGAACCCTCACCAGCCCTTGTTGGATTGTACAGTGCCACAAGAGCAGATCCTGCCGTCAGTAAAACCTTCTGCATCATGGATGTATGAATGTGGGACTCGTAGAGTTGGGGTTCAGTCTCCTCCTCTGAACCATGGATATTGTCACTTATAACATCATCAAATTCAAATCCTTGTGAAAGAAATCAGAATATTCTTTAATATTTACGTAACAATCACAACTGTCAAAATAGCATATAAAATTAAACTTAAGCTTAAGCTTAAAGGCTGGTTCTCATATAATCGTCCCGGTCGTCCGAGTCGTTTCAAAAAGTGTATGGACGACCGGGACGATTATATGAGAACACTTCTGAGACGACCCGGGACGATCGCAAGCGACCCGGACAGCTGGGACGATCGCGGTCGCTTGGATAGAACTGTGCTCTATCCGGACGACTGGGACGATCGTGAATAATCGGGGACGATCATATGAGAGCTACTCTCAGGCGACAGGGACGGCTGAGGCGATCGAAGCGTCTCAAATCTACCCCAGAATGCAGTATTATTGCCCAAAACATGTTGTCGGACACAGTTTACGACTGCGCTATTGACGTTCGAGACGACCGGGACAATCATATGAGAACCCAAATCGCTTGAGTCGTCCCGATCGTCTGAGTCGTTTGCAAAAAAATTTTGAAACGACCCGGACGACCGGGACGATTATATGAGAACCAGCCTTAACAGACTTCAAAATTTATAATATCAAAATTATGCCCAGCTCACGCTAGCTGTATAAAGCTAATTCCCCCTACGCTACAGCAGTATTGCCTCTGCTCTGCAAATAGAAAAGCATATTAAAGCTATTTAAGTTAATTACCTGCTGATACAAAGCGTCTTCCCCTTGACTGCCTCCAGGAATTAAACAAAACTTTCAACGCACGACGACTTCGAACCGCGGACGCCGCCATTTTGTTTTTAGTCCCAGACCCTTCTCTGTCTGAAACATTACAGTCCCGAGTCCTGGTTTCGAATCGCTTCCTATCGATCGTGTACCGCAGTTTTTTTGTGCAAACTGGTCCATTTGCTTTATAATGAATAGAGGGGTTAGTTTCTAAAGAAACTGTGGTGCTGCGCTCTGGGGGAGTGAAACACGAAAATTTGGTTTTATTTACTACGTTTATGAGGTAACAGTTTGTCAACCTAATGAGATTCAAAGCTGACGTTTCGAGCGCTGGCCCTTCGTCAGAGCGAATTAGATAAACAGATTAGGGCTTTAATATAAGACTTTCAAAACACAACTAAGCATTAGGACTAAGTCAAGTAAGTCAACCTCAAAATTAATAAAATCGAGCCCTTCTGTTCAAAAACTCTCCACTATCCATAAGCCAACTTAGTCGGGTTTCAATACTCAAAAGAGGATTTTTAAAATGTTTTTATTTTAAGAAATAAAAACCTAGATAGAAAATGGTTGACATTGCGCGTTTTCTTTTTTCTTTGGCGGCAAGCAATTTCTCCTTTGTCGCGCATATTCCTACTCCCTAGCCTATCCCTGAGGTGCGGAAAGTTTAACCCTTTCCCTCCCACATGCTCCCAGAGTCAGTTATGGTCTTATGGAGACATGTAGTGTGGTTCCAACCTTTCAGTCTGTTGATGAAATCCTATGGTGTGACCATTCAAATGAAACCTCTTATGCAGTACTTTTGCATGGTACCATTTGTTCTAACTTTTGAGTCTGTGGACGAAATCCTATGGTGTGACCATTCAAATGAAACCTCTTTGGCAGTACTTTTGCATGGTACCATTTGTTCTAACTTTTGAGTCTGTTGACGAAATCCTATGATGTGACCATTCAAATGAAACCTCTTTTGCAGTACTTTTGCATGGTACCATTTGTTTTTCAATACTTTACTAAATGAAATTTGTGATTTTTCTTGAATTTTGATTTTTGGTGCTATGGGAGTTCTCCGTAAAGAGCTAGCAGCGCGCTTTGAAAATGAGACTTACTAAATCAAGCCCGAGAACTTCTTGCGATCAGGGAGATAGTCTGTAACAAGCACAAGAGTTAAACATCTCGTGCGTATCCTTGAAAATCCACGCCCCTCTCATTACAAAGCCAACGCGCGATAAAGTCGGCAAGCAAGGCAAACCAGCAAAAACCTGAACTCACTTTTGCCCTTCCAATTTCTTTTTCGCTGGCTCTAATCCGCTCGGCTCATTTGCGTGGCTTAACCGCTCGCAAGAGAGTCTCGTGAGTGATCCGAATTTGTTTGCAATCTAAGAAATTACTTTTTAATGAGGTTTCATCACGCCTGTTTTTCACAAGTTAATTTTAGCTGTGTGTAAGTCCCAAAGGGCAATCTCTGAATTTCGCACCTATTGTTTTTATTTCGTTGTCGCGGTCACTGACTTCGCGTGTCCTAATGAACTTATTAGTGAGCGAGAAAAGTGTGAATAAAAAGCTTGAGTTCTTGAATTTATGTTCGCGTGTCTGTAACACAAGTTGGCAAGGCAACTTTTGGGAATTGTGTAACACTTTAGTAACACAGTTTTTTTTTTTCACTGAATGGCATTTTGTATAAAGTACTTCAAACAAGAACTCGGTGCCTAAAAAATTACGTTCTTAAAGAGCGAAAAAGCAAAATTAAACTCCATTGATTTGTTAGATCAGTTTTAATTTGACAATTTACAAAAGATGATTGAGTGTGACGAAGCATTGTTTCATAACATGCGAAAAACCGAGAGAAAAATTTGTCCGCACCAAATAACCAGAATGATAATTAGCTGAACACATCAGAATGTCAAATCCTATTTCACTCGTCCAATTACAAAAGAAGCCGGGATTATTTCTTAAGGACAAGTCTCCCAGCAGCGTTTGAAACCAAACAATTGAATGTTCTTGGTGTTGTTACCGCCGTGTTTATTTGCGCGCAAAGCGTGTTTCAAGTTAGCGTGTCATGATATTTCTTTGTGCTTCTTGCTTGAGCGCGCGCGCCGATGAAATTACCTCAACAGAGTTATTTGCTCCAATAAATTAAGCTGCTTCCCTGACTTTTAAATTATTGTGGCCACAGCGTTTCATTGTTGCACTTGCTTTATCTGAGCAGCATCAGCTGCGTCATAAGCCAGTTTTCAAAAAGTTTTAATTGGATGCTATTAATATTGTTAGCGATAAGGCACAAAACCGAAGAACCCAACGTTTTACACCTGTCTGTACCACGGGCGAAATCTTTTGCGCAGATTGTCCTGTGCTAAGTCGGCCCGCCCAATCAAAATCCCTTGAATACAGACTTTCAGAGCAATTAACGCCCAACAGTGAATTGTTAGTATGACACCTTTCGCACTTCAAAGCAGATTTGTATAAACTTGCTGTCTCGAGGGTCAATTAAGGCGATTGTTTATGCGACTAGCCAATCAATTTACACGTCGCACAAGAGAGATCTAGTTTTCTTTGTGAGCCACTGTTGGGCCAAACGCGGTAAAGAGGTGATACTTGTTATAAACCCACCGTGTTACTGACTTCTGGAGTGATCTTCTCGGAGCGTGACTAAGACTCGACGCAAGCAAAATTATGAACCAACAAGCGGACGACAATGAGAACCTATCCCCGAAAGCTGCAGCTTTCTCCATCGCCAGCTTGTTGACCAAGGATCTTCATGAAAATTCCATCACTGGTAAAACAAGTCCACCCTTAATGGATCACAAAGAGAAAGCAAATCGTTGGAACGGATGCCAAAATGATCTATCAACACACAAGGCTAAGCTCTGTGCACTTTCAAGGGAAGCATGCGAGGACTACTCCATCCAAAACATTTTGAACGCAGAACATCAAAGAGGTGACAAATGCGCTGACGGCATTAAACGTGAAACGGGGAAAAGCGGTTCAAACGTTGATCCTCTGCAGCAGTTTGCAGCTTGTTGTGACCTGGTTAGAAATCTAGACTCTTTAAACAACCCATCTTCGCTTTTTCCGCCGCAAATGAGACTTTTGGATGCGCAGCGCGAGGTGCAAGTGGCCATGCAACAAAGCGATCTTTGGTGGAAATTTTACGCTTGCGGTACAGAAATGGTCATTACTCGGACGGGAAGGTGAGAAAATGTTTTCGTTAAATACAATGCAAAACCATATTTTATCTAGTATTAAAGAGATACTGTTTCACTGGAACACAAGGGCGAACACTTTCGAACATGACTTTTTCAAAAGTCACTTTAAATGTTGATGAACCACTTAACATGAAAAACGAAACTGTCGAGATTCTTTATTACACGTTGCTTGAGACAACCGTGAAAATTATCCAAATTATCCAAAATGAAATGTTATTAAATTTGTAAGGAATTCCGCCACATTTTACTAAATTTTACACTTTTGAAGACGACGAGCGTAAAATTTCGCTCAAAGACAATGTCTTCTCCTCCCTTTCTTGTAAATTTTGTTGTTGCTGTTGAATCGCGAAAATATAAAGATACTTATTTTCGGAACGAGCGAATAAAACTTCAGTGGTTTTGGTGTAAATTCTCTAACCGCTTGCGAGAAACAACTTGCTGTCTTGAATTAACAAATTTATCCCAAGGAAAGAGCAGAGAACGAAAGATAAGAAAAGTTTTTCAAAGAAACGCCTTTTTCTATTCAAACTCTACCTTGCTGAAATTATCCTCGAATGTCTTTCAAATGCAAAGTAAAACTCACTCACTGAAGAATAATTGTCTTTTTGCATTTAATTCAGGCAACGATTATTTTCGCTGCGGGTAGCTCGGTTTTCTTAATTCGCGTTTCGATAATTGCACAAAACATCCGACCCAGCTAATCCTTTCCCAGAATTATAAAAAATAATATATCCGTTTAGCTCCTAAGTTATTTTCTGTCATTTCTTTTACGACTCGGCATGTCTGACCAGTTAGTGACGTCATGTTGAAGGATATTTTTTCATATCCACTCACGTTTTTGAAAGTTAAGAATGTGGTCGCGTGCCACTGGAGTTTCATTTTCTGTTTTGTGATACGCCCAGGTGTAAGAAACAAAACAAATCTCTTTTAGGTTTCTTTCAAACTGTTGATTTGCTTTCTCCGCATGTGCCTTTGATACAAGTCTCTTTCTTCATGACAATTTAATTGTGTTTAGGCGTTGTATGAAATTGGAACCAGCAAATATTGTGTTTATTACTAGTACAATCAAATCTTTTGAATCATTTGTGTGCGAAAATCTTAACTTCTTGCAGCACAAACTGCGGTCTATAACTAGACAATCCAGAAAATATTTGGGTGTGAATTTAGTGTGAATACATAAATAGCGTTTTGCACTTTATCAATACCGGCAAATGATTCCTGTTTTTTTAAAAACTAACAGAAGCGTTTATTAACAATGTACGTGCAAACTATGTTTTGTATTTAGTTTTAGATAAGGTTTTTAGAAACTTATCGCCGAAGATTACTGATCCACCTTAAATTTCCTGAACCATGTCTCGGTGTTATGCAAGTTGAGGACTTAAGTGTGATCTCAAATACATGTATCTTGAGGCTCTAAGAGATAGCTTATCGCTTCCAGGTGTGGTGTTATTAAAATTCAGGCTAGTTACTTTTAATATGCAAAAAATCCCAAATATAATGAAGATAAGTATTATTCACATGTGGGCACAAAGAGCTTTTTGATCGCTTATCTTGCCAAGCACCGGATCTGTTCTAAAAGTAATTCAATTGCATGTCCTCTTTGATCAATCACGTTTGAACAAAAGTTCCAATTCATCCTTAAGACCGATACTACAGACACGATGCCCTGAGGGTTTGCCATTTAAACTACAAAGCGAAGGTCTGAGCCTGGAAAGATTGTAAGATGGAACTGTTTTTACTGTGCTAACGCCATGATGCGTCTCGAAAAGTGGAACATCCTCTGTACATTTGGACACCAAGAGGGATAAAAAGAGAGCGGGGTTAAATCTCTTTGTTTAGATGAGTATTTTATTAGCGGAAGGACATGTTTTTCTTGCTTTTACCAAACTTTATCGTATTTTTTTGTCTATAGATAACGTCGAAGCTATAAATATTGTAGCTCACCATCACAGGAATGTACATGTTATTAGCAACATTTTCGTTTTGATAGGCTGTTTTCGAAGGAAAGTTCGGTTGTTCATCTCCTCGATCTGCAAATCATTGCAGCGAAGGAGTGTGGAAGGTGCAGATAGCAACAAAATCACAAAAGGAGAAAGGCATATGGAGCGGCAAAAGTAAACAACCACTTAAGGGTTAAGCGCAGATTGTGTTTCGCACGTGCCCCGCTTTTATGGGTGTGTCGCATTGTTTGTACCTCTGAAAATAATGAACGATGTTTTGCTTCCGCTAATGAGAGGAGAGATTCATTTAAATATATGACAGTGAACACCTCGCATGTGCCCTTAACATTACTTTTACTTAAACCATTGTGTTTTACATTCTTTGCAATTGTAACTCGAATTCTTATTCGTTTAGTCCCTCTGCGCGTCATGCGTAACCAAAGTGCTTGCGCGCTCACCCCTTTGGGAGGGGTCTTATCACCATTAGCATCATCATTAGGCTACACAAGCTGATAGGCTGCTAACAGCCCATAATCAACTTGCTTCAACAGAAGGTTCTGATCATGTAAGCGAATCACCTGCCCTATAGCTATTGCGGTGAATACACTTAGATCGTTTATTAAGAAGCAAACCCCACCGAGCTATCTGACACTTTGTCTATTTACTTTATCTTATCTGATGCTAAAATGATTGATTTCTTGCAGACGAATGTTCCCAACTCTTGCTCTGTCGTTTCTTGGCATGGATCCCAGACGGTACTACTCCGTTCACGTTGATATCGTTCCTGTTGATGGCTATGCTTACACTTTTGTCAACAATATGTGGCAAGTCAATGGAATGGCGAGCGAAATGCACGCATTACCTTACATACAGTCCTACCAAGCGGATGAGGTTGCCCACACTGGCCTGTACTGGATGAAAAACGGCGTAGATTTCAAAAAGGTTCGACTGACTAACCGAAGGGTTGGCCCATTCAAAGATGGCGAGGTAATGCGATTTCGCGATTACATCTAAAAAAATGTTTAATTAAACTTCAAAATTTAATTTCAAACGCGAAAGAAATCGTTTGTATTTTAATATTTTCACTCTATTTTGAGTTCCATGGTTTTTTGTAGCTTAAATTGGAGAGGAAGAAGGCTGTTTTCCAAGAACGCATTCTCCTTGTTTTGCGAAAAACCTGAAAAACACAAAGAATGTCGGGAATGGATCCTATTGCGCATGTGTTGATTACAGTTGCAATGTCTGACAAACTTAAGTGCGCTGAATACGCTCGCTTTTCCAGCTGTTTTTCATCTCCATAAACCAACACATCGAGAAGATCAAATGTTTCTAAGTTACTGTGATATAATTTCTCAGCGTGCATTAAGCCGCAGAAGATGTCATGGGGTATTAAGGGACTTCTTTGCGTTAGCGAGTTGGCGATTTTTGTAATTTTCCAATTGACCGAGCTCATAACTTATTCATGAATCGCTTTCATCGTCTTTTGTATTCATTCGTTACCTCGTGTTTCGGTTTTCATGCTTTTTGTGTTTTGTTACAAACTTAAACGACCAGCTAAACGATTTTCAGATATCACTCAGCGAATAGAAGCCCTCGATTTAAGATAGAAATCCTTCAAGTTATGCTAAATAAATTAACGAAAGCAAAGACGAAAGAAAATAAAACCTCAAATTATAAACCACGTTCACCAAGATTCTGACAATGCAAATTATCGAAAGGCAACACGCCAAACAAGAACTAAGAGCGAGAAACTAATTTATATTAATCTTAGCTCTTTGGGTGATTTTTAATTTGATCCGCGCCTTTCATTTATATTCATGTATTTCGGTATTTTCAATATGATATCTGAAAATTTTCATATTGAATTCTCTCAAAGCATCTACACAACAGCAAACTGCATTACATTGAAAAGAGATTTAAAGCCTGATGAAAATTTCTTAGCTTTTCTAATCTCTGTGTGCTTTTAATTATCGTTCACAGCTTCACCTTAGTCCAAACCGGAAATATCAACCAAGAATGCATGTGGTGGAAGAAACAGAGGAGGGAGTTAAGGTCGCATGTTCAACATACGTGTTTCCCGAAACTACCTTCATTGCTGTAACAACCTACCAAAACGAAGAGGTATAAATACTTAGAAAAGCTAAAACTATATGTTAAAAGTCAAGCATAGTTTCAATGCTTTTAATTCAAGTTCAACAGTAATATAATCACGTCAATATTCTTAGCTTTTAAAGTTTGTTGGAGTTAATGTATAACCTGTCACCAATTTTTACCTTTAAAACTCTCTGGTAAATAATAATTCTGTAGCAAATCGGTATAACAGAGAAAGTTATTCGATGCTATTAATTTCAACAAAGTATATTGCTGGGGATAAAACAGTGCGGAATGAAAAAAAAACCATTACATTTTGCCCTCGATTTTATGACGGCGCTGAATGCGTGGGTATGGAATATTTGAATCCGCAATTTAAAATAGTTAAGTCAGTTTTAATCTCTCTTAAATAGTTCGAAATTCGGTTTTAAATATGATACTCATATGACACAAATTCTGTTTGTTTGTTGTTGTTTCTTAGTTGATCCAGATGAAAATTGACCATAACCCTTTCGCCAAAGGATTTAGGGACAAAGGATCGAGGTGAGTAAATATTTAATTTTCACGATTTTTTTTTTCAGATAAAGTTTTGTAACTGCAGCCAGCTGACTGTTCGATACATGATTGATATTCACATCACATCTCTCGCAAAATCGCAAATCCGCGGAGAAAACGGAAAATATGTTTGTTTTATTTTATCTCGAATCATAACCACGATAATTTAAAGAAATATTTTTTTTAAATCAAATCGATCGATAACAGAGAAGACATTATGTATGAGTTTTAAGAAAGAAAAGAAAAGTGTAAATTAGTAATAAGTCAAATTCCCGTTAATTTTAATCCTTCAAGCCGTCAATATATAAGCAAAATAGGGGCTCAAATATAAAGAAAAATTCTACCCTACTTCAGTACCTGTTTTAGCTCGATACAACTAACAAACGTTCTGTTGAATTAAGCATTATACGCACACAAAAGGGTTTTAAAAACGTTCTTCTGATTGTATTTGATTTTCTCCACAAACCAGCTTAGCTTGAACATCGGAGCTTGAAGATCTTCAACGTTTTTTCCTGCCTTTATATAACAGAAAAAATATTTTCTATAATATTGGCCGGAATTGTTTTTCAAAAAGCTACGTTTGTTTGATTTCAATTTAATTAACCAGAAAACTATTAAGCATCCAGACATTATATATACAAAAATGAATGAAAAAAGATTCTTCGTCTTTAAAAAACACGAATCACAATACAAGAAATTAGTGTATTCACTCACGTTCTTCCATCTAACGCTGGTTTAGAAAAATACTGTCCAGTAATTGAAAGTTTGAGTGATTTCCAGAGAGGAAGCATTGACACGAGTCTTTAGGCAAACTATTTCTTACCTTTCCATTATGAGATGTGTCTCTTGGCGAAATATGTCAAATGTGAAATGAACGCCATACTGCTTAAGATATAATACTGTTATCAGAGGCTATAAATATACTTTCTTAAGATTAACGATACTTTACAATTTCGGTTTTAAAGCATATAGCTTCTACATTATGTAATTTAAAACTGAACTTTTTTCAATTTGCATACACATTTAAAACTTTGTCAAATTCATTTGAACTGACAATATGACAAGAAATAACGATAAAAACAATGAAACGTGCGTTCAAGCATTGTTTTCTCAAAAGGTTCTTTATTTTCCAATGCTTTATGAAATTTAAAACGTTGAAGTAAAGGACAGGAAAACTCAAAGCTTTTACGAATCGTACTTCATTGGCGGTCATCTTTTCAAAACATCTTTCAGTTTTGAAATGAGCTGTTTTCAACGCCCGTTTATACCATGAATCCATTTTTGCATATACCACGTGGTTAAAAGTGCTTGAAAAATACAAGGAAATAATTTCAGACACAATCGCGAATGAGGTGTTAAAACACTTGTTTTTTTGTCTTTTCAAATTTTGCCATTAAAATTTGAAGTCGGCAGTCTCCAGCAACCCTCATCTCCAAGTGTGTACGAAGACTGAAACGCCGACGGTTGTTTCCTTTCTTACAAATCACTGTATGAGGTGTAAAGACAGCAATGAGATCTTAGAGATATTTATACAAAAGACAGGAAGTTAAAACGAACAACTTGAAGGCAACAGCTTAATTGTCCTGTAACTGAGTGTATAATAACATAGCACTTCAGATGAACTTGAAGCGGGTGTTTTTTCAACACCCACCTCCAATGTGGCGTTTTTAAGAGATGACACATTTCTTCGCTGATCCGTTTAAATTACTTGCTCTTACCTTGGTTGAAGCCGAGAGGGTCTGATTAAAATGATACACTCTCTAAGCTTTCAATTAATTCGTGATGTTCAGAGTTTAAGTCCGCTATTCACTTCAGATCACTTCAAGAGTGGATACTTCAGCTCAACAACAGTTTTTTGCTCTCTAGACACAAAGCGAGCTAATTAATGATCGATATTTCTGTCATAGAGATGATCATGGAGGCTAATTTGATTTTGTTTTATTCTTTCGCAAAAATGTGTCCGCAGGTCGTTTGGCGAGCTTCAACGTTAAAATTAAACTAGCATACTAACTTTAAACCAATGAAGCATATAACTTGCACCATAGGTTTGTTCGCCGTATGACTGATGTATTTAGAATGCGTAGTTATTGTTATAGTTTAAAAACACGTCTATAGAAGTTCGTATTCAGGAACATTTGGTGCTGTTTTAAGGTCTGCATCTTATTCATTGTCGAATATATTGAAATTTTACTTGCCCCGTGCCACGTGGATGATTGTCCAGAACTAACATGCGTGGAACTTATAACTTGAAAAGAATACTGATTTACATTTTTGTGGCTTCTTGTGTAACAAAACCCATGAATATAACCGAAAGTTAAGTGAAATGGAAAAAGTATATGTGATAAAATACTTACGGTTGCAGAAATATCGAGACCTTATTTGCAGCAACCTCTATTGTAAATCAAATTTTGTACCCGTTTAGACTTATCAGGCTCTATATACTGCACTCTCAAACAGTATCACTTTCAATCTTCTTTTTTTTTAATTTCATGCGTGTGTTAATGGCATAACCAAAATGCTACACAAAGCTTAGCTTTGAACGATTTTAAATGATAAAAAGAGAGCTAATTTTGTTAGCTGGAGTGTCTTTTCGATCTTATAATTAGATAATCTCTATCTTGAGGTCATTTATGGCATCTAATGAAATACTAAACATAAATAAACTATTTCACGACAGCATGTCCGAATTTTTTCGAGAATATATTAAGATCAGGTTCTGCTTACATACCTGCTGAGTTTATAGTAAAGTAGCATTAAGAAATTCGCCATAAAAGTTACGTTTACTGTGGAGGTTGTAACAATAGATTCCTTTGTATTCGCCGCGTGGCGCGTGCCGGGCGCACGCCATTATTTTTCTTTTGCCTTAAAAAACAAAAGGGATTGAAGTTTTATGCTTTGCTTTAAATAAAGCCCTTGTAAGGATGAGCAAAATAATAATAATAAAAAAAACACGCGAAACAAGTAAAGAAGATCAATAGCTAAAACCCCGAGTAGCTTTTTGCGTCATATTCAGCTATTAAGATGTAAACAAGATTTGCGCCTAAAATTTACTTCCATTTTACTGTAGTCTAAGAGTCAAAATTTGGATTTAACAAAAGGGTATTAGAGATTCATTGTCATGTACAAGTTTGATTCTCTTTCTAACTGTCAAAGAGTTCAATTTAGAGTGAAGGGAGTATCTGTGGATTAATTTCCACCACAAGAAACTGTTTATTGGTTGTCCCTCGTGTCGCGTGCCACGAGGGTGAACGAACCAATTAAATCACATCTCAAACTCTTAACAACTTCTCCAACATTTTAAAATAAATTCTAGAACTTTGAGGAAATCTCCGAGCAACATGATTTTCCTTATATATAAGGGATTAATAAATTTAAGCACTAAGCAACGAAACAGGCAGAATAAATAACAAAAACCGGCTTTACATCAAGTAGAAACAGCAAAATTTGTTGTGTTATGTCTTCTAAATAAAACAGAATTGTTCGAGGAGCTAAACCATTAATTAAGTCTTTTCACACTTTTTTTTACAGAAACGTGTTTTGAGCTATGGGCTGCAGCAACCATTCTTTATATTGTACAGTTCTTCTTCAGTTTTATTTATTTTCAGAGAACGGCAATGCTTACCTTAGGAAGGCTGCATTGATTCAAATTTAATTCCCTCTTCACATTACAGAGGAGATATCACAGTTTAGGATCACTTAGACACGAATGTTTGTCGTTTATAGTCCAAGGTCTAGTCTCGGAAAAAACTAAGTTTTGAGCAACTTATTATTGGTATTTTCAGTTCGCATATGCACTTCAAGATAGGATAATGGTCTAAATTCAAAGACATCTTATCATTATATCATACATATGCAATTATGGTTTATTTAATTATACTGTTATTGATTTCCAAACATTTTAGATATATTACTTCTCTGAATTTTTTCCCAGCAACGTTATATTTTGCAGATTTCTCTAAAGGTTTTCACGATTTCTGCCTTCTATTCCTCCAATTCTATTCAATATATCATATAAATTCATTCCATTCTCTAAATAATCGAAAGTTTGTATCGCTGAAAAAGTGTTTCCAGAGTACATAGGCGTACGGGCCGGGGGGGCTGGGGGGGCTGCAGCCCCCCCAAATTTTGGGCAACTCAGATTTTTTGGGCAGCAAGAGAAATTTGGGCAAAGCCAGTTTTTAAAGAAGTTTGCATGTTTTTTTTTCGAAGAGATATTTTTTATTTTAACCTGAAGTCGGCGTTGTAAAAGCCCTGCTCACACTGTCTTGAGACAAAGGTCTACTCTGAGAGCAGAGCCTTATTGACTGCCATTTGTGCCTTGGAGTTCAGTTCTCTTCGGACTGTGTGTGCTGAAAGTAATCCTGAGAAATAGTTTGTGTCGATATCATCAGGGGAAGACGGTCGACGTCATCTCCGCTCGTAGCATGCTGACATGACCATTCAGACCCTACGCCAGTGTCGGAGTAAAGAAAGTGTCAACAGCGCATGGCAGATAGCAACAGCAATGGATCTCAAAATGAAGAAGTGGCTGACCAATTCTCAGTTTGACTTACGAGAAGCCAGGGCACCCAGACAAACGCCATCGCGCCGCCTTCAAGCCCTTGTAGGTGAACACGCGTAAAGACAAACGCAGCTTTACACCGGAATCGCACCACCGTATTAACACTTACTATGCGTCAATCGACAAGGTGCTGTCCGAGCTTGAGCTCAGGTTGAGCGGAAATGACCAGGAAATACTTTGTGCTTTGGAAAATCACTGTTACAGTGAAACACCTGATAAAAAAGCTTCCCCAGGGTTGCTAAATTTTACAAAATCGACGGCGAGATTCTGGAAGCCGAGCAGAAAATGTACGGGAGTTTTCGTCGTGTGCGCGGATTAGGCTACATGACTGTTTCAGAAATGATGGAGACAATACACGAGAATGATGTATTTGATATGTTTCCAGAGTTTTCTAATGTGGTACATATCCTTGCAGTGATACCTGCTACATCGTGTTCTGCAGAACGATCATTCAGTGCGTTGGGCAGATTGAAAACTTCCCTCCGCAGCACCATGGGGCAACAACGTGTCAGTAACATCGCACTTATTAACATTGAAAGGGCATATGCCAACTCTGTAGTGAACAATGATATGGATCCGTATCATTGATATCTTCGACCGTCGAAATGGCAGAGACAGCTATTTCTTTTAACGTGTTTTATGAGTTCATATGATAGATTCATATGTAAGAATATTTTCACTTCACATGTAGGCCTATGTTAGTGTATCGTATAACCCTCTTTTCGTTTCAACTGTTTCCTAAAAATTTGGGCAACTTGCGAGAATATTTTGGGCAAACGGTTCATAGCCCCCCCTGGCAAAAAATTGCCCGTACGCCTATGTAATTTGAACAAGTGTCCTCGTGTATTATTTTAAAAGTTAAATTTATCAATTCATACTTGATGACTGGCTTGTGCGACTAATACCTTCATGATACCCCTGGGGCTAAGTTTTACAACTTGAAGTTTGTTATGAAAACATCCACTTTTTTCAGACCAATTTTGGTGATGTTTACTTCAACAAAAATCGTGACAAAGAGCAATGCCATATTTGAACTATTCTCTTAACCCACCGTTCTCTTGAACTAACATTCGCTGACGTGTTGCTATTTCAGTTTAATACTAGATATCATCAGGGCCATAGGGCCGTGGCCAGAAAAAAATTAAGGACTGAGGCAATATCTATGGATAAATTGCCCGACTAGCTATTTAGGGTCTTTATGATGACTACGTTTAAACAAAACACTGGGATCATGACTGAGGCAAGTGCCTCGGTTTGCCCCATACTGGCTACGACCCTGATCATAGTATTCAAAATAAGCTGTTGAGCAGTACTTTCATGGTGGGGCGACACCCCGGCATTCGTTCGTTGAAATTTCTCGCAACAGTAGCGATTTATTTAGTGATTTTTTCTTTGTTTAGTTACTTTTTAAAGACAAAGCACTGGTTTGAGTCCTCGTGTGGCTTTAAAGTTTCCATTAACTCATTTAAGAATGTAGGACGAGGTTCGCTTTCGTAGACTGGGTACATTCAACTGCATGGGGTATGATATCACGATGAATCACGCTCGATTAAAACACATGGCTTGATTTTAATGAGATTAAAAACTATAAAATATGAATTAAAGGAAAGTATGCTACAAAAACAACTGCATCAAAATGCGCTCTAAAACTTTGCTCATACTGCTGGGCGAGAAAAGTGTGTCACTTCCTTTGTCCTGGGAAGTAAACAGTTGTTTTTGCACAAAAATGTTAGAAATTATACAGCCAGCATTTAAAGTAGGAAAAAGGACACCACGTTTATACTTTAGGGGTATTTTGTTTTCTGTTTGTTTATCCTCGTGTCGCGTGCCACCAAAACAACTAATTAATGTTAATCTTTCGTAAAATAACTCGCAGCGAGACTCCTACCGGAGTAAATATCGCTATTGTGGTACGAACGTGCGCCGTGTTTAAGCGTCAAGCTGTGCTACTGTTGTGTATTATATGAACTACATTTGGGCATGTGGTAATATTTGCTGGGCACGTGTAAGTGACCAGAGAAACTGTTTCACGAGAGACAATGTTGAACCTTCTTTAATTGGAAGGTTTCATTTTGCAGCGGCATGATAAGGATGTACCTTGAACAAACATTTACATTAGAAATAACTTTGCGAGATGAATGGGACATGATAAGACAGTCATGCAGTTACTAGACAATATTTTACCACTGCAAAGTCAATGGAGATCAGAATTCCTCAACGAGGCGCACGCAAAATTATTTCTCCGATTTGAAACATCCAACTTGATTAAACAGTTTATTAACGAGTTTTCCATAGAAGAAATTAATGTTCCAAGATTGAAGCTTTTAGTGAAATGTTTTAGATAGCATACGTAATAGCCTTGCAGCTGAAAAGATTCTAATGTGTAAACTATTTTTTTCTCTCTTTTAGGCGAAGATACGCTCCCTATGAACAGAGAGAGGACATTCCAGATAGTTCCCAGTCTCCTTTGAGCGGACTTTGCTTATCGCCCGCAAGAAATTTGGACAGAACAGTGGACTCCACACAAGCCGCTCTTCCACCTCATTTAAAACTACACAATGTGTCACACTATTGAAGAAGAAATCCCGTGTCGCAGCCTGATAATGTATGACATGTTTCAAACGCCAGAGAAATAAAACTAACAATGACGAAATAGTGATCGTCCATATGATGATTCAAGTTGTCGATGAAATCAAAGTTAAGTTTATTAAATAAAAATAAATATTAGAGAATAAGGGTTTTGAAAAAAAATACCAAACAAAAAATGAAATCAAAGAACATTGAAAGTTGTGTTAAAAGTTTAAGAAATTTGTAAATAGCTGTTTGTTTATCGACATTGAAAAATGTGACTACGGTTTGGTTGTTGTTGCTGCTGTTTGCAGAATGAGAATATCAGTAAATAAAACTGAGATTGTACAAGTTGAAATGTCTAAGTCATCGATTCAACTGGGGGATGGTATATTTTACAGATTTTAAACCGCCAGTTCTATAAGGCTGCCACGTTTCCCACAAACGCAAAATCGAAGGGTTTAGTGCAGGATGGGTGGAAGAAAAAATGGAAAAGAAAAACAAGTTCCAAACTTGCTTAGTTTTGGCACCCACTGCATGCAGAAATTCAACCTAGCGTGTGGCGACTGCACTCCTGTTAGCTAGCAGATACCATTTGAGCCTTCATGCATTGATAAGTGTCCATTAGTTGCAGGTTAGCCTTAACAAAGGCAAGACATTTAGCAGTGTAGTGAGGTGTATGCCCGAAACAATCCGTTTCCATTTGAAAACGGCGTTTTCGACACGAAAACGCATCAAACGTTTTCCCTTTCGTTCAGGCAAACCCAGAATGTTTCTCTGCGTTTATGCCCATCGGCCATCGACCCCATTAATCCGGCGTTTTCGACTACCGAAAATGGATCTTTTTTTAAGGCTGCGACTGACGTCAGCGTTTTAGAAAAAATCCATTTCCGCCATCCACACTTAAACAAGTGGTGGAACCAGGGGGAGGGTCGGGGGGATCCGGACCCCCCTTTCAGACATGTGTCTCCCTTGTGGTTCATAAAAATAATAGAATAAAATTGTTTTATACGTAGTTGTTTCACTTCCACCAATTGACTGATTATCAATTTTTTGACTTAACAAACGCTTTTCGAGTTTCAGGAATGATGGAATTGGCGTTTCAGAGGGTAAAATCGGAAAAATTTTACGGGGAGGCATGCACCAGGACCCCCCTACCCCCCCCCCCCCCCCCCCCTTCAGAAATTCCTAGATCCGCCCCCTGTAAAAGGAAAAGCGGCGCCGGTGTCGAAACTACCGTATTAATGTGAACAGGCCTAAATGAATAAAACTTTATGCGTTTTCAAGCGAAAGCGCATTAGTGTGAACGGGGTTAGAGACAACTATCAGTGGATTCTGTATTTGATTGTGACGTTTCTTTTAATTAATGACATTCAAAGAAGTTTGTTTACAAAGCTAAAGCAGTTGCAACACATACTAATCTCTTCTGAGAGGAAATGCTTCTTCTGTCACGCCATCCTTTGTGATGACGCTGATGATAACTGCATCACCTGTGTAAATATCTCGCTCAGCAGCAGCAGTGAAAACATCTTTCACCAAAAACACTGCTTTATCTTTTGTCAACGGTACTTCTGTTACTCCTTGTTGGTTCTTAAATCCAATCTAATTAAAAAAAAAAAAACGATTCAAAACTTAGTTCCACTTTATTGTTGTTGTTGTTGAAGAGTGGGTATTGTATTAGGCCTGCCTGCCCTGCCAAGCATACAATTTGTATTTGCTAACTATTGAAAAAAAATAATAATAACAGCACCACAAAAACCGGCTGCTCAATAGCGTTTATATGAATGGTCACATCACAGATGTCAAAAGCTAGAACCTCATTACCCGATGCAAAAGTAGCTTTGGTTCTTTCAAAATTATTTCTGCCTTTCAACTTTGGCTCGTTCCAAACAGCGAGAATGCACAGCATACCTGATTGTCGAGAAGTGGTTGCAGAAGGGCTGATGCAGAGCCTCCGGCTCGGTATGTCTCTCTCTCGTATGACCCCACTGGATCAAAGCTGTACACACATCCCTTGCCTTGTGACGACAAACAAAAGACAGATGACAGAGTGGTTTTCAATTGAATGATGAAAGTTAACAAATTGACGTCAGTTTTTTATGCGTCTGTCCTCTTATTGATGATAAATTTCGTCATAACATTGTCAAAGTGCTGTGGATCCACGAGCCACAGGCGAGTGGATCCACAGCAAACTTGTATTATGTTTCCCTAATAGTTTGTGCATACCCATTTATTCAATCATGTGGAGAGAGACATTTTGCAGTAATGATGATGATGATGGTGGCAATACAAGAAAGTCGCGAAGAAGCTTTGATGGTAAAACAGAGACAGTTTTATGAAAAGCATGAATTGGTTTCCCTAAGGAGATCAAGGTTAGCTTTACCAATTTACATGACAATCTAGTCACAACTTGTAGTTAAAAAGCACAGTTATAAATAAAAAGGAAAGACTTCCTGTTCCAGCAAATGAATGCTAAATTACGCCACAGCAGTTACCTTCATTGTCTATTCCAGCCAGAATATTGTTTGTGTAGTAAGGGAAAAATCGACGATAGTACAATACAGTAGACAACATTTGAGCAATAGCTGGACAGCTAAGAAAGGAAGTGAAATAAAAAAACTTTAAAACCCACTCAAGAATTTGATTATTAATGTTCTAAATATAAAAATACACTTTACACTAGCTAGGTAACCTCCAACACTGGCATCTTTAGGACTCTTCATGTAATCTTTCTTTCCATGTGAAAATCTGTTTAACAAAGCCAACAAATATGTTCACCAACCACAGGCTATTTATAAGTTTTTGCAAAATAAAATTGGGCCTTGTTGACATCAAAATTGAATTCTAACTCAGCCACTCAGTTGTGTTCTCTTTTGAATTAAAAACTTGTATGTGACCTACACTCAAGGCAGAAGTCAGTTAAAATAGGCCATTTCCGAGTTGCTTTTTGTCTCAATATCAAAGCGAGGCTTGGTGCACAACCTTTCATATGAAAATTAATTTTCATTCACATGTAAATAAAACTAATTTTCACATGAAAGGTTGTGCACCAAGCCTCACTCTATATCTGATAATGAGACAAAAAGCAACTCGGAAATGGCCTATTCCAAGACTGTCAGCAATGATTGGCTCTTAAGCGCATGACGAGTCCTAAGGATGTCTGTGTGGGAGGCTATTTGCTAGGCAGCCTTACCTCATTTTACTTCCATGTTCATGTTCATACATCTAAAACAAATACATGGAAACTTTAGAACATTAATACTTAGTGTCATATCATCAGATACCAAACAGACACTAACCAACACTTTCAGGGGTTTAAGAAAGAGGGAGACAGTTAGTGGTTACACTTAAGGACGTTCGCGCTAATTGTTTATGCGCATCCTTACTGCGCACGCAATTCATCTCACAACGCCATGGTACGTCATGCATGAGCGCGCGCAAGAGAAGAAATCTAAGCACATAAGGACTGGTAGCCGTTGTGTTAACTTTGCTTAGATTTTAACTCACTTGGATGGTCGGCGACCCCCAATTTTTTTTTAATAGATAATTTTCTTTGCCACTTCTCGACAGATTGTGAAAAAATGAACAAAAAATCAATGTAGGAAGTTTAATTTTTTTCCATTTTTCTACCCGCACGACATCGAATCCTGCCAATTTGCGGCTGTCAGAGTTTGCAAATGCTCTTGTTTAAAGATTAAATTTACTGTAAAAAACGTCACCAGTTGAATGAATTTGCTGAACAGACCTACTTGCATAAAATTTGGGAAAGGAAGTTGCATTTTAGAGATTTATTTGCAATATTTTTAGATTAACAGACATTGGGGTCTCATCCTGTAAGGAAGACCAATTTTTCAAAATTAGGGTTGCCTTTCGGATATCTTATCTCGGAAACGAAGTCGGTGACCCCCTCATTTTTTTTGCATTTCTGACACGAACAACTCATAACCTAGCTGTAGGAAAAGTTTTATAAAAAAATCAATGTTAGAAGATTTTCGCGCGAACGTCCTTAAGTGGTCCCAAAAGCAGCTTCTGCTAGGCAGTCAGACAAATAAAATATTACTAGATGTCCTGTATTATTATCCAAGTCAGAGTAGTCCTGACTGATGTTTCAAAAATGTGAGCAGATGTCATGGGAATAGGAACAAAGCAAACACAAACTACCAATACTGAGATCCTACATGTAGTATTGGTGTTATAAGATGAAGTAAGTATATATCTTTCTGCAGTGAACTTGAAGTGTTTACCTGAAGTCTTGCTGTTATAAGTTTGGTAAGCGTGAGACAATCACCATGGAAACCAACACATCCAAGGACTGTGGAGCTGGTTCTAAATAGACAAAGTAAGGGAATGTGAATTAAAATAGCATCATATCAAGGACTGTGGAGCTGGTTCTAAATGGACAAAGTAAGGGAATGTGAATTAAAATAGCATAACATCAAGACTGTGGCCTTGGCTCTAACGGCAAATAAAGCTCCATTTCTATGAGTCAGCAGCAGCAGCAGCTGAAGAAGAAGAAGAAGAAGAAGAAGAAGAAGAAGAAGAAGGAAGAGGAGGAGGGAGGAAGAGGAGAAGGGAGGAAGAGGAGAAGAAGAAGACAATGTACTGTATTATTTCAGAAACCCAAGGAAAAATAAATGCCTTAAACACCGGTGTATAAGCCGCACTTGTAGATAGGCCACAGCCCGAGTTTTGAAGCTCAAATTTTAGAAAAAAAAAGTTTTTTAAAATAACAAGTTGAACGCAAGTATAGGTAATCACACGGTTTTCTCATTCAATTTGGGATTAATTTGCACGAGTGAGTTTTTCAAAAAGCTCAAATTGCATGAGCCGCTTCGGCGAGTGCAATTTGAGCTTTTTGAAAAACTCACAAGTGCAAATTAATCCCAAATTGAATGAGAAAACCGTATGATTACTTATTAATAATTATACATGAAAAAAATTGCACCCATCTTTGTTTGAAAAATTTTTTTGAAATTTTTTTTCTTTCTTTTTTAGCAAAAAAAAGAAAAATTTTTTTTTTAGATTTGTAATTTGCACTGGTGTTACACTTTTTGCATCGGTGTTACACGTTTTGCACTGGTGTTACACTTGAACTGCACTGCTGTTAGCCAATCAGAATCAAGTAATTTTTTCATGTATATTATTAGTCAGAGAATTGGCTCCACAAAACATGAGCTAGACTTTGCTTCTATCCATCAAATCACCGTGTATTGAAAAAAAAAACACAGTTTCAGCATTTTTCAGCGCAGCTATGTTCGTTTGCCTGCCCTTCATTCAGGCCAAAACAAGCTTGGTAACCCTGCAAATTTCTTGAGCGCATGTTTTTATTTAGCCTGGTTACTAAGGTTAACCAAGATGGCCGCTTGTTTACAGACTCTTCTTCATTCGTCTTCATTCGTCTTCAAGATGGCCGCTTGTTTACAGACTCTTTTCTTCTTTCGTCTTTTGGTGTTCCTTCATCACTAAAAGCTTCGAAATGTCTTCCAAAGATAGTGAGCACTGTTTTAACACAGGTATTTCGACACTTTGAGGCTAAATTTTACAATTAACAAACACAACACTTGCATTCGTGCGTTACGATAACCTTTTGCAGATGTTCCCATAGATAAGCCGCACCCTCAATTTTAAGCAAACATTTTGGGCAAAAAAGTGCGGCTTATACACCGGTGTTTACGGTAGAAGATAACACAGATGCATGGAGATACCACATTTCTCTTCAAGAAGAGAAATAACTATTTTGCCGGCACGGACCAGAGGACTGGGTCTGCGTAAGGGGAATTATGGGTATGTTCCTGATTTATGTATAGTTGTATGTTACAAATTTGAATGATTCTAGGTCAGCAATTGCTCGAACACCAAAGTTTTTATAATATAAATGTTGAGATATTCACTTGTAGTAATTATTAGTTTCCGTGTTACTCTGCCCCAGAGTTAGCGGCACTGCAGCTGATTTCAGCATGTGGGGGTATATGTTCCCTTTTTTCCACAAAGTGGTTTCGGGGTTTTGTATCTTGCGGTGTTACAGTTGTACTTAGGTACTTTTATGAATATCAGTCTTTTGTGATAACGAGTATTGAAATTAAGTGTACGCTGATAAGTTGATGAAAGTTTTGCAATAAACTGGCTATGAGGTCCTTGCTGACCTACAGGTCACTGTATCTACACAGGGTTAGTGAAGGCAAAATGTATTGTTTTGCTTATTGTATAAATGACTCCAATTACAAAGTGTGAAGCAATTTTCTGTAGATTTTCAGAAGATCTTAGAGGATCACGATTCTAGGATCCTGATGCCAAATTTCACTAAGGTAATCTGTTGATGAGTGCTTGAAAACAACAGTAATATTAACATTGCACAAATTTTTAGCTGTAGCCAACATCCACTTCATCTTGACATTAAAAATAAACTCACAATTTGTGTGTCTTTGGACTGTCTCTGGTGTGAATGGCAAATCCTTGGCTTAATCGTGTATCTGAAGCGATGACTGAAAAGTCTTCCCCTGCGATAGCAATGACAGTCCTACAACAAGGAAACAAGGCAACATACAATCATAAATGGTACTAAACCATTTTGTTTAGGAACATTAAACCCATCCACTTCTGGAGTCAAACCTAAGGTCATTTCGTGTGCTTTATTTATGATGACTCTGTGGATGAAACCCATACTGCACCTGTCAAAAACATTACACTGCCATCATTCATAACTATGGCAACAAAACATTGTACCCATGAAAACAGAAACTGACAAAATGGATCGAAATCCACCAATCACAACCCACAAACAGTACCTTTTGTCCATTTTGCGTAAAACGTTGTTTCCTGAGATGTTCGTTTTGATATTTGAGACAGTAATCTATACCTGCAAACTCACACACATTTAGGGTGAGTCACATGCCTGCAGATCGAAAACATCGATCACACACATACAGGACAATTTCTTACACCTGACTCACATTTCTGGACTACTTGTTCATTAACCATTAACATGAAAAATTGAATTCAATTTCCACCCAAAATAGTCCAGTGAATGGTGCTAAATGTCGCATTTGAGTCTTAAATAACAAGCTAAAAAGTCATAAGTGTGATCTCAGGAAGATCGCGCTGAGATTTCAAGCTTAGCACCATGATATTCTGCAAACTTTCAGAAATTATCGGAACATCTTCAGGAATCTTCGTTGGAACATCTTCAGTTATGCTTGGAAGTCATCGGAAATTTTTTGGAAATTCAGGTAGTATGGATACAAAAATCTCACACATTTGACTTAGGAAAAGTTTGCAAGTATATTAATCCCCTGCAGCGCTCTCACATTAGTAGACAACGTAAACGGTGAAGTTGGCAGAAACAACCAAGTCCAAAGGGGTCGTGGTGAAAATTAGAGTGAACTATAAAGGGGCAAATCATTGCCTGTAGGCGGAAAAATCACTGGCTGCAAGGGCTGCATGTGGTCATGGTTTATGCCAAAGATATTTGGCGTGGATCTGTGCCTTTTTCAATATTATCCTTTAGGATCTTCACTTGGCTTATCTTTGGCTTGCACTTTGGCTTTCTTTATACATTGTAAATGTCACCCGATCAAAGTTGAAGCAGAGCAGCCCAAGATTTCAAAGACTTGCATTGTGATGAAAAAGCAAAAATGGTAACAGTAAAAAGAGGAATTTTGATAATTAAGTTTAAGATTAACTAATCAAACCATGGCCACAGCACATGTTGGAATCTTTTGCTGACTCATGTACAACAATGTCAAATAACACAAAATTAAACCTGTTAAACCAGCATCACTTACCCTCCATTGAAAGCGTAAGGGCTGAAATAATGCTGAATAGGTCCTGCACTACTTTGAGCTTCTAGTCCTTGCATAATGGTAAATATTATCTTGAAAACTTGGGTAAAACTCGTTTATGACAGTCTCTTTTTCACTTATTCACCATTGTATCCCATGATCCTCCTCGGTGTTATAACTGGTCAGCGGTTCATTTGCCGACATTATATTCGCCATATATGAAGTACCTACCTTTCCCGCCATCTTGATTTTCTAGCTTTCAAAATGGTGAGCATTTTCGTTTTTGACGCATTTTGTTCGTTTTTGTCGATGCAAGCTTACATATATTACCATTTTATCTAGCTCTTCTACTCATTCTTCAAGTCCCTAGTTGGAAAAGAAGTTATCGTAGAGCTAAAAAATGACCTCAGGTATGAGTACAAAAAACGTTTTGATTAAGTTCTGATCTGTTTACAGCATGTGAATTAGTTTTCATAAGCAGTTCTCTAAACGTATAAAATGCAAGGGTTGATCTTGCAAATCATTTGCCTTTAGGCCCCGGCCAAGGTGATTCTTTATGCAACACCAAACACACATGTGGGTGGCTCCTCCTAAAATGTTCTGCAATTCGTATAGGATTTAATATGGCCGAAACCAATTGTGGAATTGCACGCATTTTGGGCATCCTACTGATGAACAGTTACGACACAGATATATATATATATATATATATATTCGATGAAAGTTCAGTAGAATAGATTTCAAAAGCGCTCAACTCTAATTCATTAGAGGAGCAAAGACAAATTTCATTGAATGCAGATCAGACTTCAGAAGATATTCATTTGTTTAATGCTACAGCACTGTTTCGTATGGTCATTCGTTAAAATTGCCTGATGAGTGTGGTCATCTTTTGACCATACGAAACAGTGCTGTAGCATTAAACGAATGAATATCTTCTGAAGTCTGATCTGCATTCAATGAAATTTATATATATATATATATATATATATATAATGTTTCAAAAACATCCTTTGTCTGGATCTTTCTTCCAAAATGTTAATTATATTCTTCAAAATATGGAAATAAAGACAATAAAGTCCTTGCCGATATTTCGTCTTTATTATAAAAGACTTCGTCAGGGCAACTGACTAAGCGTGACCGACCGTTACAAAATATACATCAAGTAGCGTAAGACGCGAGACGAGACATGTATAGCAACCTTGCACGCGCTAAGCGCGCGCTACAAAATTAAAGCTATGTAATGTGTATATCTAAATTAAAACAAGTCCCTTCGAGGGTTTCTGCTGCAAAAAAAGTCATCGCTATTTAACCCCGAAGGGATAATAGTTCGAAGGCGATAAGCCCACTGTGCCTCTCTTTCCCTAAGCGTTTCCTCCGTAGTGCATTTATCAATTAGCTGAATCCTGATATTACTTAAACCTTGATGATCAGCCTGATTAAAATGCCTATAGATACAATCATCCTTAATCTTACCATCAGCATTAAGCTTGTTGTGATTTACCAATCTAGACTTATGGTTGTTAAACCTAATTCTAAATTTAGTGATGGTAGATCCTACATATTGCATTTCGCAAACGGTGCATGAAAGAAGATAGACTACATGACTAGAATTACAATCCATGCTAGAATTAATTACATAATTTCTACCCGTAACTCCACTCTTGAAATTAGTTCCTAAGACAAGGAAATCACAAACCCTACATCTACTAACTCCACACTTAAAGCAGCCCCTTTTAATATCCAAAGACCCTAATGCCGAATGAACTAAAATATCCTTTAAACATTTAGGCCGCCTAAATGCCACCATGGGCACATGTTCTATAGCTCCCCGACAACGCCTAGAAGACTGCAAGACGGGATGTAGTTTATGCAATATTTCCCCGATGTTCGGAAGTGCCGGATGAAATGTCACTACAAAAGGAAGTCGTTTATTACTACTAGGCCCTTTATCTTTAAGAGTGTCCCTCCTAGGAATCCTGCGCGCCCTAGCAATTTCACTTTCCACAAAATGCTTGTTATAACCCCTTCTAACCAAATACCCACACAGTTCCCCCGCCCGTTTATCGAAAAAAGCATCTTTAGAACAGATACGGCGAATTCTTAGAGCCTGTCCAAAGGGAATACCCTTCTTACATGAGTGTGGATGACAAGAGGTGTGGAACAAATACTGGTGTTTATCCGTGGGCTTGCTATACAAATCCGTAGAAATTACCCCATTATCAAGCAAGACGTTAACATCAAGAAAATTAACCTGTTTAAAAGACCAATCAAAAGTAAACTTAATAGTCCTATGAAAGGAATTCATGTATTCCATAAATACCTTAAGTCTTTCCTCTCCCCCCAACCAAATCATAAAAATATCATCAATAAACCTAAGCCAAATGTGGGGCTTATCTGGTGACCGTTCTAACAAATCCGACTCCAGTTTACCCATAAAAATATTGGCATACGATGGGGCCATTTTAGTACCTATTGCCGTACCCAAGATTTGTACATAATGTTTACCATTAAATGTTAAATTGTTGCTAGTAAGCACTAGCCTAGCCAAATCTACCAAGTCCTCTGTGGGAATATTTTTATTTTTATGGGTAAACTGGAGTCGGATTTGTTAGAACGGTCACCAGATAAGCCCCACATTTGGCTTAGGTTTATTGATGATATTTTTATGATTTGGTTGGGGGGAGAGGAAAGACTTAAGGTATTTATGGAATACATGAATTCCTTTCATAGGACTATTAAGTTTACTTTTGATTGGTCTTTTAAACAGGTTAATTTTCTTGATGTTAACGTCTTGCTTGATAATGGGGTAATTTCTACGGATTTGTATAGCAAGCCCACGGATAAACACCAGTATTTGTTCCACACCTCTTGTCATCCACACTCATGTAAGAAGGGTATTCCCTTTGGACAGGCTCTAAGAATTCGCCGTATCTGTTCTAAAGATGCTTTTTTCGATAAACGGGCGGGGGAACTGTGTGGGTATTTGGTTAGAAGGGGTTATAACAAGCATTTTGTGGAAAGTGAAATTGCTAGGGCGCGCAGGATTCCTAGGAGGGACACTCTTAAAGATAAAGGGCCTAGTAGTAATAAACGACTTCCTTTTGTAGTGACATTTCATCCGGCACTTCCGAACATCGGGGAAATATTGCATAAACTACATCCCGTCTTGCAGTCTTCTAGGCGTTGTCGGGGAGCTATAGAACATGTGCCCATGGTGGCATTTAGGCGGCCTAAATGTTTAAAGGATATTTTAGTTCATTCGGCATTAGGGTCTTTGGATATTAAAAGGGGCTGCTTTAAGTGTGGAGTTAGTAGATGTAGGGTTTGTGATTTCCTTGTCTTAGGAACTAATTTCAAGAGTGGAGTTACGGGTAGAAATTATGTAATTAATTCTAGCATGGATTGTAATTCTAGTCATGTAGTCTATCTTCTTTCATGCACCGTTTGCGAAATGCAATATGTAGGATCTACCATCACTAAATTTAGAATTAGGTTTAACAACCATAAGTCTAGATTGGTAAATCACAACAAGCTTAATGCTGATGGTAAGATTAAGGATGATTGTATCTATAGGCATTTTAATCAGGCTGATCATCAAGGTTTAAGTAATATCAGGATTCAGCTAATTGATAAATGCACTACGGAGGAAACGCTTAGGGAAAGAGAGGCACAGTGGGCTTATCGCCTTCGAACTATTATCCCTTCGGGGTTAAATAGCGATGACTTTTTTTGCAGCAGAAACCCTCGAAGGGACTTGTTTTAATTTAGATATACACATTACATAGCTTTAATTTTGTAGCGCGCGCTTAGCGCGTGCAAGGTTGCTATACATGTCTCGTCTCGCGTCTTACGCTACTTGATGTATATTTTGTAACGGTCGGTCACGCTTAGTCAGTTGCCCTGACGAAGTCTTTTATAATAAAGACGAAATATCGGCAAGGACTTTATTGTCTTTATTTCCATATTTTGAAGAATATATATGTGACCTCACACGGGAAAACGTACACTAACGCTTATCCGTTAAACGGATAAAAACTAACGGCTAACGCACGGATAGCTAACGGCCTTCAAAGCGTTCTAACGGTCGACGAAAGCATTCTAACGGATAGCTTGAAGCGTTAAACGCTTTTGTTGATTTGTCTAACGGATAGCTTGAAGCGTTTAACGGTATGGCAAATTCATCTAACGGATAGCTTGAACCGTTAAACGCTTCTGTTGATTCGTCTAACGGATAGCTTAAAGTGTTTAACGGTATGACAAATTCATCTAACGGATAGCTTGAAGCATTTAACGGTATGGCAAATTCGTCTAACGGATAGCTTGAAGCGTTTAACAACGCTTCGGCAAATTTGTCTAACGGATAGCTTGATAGTAAAAATCTGTTTCGAAAAGGAACGGCTTCCGAGAATAATTATTTATCAGACTGTACCGATAGTAAATATTGAGAGCGCTATAGCTTTGGAAACATTCTGCCGACTCAGGAAATAATTGCGCTGGATAATCTTCCATAATAAAACAGCTAGTTTTTGTCTCCCAGAAATGTTATCGAGCATCAGACAACAATCCCGCTCTTAAAACGAGCAAGAATCGAGCGACGAATGTTTTTCTCACTTAGATGGAGATCACGCGGATGGGATCGATAGAACCCTTGCGAAATCAAACGCGGCTTATGTTTATTCCCGGCCCGAAGACACTCCAAACTTCCTGTGATGTTTTAGCGCGGTGGAATACTCGGAAATGAAGGCTGAGAGTTTGGAAAAGCTTAATCTTAATTTGGCGAGCGAAACCACAAAGAAAACAGAGAATTTTTAGAAGCGCATAGTCTGTTTGTGCCAGCGAGTTTTAAGGTTTCAAATTACCGTTTTGACATATGCAAATTTGGTGCGCTTTTACCACTTTTCCCAAGGGACCAACAAGCACTTATTTTTACCGACAACTACAACAAACTTCAAAGGGTTTAATTTTTTTACTGCTACCAAACTTTCCCTACCGTCTTTAATTTCGATTATAATTTTTAGTTCCATTCAAGATTTATTTTAACAATAAGTAAACATGAAGTGCAGAAAGAATTTTACACATGAATTTTGCGTGACTACTGCACTTGGGACTCCGGGCCGCTTGTTGTTTACATTCCGCGAGCGAGCAGCGAAAAAAGAATTAATGTTCTGCAGTCTCAAAAACCTTGCTTGATTCAAATAATTGGTAAAACGAGCGTGACTAGTACTATTACTTTGTCTTCTCGCGGACTGCTGGCGAAGTCTACGAATTACCGCCAGTCTGTCTGTCGTTCAGCCGCTCGACATTCACGCCGTTCGAAAAAATTATTTTGGGAGACTGTTATTTTGCCCTGCGATAATGAACGTATCAGTGAAAGCGACTCTTCGTAGACTGTTTATAAAATATGGATTATTGGATGAAACTTTGCTCCGTTTTCAACGAGTATTGCTGGGATGTTAGATTTATACTGTGGAAATAGTAAGTGAAGGTAAGACTTAATTAAAAAGCAAACGAAAAGCACTATCACCTCTAGAACAGTCATTTCCAGCACCTCTTGAACGGGTGCTGGGATAATTCTAACGTTCAGGCTAGTCCTAACGGATGCCAAACTTTAGCTAACGGATGTTAATTTTTTGCTAACGGTTACAGTATTCGTTCTAACGGTTCAATACTAACGCCTAACGGACACGCTATCCGCTCTAACGGTTAGAAACTAACGCCTAACGGATGCGAAATCTGTTCTAACGGTTGAATACTAACGCCTAACGGATACGCTATTCGTGCTAACGGTTAAATACTAACGCCTAACGGTTTGGTGAAAGCGTTTAACGGTTTTCAGGAAATTTTATAACGGATATCTAACGGACACCTAACGCTTTTAGCCGTTTAACGGATAAGCGTTAGTGTACGTTTTCCCGTGTGAGGTCACATATATATATATATATATATATATATATATATATATATATATATATATATATATATATATATATATATATATATTTATATATTTATATATTTAGCAACTACTGTGATTTGCAGTCTGTCCATTTGAATGCATATGGGGACAGAGGTGTTGTTGTGGTGAAAGCACTTACCTCCAACAATATAGCCTGGTTTTATTTCCCAGACCTGACATTCTATGTGGATGGAATTTGCTTTTGGTTCCCTCCTTGATCATATAAGTATTTTCTCTTGGCACTTCCAGATGTTTATTAGATCTGGATAGTATGAGGGTTGTGGGATGTGGATAAAAGTGACAATGGGACATTCCATTTTTTATCCGAACCCCCTCCCCCCCCCCCCCCCCAAAGAAGGAGTGTTTTTACAAAGGAGGGTTCGGATTTTTTCTTCAAAGAAGCCGACAAAATTTGGAGCCTTCGGATTTTTTTTTCAAAGGTGCCGACAAAAAATTAACCCTTCGGATTTTATTTTTCAAAGGGCGCCGACAATAAATTGAGGGTTCGAATTCTTGCCATCTTTAGGGGGGGTGCGGATAAAAAATGGAACGACCCAATGTCAGAATACCACACAAATGTGTGTTGGTATACTAAAGCCACTAAATACAGCACTATGACCATGTTGGTAGCCCAAGTATTGGCTATACCATGCTAATGAGGCCTAACAAGGTCAAAACAGCCGTTCATGTTGCTATATAACCATTAATATTATTAATTAGTTAGTTAATCAGTTAGTTAGTTGTTTTTATAATTGCATGTTTGTAAGCTCATTTAGATTTTTAAACACACGGAGTGGAAAATAAATTTGTTTGCGTTGGCTGTGCGGCCAACTATGTGGGTGAAACCGCAAGACATCTTGCCATTTGGATACGTGAACACCTTAGTACGGATAAAACATCACATATATATGTTGTGGTGCAATTTTGTCCATGGTGCAAATTTTATTTTCCTTTGTTTTTGGGTATGGAAATGTATGATAATATACAATAATGAGTTTTAAACAAAGGAAAATAAAATTTGCAACATGGACAAAATTGCACCACAACATACAGCTATTTCAATAAATGTTGTCGGATGAAAAAGGCGAAAAGCTAAGACCGCAAGGTAGTATGGGATTTTTATGCAATGCTATTTACCCTATTAACCCATACTACCTTGAGGTTTTGGCTTTAAGCTTTTATCCAACAACGTTAATTGAAATAGCTGTATACAAACACCTTTGAGAGCTCAAAGGGATGTCGTGAGCTATGCAATAGTGAATGTTTTGAAATACTTGACACAGCTCCCATGGGTATCAATCTAAAGATCAAAGAAGCCCTCCACATCCATTTGGGAAAAACCATCGTTAAACCAACAAGTAAAACATTTGAATTTAAAATTATCATTGTAATTCAAATCAATCTGTTACTCCTGAAACATGTCTGTATTAAAAGTTGCAGTATTCACTTTAAGACTTTTTATTATTATTATTATTATTATTATTATTATTATAAATGTTTTTTAAAGTTCATAATTTATTCTGGTAAATCCATGGTAATGCCTGTTACATACATTAAACTATTACAGTGTGAAAGGGGGTGTGATATGATAACACACAAGCTTGAGCGCTATAATAGTGTTATAATTCAACACATTGATAACAAAGCGCAGTTTGAAGAAAAAATATTGAGGCCGGTCCATCATTTTTGCATTCTCTTGTCAAAATGCGAAATTTACTGGCATCGTTGGATATACGTCATGTAGACATAGCATATATTGATAACTTTTTAACCATATTTGGGCAGTGTATCAATGTGTTGAATTATAAATGGACATATGCGTAGTGTCCTATTTAGTGGTTTTGAAGATGTGCAAGTGTTATCAAGTAGCACTCTCTTACACACCATTAACACTTAAACAAAGTGAAATATGTTATATAATTTAATTTATTTTTTAGTGTGCATGGTACACTGGACTCTGTAGATCAGGTAAGTGTCAGCAGCATGTTAGCTATATTTTACTTCTAATCATTAGTTATAGTAGCTGGTAATATGCGGTGAAGATGACTGACAAAATAAAGTTTAGATTGGTTGGGGGCATTTAAAATTCTTTTTTTAGCTGATGTTTTCCTTGGCATAATTATCTCTTGATGTCGGCAGAAGGATATTTTTTGCAATCAGTAATCAGAGATTATGGAGACGAAATTTCGGGCAGAAATGAGCCCCTGAAAAAAGCAATAGGGGCAGCCATTTGGAAGGCAAGACACCAAAAAATCTCAATTTTTCTGCATGTAAGGCACAGGGCTGCCAACACGAAATTAGAATTGCGTTCTTTGGATGCGATAAGATTTTTAGAAGGGGAACCTAGATTTTCAAAGAGTTTATTAAATTTTATGACATAACATCTTTTAAAAACTATATTTTAAGTTGTTCTTGGCTTGGATGGACATTGTTTTCAGCATCACATAGATTTAGATTCTGTTTAACAAGGTGACTTTTAGCGGGTTAAACTTTGGAAATCTCATTCCTAACTCTGACTTTTCATTTGTTTTTTTTTTTGTTTCAGTTCCTGAACATCAAGTTAACAGATATAAGCCTCACAGATCCAGACAAGTATCCTCACATGGTAAACCCAACAAAGTGTTTTTTTTTCTTTTACAGCATATATTCATTATAGCATACCAGACAGCTTACTGCCTTTTTTAAGTGTACCCTTGTTAAACAAATTCAGTGTTCTCAGTTCAACAAGATACCATCTTTTAAGGTGGGGACGGGGGGGCTACACAGTCTTTTTGTAGAATGGTGGGTCCTGTCCGAGTACAATAGTTTTGACCATTTCCCTTATTGAAAACTCTGAAGGTTTATTTATATACTTATTTGTTTTATTTATTTACTCAGGGTTCTCCTTATCAGGCGGGAACCGGCAAAATTTACCACTTGAAGCAACACTTACTACCGCCTGTAACTGCTTGGAGGTTTTGAAATTTCAACAAGTTGTTAAAAAAATACGCAATTTCGTTCCACCCATGTAGTCGTGATCGTAAGAAAATAAATGAAAAGATGGAAAAATAAAAAGTGTACACAGCTATTATCTATCAGTACTTTTTTTAATTGCTGGCTGGTACAGCACCTTTCGAATCTCTGAAGGCTGAAGTTGCACATCAATCAATTTGCATAAAATAGGTCTCAAAATGCAGGAAATGGGGTTTCAGAGAACCTACCTCTTAAAAATTTTCCGGGGGGCATGTCCCTGGACCCCCTTAGGAAAGTGTGCCTCCGGCACAAAGTGTTCCCTTTACCACTTAGCAAAAGTCCCCTACCTGCTGAGCTGAAATTTAGGGCGAACCCTGTTTACTGTTGTGTTAATTTTCTCCACAGCTGTCAGTGAAGAACTGTTTCATCAGAGGATCAGTTGTAAGATATGTTCAGTTACCAGCAGAAGAAGTCGATACTTCACTACTACAAGATGCGACAAGAAAAGAGGCAGCTCAAAACAAGGCCTAAAAAAACTATAGATCCATAAACGAACAAAAAAAAGACATGATGGATAAATATTTATAACATACAGAACCCCAGCTTGCAACTTCTCCGTGGTTGATATAATTACCTCTCTTTTCAGTTTGAAATATTTTATTAGTCATCCTTGCCTAAGGATTGCAGCATACATCTGCACAGCAGGATGCACGCAGGACAAGAGAGACTTCTGATACAGTGGTGGACACTAAATGATTGTATGTGGTTTTTGTGTGTATTTCCAAGACTCGAATGTGCAAAATAAGGTCTGTCTACTGCCTTCCAGACAACTTTTCTAGCATTAAATTGGTTACTTTTGAAACATTTGCCCTTAGTTATGGCCATTGCTTTGCCTAGAACTAAAGGCCTGGCTAAACTAGGAAACATTGTTGCGGAAACATTGTTTCCTGTAATGTTTCCGGGTTGGCTAAATTAGCGGGATGCAAACAAAATGTTTTGCTGCCCCGGTGGCTAAACGAGGAAACAGTGTTTCGGAAACAAAGGGTCACGCATGCGCATTGTTGTACGCTCGGTGGTCCGCTCACCGTTGCTAGGAAACATTTTTAATGAGCAGCACTGGAAACTAGTCAACATTGCTTTCATGGTGGCTAAACTGAGAAACATGTTTTGGAAGCAAAATTTGTGTCTGGGAAGCAAAAATGTTTTTGAACTGAGGCAAAAACATTTTCTTGTTTCCAAGCAGCAAAATTTGTTTCCACAACATATGTTTCCAGCGCGGCTAAACTGGGAAACATTTGCCTCCGCAACATTGTTTCCTAGTTTAGCTAGGCCTTTAAAGTAAACATAACATTACCACACCTTTCAATAACACATGACCTCTGAAGCTCAAAGCCCAACTAAGGTTTTTGTTTTACGCTGCTGTCAATCATAATTATGGCAACAGACAATGGACTTCTGAAACAGAAACTGACAACATGGTTCAAAATCCACCAATCACAACCCACAAACATGACCATGTGACCATTTTGTGCAAAGCATTGTCGCTTCCTGAGACATCTGCTATGATATTTGTGGCAGTGAAAAACAAAACTGTTGGTCGAGTTATGAACTTCAGAATTTGTGTTGTTGAAAAGTGCAGTAAGTTCGATTTAGTTTTTTCACCTGCAAACAAATGAAATCAACTTAGCATCACATAGATAAACTATATAGCCATACGTATGGGCTATTTCTGAAATTTTATTGTAGGTTTTGAAGAAAAAATATACAGCATTGTTAAGTAAAGAGAACAAGGTTGTATCCTGAAAATAATTTGATTTTGTCCATTTATGATAGCCTTCTTTTTTAAGTTATTGTTAATAATTATGACTTGTTTTTTGTGAACTTTTTATTGAATCTTAATCTCAGTGAGAATTCTTCTAAAATAGACAAGTATTATTTTTCTGTTGTAAGTGGTTTGAACCCAAGAGTATCGGTAGTTTGTTAAGTGTGATCAGTGTGGTTGTCGGGTTAGTGTAGTTCTAAAAAGAACCGTTGTTGTTGACAACAGTTATTTCCCTAGAACGTTTTAGGCAAACGGTTAGTTTCTTTAAATCATCAACATTTAGTAGCCAAAAGTCGTACCCAGTTATTGCATAACTGCCTACTCATAGCCCAAGAAGTTTAAATCCAGCTAATCACATCATAGATTGCATCTAACATAATCAGTTTAACTATTTTAGGGGGGATATAAAGATGTGACCTGTGTTAGAAAACAAACGTTGTCCCAGTGGGCATAGCCAAAGCGAAAAAAAAATGTCAAAAGCTTTTGTATATGAATCTTTCAATAAAAAAAGATTTTACAGGACACACTTGTCTGCTTGTTTATACTTTGCCTATAAAGATTGTTATCATTCAGTGGTGCATTGTATTCAATAACTGTATTCCCATTGGCTGAGAGCATGCAGCGGAGCTGATAGCCCAATTTACAGTTGTCTGCAAGGAGACCTGTCCGTTGAGTGGAAGTAAGGCTATAGTTGACCTTCCTGCTTTTCACATGTAAATCATGCTGTTCTTATGTTACCTAGTTCTTATTCAGCATGATTTACATAACCATTATGAAAAGCAGGAAGGTTTGTATCAAAACAGACGAAGTCTGTGGGCGGCACGGTGGTCTAGTGGTTAGCGCGTCAGACTTTCAACCTGAAGGTCGGTGGTTCGAGCCTGGTCTCTGCCGTCGTGTTGTTTCCTTAGACAAGAAACTTTACTCCACACTGTCTCTCTCCACCCAGGTGTATAAATGGGTACCGGCGACAAAATGCTGGGGGTAACCCTGCGATGGACTAGCATCCCATCCAGGGGGGAGTAGCAATATTCCTAGTTGCTTCATGCTACGGAAACCGGGTTAAGCTCAGACCGTGTGGGCCATCGTGGCCCGAGTGCGACTTTACCTTTACCTTACCTTATGTTACCTAGTTTTTATTCAGCATGATTTACATAACCATTATGAAAAGCAGGAAGGTTTGTATCAAAACAAAGTCAACTCTTTGCACAGCTTAAAGGGGTATTGTCATTGGCACACTGGTATGGGGATGGTCATGGGTATACACCGAATGCAAATATGGCCGTCAGGCAGTTTTTTGTTTGGCCAAGCTTTCAGCGAAATTAATGATATCACGAAAACAAGTGCTGCTAAATGTATCATCTTGCAAAGTTTGAGTGTTTTTGGTTAAATGGTTGCAAAGTTATGGCTCACTGAAATTTTAAGAATTTGTATGAGAAATAACATTCTAGCATCACTAGCCTCGCTTTCATGTTTTTCCCAAAATTTGATTGACTATAACTTCTCCTAAAATAAGACTATGGCCTTGAAAATGCACACAATGACTTATTCTCACCTGATCTTTATCATTATTCAATTGCTTTTTTTTCTTGAGAACCTGTCTAAACAAAAAATTGTTGGACGGCCATATTTGCATTCGATGTATACAGTCAAACCTCCCGTTAGCAACCACCCAAAATGCCAATCCAAGGTGGTCGCTTACAAGAGGTCAGACTACAGGGGCCTTTACTTTGAATCATGAACCAGAGGCGGATCCCACAGGTCTGATGGGCGGGGGGGGGGGGATAGTCTGGCCCCCCGACCCTCCCCCGGATCCACCACTGTGAACCTGTAGCAATTTCAATATACAAAGCACCTATCAGCACAAAATATTGTATCATTGAAGTTTTGATGCAAAGGACAAAATTTTCGTTTTCTTGGACTTGTACTGTAACGCATGATTCAAGTTGTGTGTGCAGTGACATTGAAATATGGGTGAGTGGTCACTTACCAGAGGTTAAAAACAATAAAAAAAATTCAAATCATCAGCATTGCAAGTGGTCGCAGTCACTTACAAGAGGTTTCAACCATAGTCAGGGTTCGTACGGTCATGGAAAAACATGGAAAGTCATGGAATTGTATAATTTAATTTCCAGGCCTGGAAAGTCATGGAATTTAAGTGTGGGTCATGGAAAGTCATGGAAAATTATGTTCCTGGTACAAAATCACCAAGGCAGCATACGTTGTGGGAATAATAAGGCAAGATGAAAAATTTAAAAAAAAAACGATTGTTTTGATAAAATTTTGAAAACAACTGATTAACTCTTGGTCATGAAAAAATTTGAAAAGATCATGGAAAGTCATGGAATTTCAAAATCTGAAAAGAGTACTAACCCTGATAGTGATTTGACTGGAACAAATTGGTATTTTGGAAAAGTGTTTGCTTTGATATGAGAGGTGGTCGCTTACAGTAAGCTTACAGCCTGATGAGGGAGATGAGGGATCTCCCCACTCCCACCCCCGTCCTCCGATTTTTTGCTCTCGCCCCAATTTTCGCGCGTCCAGAATGCGGAAAAATTCGTTCGTACGGGAATGCTTGCTACGCAGGCTACTTACAGTAGGAAAGCAACCACCCAAAATGCAAAGCTACAGTGGTCGCTTCATGAGGTGGTCATTTAAGAGAGGTCAGACCACAGGGGATCTTAGCTTTGAATCATTTGAACCTGTAGCAATTTCAATATACAGAGCACATATCAGCACAAAAATTGTATTTATTCATATTTGTTTTTTTTTTGCAGGTGACAAACTTTTCATTTTATTGGACTTGTACAATATTTACTGTAACACATACACTTAACTCAATTTGCATCTGCAGGGACATTGAAATATGGGCGAGCGGTTGCTTACAGAGGTTAAAAACCAGCATTGAAAGTGGTCACTTTGGAGAGGTGGTCACCTACTGAGGTTTTGACTAAAGTGATCTGACTGTAAGAAATTTGGTATTTTGGAAAAGTGTTTGCTTAGGAGAGGTGGTCGCTCTTTGAGGTTTGACTGTATTCAAATTCCTGAGACATAGCTTTAAGTTCTCTATCCGTCATCCCTCTTTTATCTGCTGAGAAAGCTTGCTTACAGGCTCTAGAACACCAGTATACATGCTGTGTGTGTACAGTGACACATTGCAAAAAAGCTACCATACTAAAACAGAATACAAAATAACCTTGTTTATGACATGATGCATAAAACCTCTATTTTATTATTGCATGGTTTTGAGTTGTTGAAAAAGAACCAAAGGTACCTGCATGTATATGGAACATTTGTACAAAACGATAACTCCAGAGATCACATGTATAATTATTTCATACAGACCTTTCAAAGCTTTACAAGGATGGAAGATACAAAGCTACAAACAGGAACTAAAATGGTACTACTTCTTCACTGTAATAGAGCGGTTTTCAATTGAGTGTCGAAAGTAACTTTGCAATTTTTGCTTGGGTTTTGCACTGCTATGCTTTGTGATTGGTTAAAAACTCTCGCACCACTTTCTTAACCAATCAGAAGTAAAATCAAAACCAATCGTGACTTGCTCGCCAAGTTTTCTTGTGCTTGGTGTTGGCAATAATTAGTGGCTTTGAGTACTTCTGATTGGTTTATTAGAAGGACTGCCTCTGTTGTGATTAACCAGTCAAGTAATTACTTTGGTTTTACGACACTCACTCAACTGAAAACTGCTCTCACAGGGCCTGTAGATGCTTTAAAGTGTTATGGGCACAATATTTTTATGGTTAACAGTTACATAAAAAAAGTGTTAATTGTTTCCTACATATTTAACTTAACAAGAAAAGTAAAAACTAAAACTGCAGAGGTGAAGTTATTGATGAAATTTTGTCATAAGCATGTCAAAAACTTCCCGAGAGAAATCAACAGTCTGGAAGTTTTGTCCTTTATGGCTCACTTTTAGAGTAAGAGTAATTGCAAAAAATGTCATTATTTTGACATTCTATGGCATTTTTATTACTGCAAAATTACTGCTATATGGCCTAAAATTTTAATGTTAGCTGTTATGTAGACCCCCCCCCCCTCCCCCATCTAGGCCCTCCAATAGCAACAGGAAAGATGTTTACGTTATCTAACAATTCTCCTTGCAAATATTTACGTGTTACACAAGATGAGAAATCTTAGAGTTAAAGAGAAGTCAATAATGTCTTAGAAAAGTTGTTCACAAAACTCGTAAATAGTTCATCAAGTTTATAAACAAAGAAAATCATAAGTGTGATCTATTTTGATTAGGTTTGAGTTTGGCAATTTCATAGTCTGACCTTTTTCATAGATAGTTGCCAATTTATTATTCTTTTATGTATGTACCATATGCTGGCCTCATTTTAGAGGAAAAGTTATTTTGAATTTTGCACAATCATGCTAATGAGGTCAATAGCACTGATTAGGATGAAATCAGTCGCCATTTATGAAAAAGGTCTATTCCTTTCTTTTTTTCTGCATATAATGATCAGTTTGAGAGGCTATATCAAACACTTTAAAGTGTTTGATCATTACATCATTACATCAACAATCAACACATAATTCAATAAATTCTTACACACTATTTTTTGTTCAATAAAACGTCTCAGCCTAGATGCACCTAAAATACATGTACGGTAGCCACATTGAAATAAAGGGAAAGAAGTTTAATTAATTTCAACTTCCAACCAGGGGTCTTAAAAATAATACATATTATGACAAAGCAGGGCTTATTGGCATAGCAGGGGCTTTATAGGAAACAAGGTACTGTAATGATTTGATTTAGCACCACCCTTTGAGTGTCGCTTTGTTAATAAGCACCCCCCCCCCCCCCCCACGGAAGATGCTTCGCAAAAAAAAATATCTCATCCAAAGCAAGTGACATTGAAGACATTGAGGTATCATAGCAAAAATATTCTGACTATGAGGACCATTGTTACATTGACCTATGTCAACTGTTGTTTTGACTACACCAAATTGAAGAAACGTTGACTCGTAAAAAGCATAAACCATGAATGATGAGACCGAATGGGATTCTGGGTAGGAAGCATTGGCAAGCTAGTAATATTCTAAACAAGATGTTTTCTTTGTTTGAGACATTTAAGAGCATGATTTACGCATCCTGTGTTAATATAATGTATATTCTGTCACAGACGAAGATTAAGTTTTCCAACTTCCCAGTAAACCTTTGGGTCGTATCGTTCATAGTTTATGCTTTTCACCCCACAACGTTTCTTCAATTTGGTGTATGCAAATTGTACATTTTCTGTTATTGTTCATTTAACCCTTTAAGCCCCGAAGCAAATTCCCTTTTTTCCCAAAACGATAACTAAAACCTGTATGACCATGTATGATATACCATTTGAAAGGTTTTGATTAGTACAGTTCATAACTTGTGCCACTTTAAATGGAGGAAGTAATGGCTTTGATAGACATGGGTTTGAAATGTAAAAATAAAAACGTTTAGCAAAGTCGTAGTCTTCATCCGGTCTTCATACATTCTAGGTATACCACTAAACTATACCTCATTTTGCAGCTCTCAGTGAGTAGAATAACATGATTTTTATCTTAAAGCACATATGCATTAAGAAAAAAAAATTGAAATGTTTGGGGGGTGGTCACTCACATCACATAGAATAGGGGGGTATGATTTTATGTGCTCAATGGGTACATCTTTTCAAGACCATTTTGGTGGCCAAAATTCATTGAAATTGACCAGATATTGAACAAGTTGTGTGATTATGTGCCATATGGCACTATCGGGGCTTAAATGGTTAAGTGCTTTTTCACTCTTGCATGTTTTTGTCAAAAACAAAAATAAGTGCCCCTCCCTAATAAGCACCCCGTCTCCAATAAGCACCCTCCCTTGGGCTGCCAAAAGTAAATAAGCGTCCCAGACGCTAAATCATATCATTCCAGTATCTGTGTTAGTTTAATAATTACTGCATCTGTAGATTCTTACCAAAAACAAACATAATTTACAGATGTACATGTACATCTATTTTTGTATTGCTTCACTGAATATCTGAGAATTAGACCCACAGGGAAAACAACGAAATGTAACAGAAGGGTGGTAGAAAAAATAAATTGCTCTTATTTATAGTGGGGTTTGGTTGATCGTGGACGAGCAGATGCTGACCTCCCTCTCTGTGCCGCAGCTTGTAACTGGATTTGATATGCCATGGGATGAATTTTGAAGCCAAATAATCTGAAAATGAACAACCAAAGTTGGGAGTTAAATTTACTGGCTAGTTTTTAAAATGACTTACAATATTTATTATTAATAATACAGGGCTTGAAAAGCAAGCAAGTCTTAAGTGTTACATGTACTTGCCCAACAAGTGTTTATGAATTTTTACTTAAGCTTTGTTCACAGGCAGCTTGTCTGTATCCTTGCCCATCGGGCAAGTGAGTGGGGAAAGTTACTTGCCCAACACAAAACTCTACTTGTCCCGGATGACCAGAAGGGACTTTTTTCAAGCCCTATAATACTCATTACAGTTGAAGTATTTAACTGCAATGCAGATAGCAATGGGAGAAACTAAAGTACCTGTATTGGACATTACGACCATAATCGGTATACATTATACTAAATCACTGGAGTGCCCAAACTCAAATTCTGTTTTATTTCATGATATGAAAACAATTTTAATACCTGTAAGAAGCTAAGATCCCTTAAAGGTCACACTGTACCTAACTGATTTTTATGAAAATAATTCACTTTAAATTGTTGAAGATTCTCTTGTAACTGACCACTCTCCACCATTTTGGTGGTGAGATTTTTTATTCCCGGGAAGCAAAACACTAAAAAAGGAAATCAGTTTCAATAAAACATTAAGATTATTAATCTTTTTTTAACAAGAGTTAGCTTCTTCACCAGACAAGTTTTGACTATTATAGTATTTCAAGTTTACCTTCATTTCAGCGAGAAAATATCCCAAACATTTCCTGATCTTTACATTATTATTGTAGACTGTGTTGATGAAAGTACTCTCATGAATCACCCGTTTATGACAGATTCAATTGTGCTAATTGCAAAACTTGAACTTATTGCATCTTTAACCAGTCTTGTTTCCTAAATGGTTTGAATTATCAGGACTGAACAATGCGATAGAAAATAAAACACAGTACCTTGGTACAAACTGGTTGGCAGGCCTCTTTGGTCTGTATTCAGGGTGTACCATAAACAGCATGTGTGGGAAACCTGTACCGAAATATGCACCATCTGTGTGGTGATGCCGTGATGATTTGGGTGTGTAAACATCCATGCATTTTGGACAGTAAAGTTTTACCATGGCTTCCCCAGGAACATCTGACAAACCTACAGAGAAAAATACAAAACACTAATGTATTAGCTTTTTTGCAAAGAGTAATTTAAGCAATATATATATATATATATATATATATATATATATATATATATATATATTTGTAACATCAATATTTCGTGATGTTTTTAAACTCATAAAAAGGCAAAAATTTGAGGATACAAGGATTTCATGTAATATATCAAACACAAGGAACTTACAGTATTTCATCAGATATCCAAACATTGCGAAGTGGGTCGAAAAACGAGGCACAGCTGAGGTTTTTGTTAACCCACTTCAAGGTGTTTGGATACTTGATGATTTTGAGTGAGTGTTTGAAATAACTTCTCAAACTGATTGTTAAATGCGGAGAAAATGAAGGAATAAAATCACCAAAATCTATGCAAATTAAGACAGGATATCAAAACCTCCTTCACGGCAGTGATTTTCTTTGTGTTCTCGTCATGAATTATTAATGAGTTTGAGAAGTAATAAGCTAAAACAGTGAAGAAAGTACATATAAAGTCAATGTATTTCACGTGAGTTTCAGGAGCTCATATCTGCTTTTAATTAGCTTTTCTGACTTACCAATCGGTAAGACTGCTTGATTCTCACAGTAAACTCGACAACAGTGCCCAAAATCACCATTCTGATACTTTTCAAGCTGAAAGATGTGAAAGAACAAAACGGATTTACTAAAGTTACCAAATAAATATTAACACACAGTACTACCAAGAGAATACCATTTCCTAAGTTGTTTCCTTGATAATTTAGCAAACATCCCCAAAGAGATTTATGAAATGAGTAATGAAATAGAACTATTAGCTTGTATTCCAACACCTACCATTTGTGCAAGGCCTCTGTTGGTTAATATGTATCGGGCATGAATCAGACCATACAACATTTCTGCTGCTTGTTCTATCAAATCACTTTGATTAGGATTATCCTCCAGTTCATCATCTGAAGACAACAGAAGCAACAGTTTACATATGGGCCTAATCTGTTCTACTCAGCAAGGAGCGGAAGACATAAAGACATCTTAAATGATCATAAAATGAGGACAAAAGTTACTCGAGGAATGTGTCACCTACAGTCATAGTCAACAGTGTTGGGAAGGTTGGAAGTTTTCACCATTATTTTCTTTCCATCTCCTCCCCCCTTATACAATGTTGTGTAAAACAGACATTTTTAATGTGTAATTGTTTTCAGAGATCCCAACATCGAAACAAAGGCTCCTATGAGACAACTTGTGAATACAAAATACTCTAAATAAATACTCCGCCACCCAGGTGACTCAGAAGATTAATAAGCGGCCGAACTACAGAATACAGCGCCACTTTGTTGCATCTCATTGAACGACAAACGTGCCTATTATATTATACCTTGTTCTACAAAGAGTTCCGATTCATGTAAATGGTTGACCAAAGTGGCCTTGCATTCTGTAATCGCTCCTTAACAAATGATTGTTATTTGACATTAAGAGAACATTGATGTAATTCAGCACTAATGCTATTCATTTCTACAACCATCCCAACTACTTCTGTCTGCAATTATAGCCAAGTAAAGTGAATTATACAAAACACCTTACAACCCACCTGGCTCCATATCAAGTATCATATCTAAGGCCTGTCTGTAATGTGGCACTTGCTCATTTAGTCCTGTTAAATTAAACTTGTCTTGAATGTAGTCTTCATCAACCTTTTAACACAGAATAAAATGTCAACTTTAACACAAAACATTAATAGACTTACAGGGTTGAAATTTGACAGCACTCAACATTTTGGGCATGTGACTTTCAGAACTGCACAAAAAAATGTAAGCTTACAATAAATATTTCCTCGCGAAGCGAGGGCCGAAGGCCCGAGCGCAGCGAGGTTAATAAATTTGTCGGCCCTCGGGAGCTGAGCCGCACGAATTCGAGCGAAAAATATATTTATATATATATATATATATATATTTATATACTTGATGGTGTCCGGCAGTTGCCTGGCAACAAAAATCGCGACCGCTGACAATGGTACGCTCTCATGTTTACACCCGATTAATGGCGGCCGGGCTGACGGGTTTATTCTTTACTCATCGCCGGTGAAACACGACCAATTTCTGATGCAAATGAGAAACAACAACAACAACACTGGGTTCAAAAAGTAGCTGGAAATCCTTGCCCGAGACAATTAACCACCGAAACTCCGCTGGAGCGAGAACGGCGACTTGAAATTCCCCCGCGATCGAGCAACGGAGAAGCAACGTGAGCATCGATTACAAAGACTTCGAACAGCCTAGGCACACCGTTTGAGTAGATTCAAACGCCTTGAACGCCTTCTGAACGAAACCCATCAGGAGAGGCGACACCGACTGAAAGTGTTGAACAAAATGATTTTGTTTATAGACGCAACGAGAGGCAGCAAGAACTGCACGATCAGCTAAATACTCGTGACGAATATCTTTCATACGGTAGGGAAAAGCAAACACAGATTACAGGAAAGACTCAGAGAAGAAGAACGATTCAGAAATCTAGCTCAAATCAACACACTTTAATTCGCTCTCCAATGCTCTTCAATTTGAACAACCTACATTTACAGGCAAGTAAGCGTAAGCTTATATACAGTACAACCCTCTATAAATTATTCTTTAATCTATCTTTTGCAAAAAGCAAGATTTAAGTACCTAAACAACTGACAGGCAGATGATAAGACGACCTGTTTTTCAATATAATATATTAGTACTCAAACACTGGAAACTATTCTCTAATTTCATACTGTAAATTGATGTTTATTGAAATTCTCACTAAGGCCACTAAGAAACTTTGATATAAGCTTAAATTACATAACATTGTATGCATATGACAATGCTACATTTAATAACTATTATCTATGGTATGTTAGGAGGTTTTACTATTCTATGTTACTGTAGTCTCATTTCTGTTTTTGAGTAAGATTAAATTATTATTTTTACTACAACTGTACCACCATTGAGTTGTTATTTTTAGTGCAACATCACTCTTCAGCAACAGTAAACTCCTGCGATCTCAACCATTCTAGCAAATAGTGAATTGGGTTAGCAATTATTTGATACCCAGTATATAGAACAAAAACAACAGCAGTATCTAAAGGGAACAGGTTAATTTGGGAGATAGCACTCACAAGCTATAAAAATGGAATTTAATCGAGACAGGAGGAGTTAGCTGTATTCGTGATAAAAAACTCTCACCCAATCAAAATAAACAGAACACATACACTGCATATTGTCCTCGACCAATGTCCACAACAGTACTATAAATCCACTTTCAGACCAATTTTCCTTTTGACAACAATTAATGAAGATAGGTTTGGGGGGGGGGGGTGGAGGGAAGGCCTGAGGATATTTTAGTACCCAGTCCCATAGCAGTTACAGCGACCCACAGCTCAAAACCCTAAACTGACCAGTACCAGCTCCCATTTATTTTATTTTAGGAAGACAGGGTACTAAGTACAAGTTAAATGGAAGCGACTAGGAACGAAAATGTCTCAACTTTAAATTTCGGAACCACTGCCGGCATGCAATTCAACCTCTCGAATCAAATCAGAAATTCCATCTCTCCCTCCCACATTGCTAAAATTTTGCAGTGCATCCTCCCCCGAGCTTCGCGAGGTTCTGCGAAACACGTATTTCTAGTTTAATTGTATTTGCCCAAGAGGATTTGATTTGGTACCGCTAAAGGGGGACTGCATTTTTAATCCTTACAAGTCAAATACGGTATTAATGGAGATGCTACTGATGTCAGAAAAGTTCTTTTTCATGATTAAAGTTTGCTTGCTTAATACATCCCGAGTATGGCGACATTTACCTCGCAAAAAAACTCGTTGCCACGAAGACCACAAAACCAAGAAATCCATGACACTTCTTCGGAACTGCTCATCTTTTGGCTGCCTTCCTTGAAATCTACGGCGGCAGCTAGCTTGAAATGTCCGTGAAACGCTGAAACGAAAAGCATTGAAAAGATATGGAAAAGAATTCGGTAATAAAGTGGACGGTGTGTATGCAATATAAGTTAGCGGTAATTTAAAGGCTAACTGAAGTAATGTGTACAGAACTTCAAAATTATACTCTTTGATCCTTGTCTTTAGCAAGGTATATCAAATGTTTATCGCCATCCTGTGTAGCAGAAGAGCCTAAAAAACAGTTACATATTACTTACATCCTTTTATTCCTTACCTAGAAGAAACAGATCCTATAAGTTAAGATGTGAAGGTCAAACCTCAACAACCCAAAACACCATTCGGAAGAGATTGGAGATGTACAAGAACGACAAGAACATGGACTCTGGGTAGTTTCTACGCATACTCCCCTTGTCATCCGCTGGAAAATGAATAACATAACGACGGCTCAATCACGCCTTTTAATATAAGAAGCTTTTCTATTGGTCAATTGTTTTGACACTCAACCAATAAAATCCACTAATACTTCCATGCTGCATCAGCGTGAATAGAACGCCGGGAAGTATTTCGCGGGAAAAGTGAAGGAATCGAATAATTGAGGTTTTGCTTTTTGTAGAAGTTTTCCAAGAAAATTCAAGGTCAGTGTTCTTTTTTTAACAATGAAATGACATTTGTTCAATCTCCCTGTAGTATATGGTATTGTTGAAGCGACGATTTAGATCTCTTCGGTGGTCGTTAAACAGACAATTTCGTCAGACTTCGATCGTGTGTAAAATTTCAACCAGAATTAGCTTCGTTGTCATGAGAAATACAGTAAGCTCATGCTCATTAACTTTATACATGTTGTTGGTGTTGTATTTGATCGTGACTGTTGACTGGAGTTTCTTCTTTTCACTTCACTTTATGTCAATCCCCCAGGGTCAATCCTTGGTAATCCTATTTTGTGAAACTCGTGTTAGTCACGTGTTATACATTCCCGGCCACCCATGGGACAAAGTCAGCTCTTGTTGCCCGGGGTTGGGGTATCGTTCAAGTAGTCTTGTACAGGTGGTGGGGGTGGAGCAAGTTGAAATAACCACTCATACAAAGGCTATCAAATGGGATGAAAATAGAGTTTTTTCCTCTACACCACAACTTCGTTCTGGTATATTGCCTCTGAAAATCCCCTTTGGGGACGTGGTAATAAAGTATGTATGTATGTATGTATGTATGTATGTATGTGTGTGTGTATGTATGTATGTATGTATGTATGTATGTATGTATGTATGTATGTATGTATGCATACCTACCAACTCACGTGCATTATGCGTGTGTCACACGCCTGTGGATCGAAAACATTGATCACATGCATACAGCACAATTCCACACGCCTGACTCACAGCAAATAAGTTAACTGGCATTTGAACTGTAGTTGGAGATTTTGCTGAGATGTCACTGAGATCTTGGTAATCTCACCAAGATGTGCGTGATCTCGTCGAGATAAGCGCTATCTTGGCAAGATTGCGCTGAGCTTTTGAGCACTGCGACATTTGGCAACCTTCAGAAATCATCGGATCATCTTCGGGAATCTTCGGAAATGTTCCGAAGTCGTCGGAACATCTTCAGCAATGTTCGGGAAGTCGTCAGAAATGTGCAAAACCAGACACACCTGCTGCGACAGTTTTATCCCACCAGCTACATCAACCACCTCTCACCATCTCTCCTTCTGACCTAGAGCAATATGCCAGTGGAACAGTTCACCACACTCCCTCTTCACTAATAGTTTAACTCTGGCTACCTTTAAACAATCTCTATCTCTAATTTATCATAACCCATTCTAATCTGTAATTACTGTAATGTCCGCTGACCAACCCAACCGTTAATCCTCATTCATGAAGGGTAGGTGGTTATGGTAAAATGTTATTTCGGGAGTCATATCCCCAGGGAGTTATGCTGTTGGATATCAAAAGCAGATAATGACAATTCTTTCAATTTCACTCAATTAATATTGAAATAAAAAAATATTATATATTTTTTTCTCCTTCATACAATTTGAGCGACATAATTTGAGCGACTAGGAGCGACATATGCTCCTAAGAAAAACAGCTAATTTAGAGACCTGTGATGAATTGTAAATTATAGCTAAAGGTGTCCTTTTTTTTACTTTCAAAGGATGGCAGAAAAACCTGAAGATTTGAACCTTCCAAATGCAGTGATTGCACGTCTTGCTAAAGATGCGGTAAGTGTGAATCCTAAAATATTAAACTCCTATAAACAACGACTGCTGACTCTTCGCTTATTACCACCAACTTATGATAGGGAACTCAGAGATCTTGCCTTTCTCTATAATTGCATTTCCGGTTATACCAACTTAAATATTGATCGGTATGTTACTTTTGTCACACATGGCTGATCTTGCTCTAAGAACCCTACCCTTGTATTAAAACCTGCTGACTGTAAAACTGCAACTTTTCAGGCCTCATTTTTTAATAGAATTGTTAAACCCTGGAACACTATCTGTAATCTCGCCTCTCATGACAATTTTTCGAGTCCAAGTATTTTTAAAAATTTTCTGCGCACCACTTATTTTACTTTACTGGTCACTACTTATAATATTGACATGCCCTGCACCTGGTTCCTCTCCCATAACTGCCCTTGCCATCGTTCTTCATTTTTATCTGTCTGATTCTATTTGCACCTTATTGTGCACTATTAGTAACTAAATTAAATTATAGTTAAATTATTTAAATTAAATTTTAGTTTTCTTATCGGATATATATATATTTTTTTAGATTTTGGGTTGCGCCTCGCATAGGATTTTTTTTATTTCCCGTTCACGCAATCCTATTTGGTCCTCTCATTTATCTCCGTTTTTAAATTTTTATATATGTGTTAAATTTTTAATTTATGAGACCAATAAAGTTGATAAGTTGTTAACTCTCCAGAAAAACATAGTCATTCTTGCTATCCTTACCAATGATATTATGTATAAAGTTGTGGTACCAAGGATGTCACACTAACATTGTATCTCTATATTTCAGCTCCCTGAAAATGTAAATATTGCCAAAGAAGCTCGAGCCGCCATAGGAAAAGCTGCTAGTGTATTTGTTCTTTATGCTACATCATGGTATGTCATCATTGGCGATGTATTGTTCAATAAATGTTAAAAACCTACATCTTGAATGCTATATGGGTTGGTTATGTATCTTTTGATTTTTAATACATTTGTGTGTAAATTTTCCCAGTGTAATTTGATGGGGTTCAGATCCCAGGGAGTGTACCCAGCTATAATAGTGGTGGGGAGGTGCATATGACGCCAAATTGTAAGACCCCAAAAAAGTCCTTTTGGGCTAAAACCAATCCCCCAAAAAGTCCAATATCCCAGAATGTAATATCCAAAAAAAGTTTTCTCTGCATACAAAGGTTGTGCTTTTTGCCAAACCCAAAACAGTCCTCTCCAAAATCTTTCACCCCAAAAAAGTCCTCAAATTTCAAACCCAAGAAAGGTCTTGGCACCTCCTTCCTGCTATTATGCCTGAGTAACCCCCCCCCCCCCCCCCCCCCACTGGGGTTCTGATATTGCATAAGACTGTAAACAGGGTATTATATTATCTTAACACACACCAAGTGTCTGTCTAAACCAACTGATCACTTTAGTTTTAGTTAATGATTTATTATTACAAACTCCTTAAATTTGGGGGTAACATTTTCTTTGTTAGAAAAGACATAGAGAAGAGTCACATGTGTTTAAACATTTGCTACTAAATTTGTACATAATCTTCTATTTTCATTAGAAACCCTTTTCTTTTTCCCTTACTTAATTGGATGCCACATTTTGTTACTGAACACATTTTTTGTCTTATTTTATAAAGTGCAAACAATTTTGCACAAAAGCAAAAGAGGAAAACCCTTACAGCACCTGATGTATTTGAAGCTTTGGAGGAAATGGAATTTGAGCAGTTCATAAAGCCACTCAAAGAAAGTCTTGAGTGTGAGTATGATTGCATTTGATAGTATCAAGTGCTGTATTTGCAGTGGGATAGGGTGACTAGGGGTATACAAATCTGCCAATTTGAAAAAATTGATTCTCAAATCTGAATCCACAAATTATTTATAATAAAAATCTCCTGACTTGAATCTTGCAAATGCCATGTATGCATATTATTTTTTTACAATTCAAAAGGTCTTCTTGGATCAAGTTTTCTCAGGCATTGCAAGTGAACATTGACAAAATATTTTAGCAACAACACAGGTTTTATTTATTTATATATCATAATCCAGAAAGGTTTCCCATACACATGAATGTGCAGTGCAGGGTGTAAAGTGTTAATTTAAAAAAATATGCAATTTCAGGTGCAGGTGTAAAATGCAATAAAATAATTAGGGTGAAATTAAGGTTGACCACATGTGATCTTGATTGTAACAAAAACAAAAGAACAACAAGTCTGCGAAGGGTTAAGATCCAAGATCCAAACTATATAATCTTGAAGCAAAAGCCAAATTATAAAATCTGGGCCCCGTCCCCAGGATGTATTGCTTTTTTATCGCCATATTTTTTTTTGTAAATCACCTACTGAGGTCACTATGGTTAACTTAATTATGTGTCCCTTTTATATTGTCTTATATACACTTTGCTTTACAGTATTCAGGAAAGAACAGAAAGGCAAGAAAGAAGCAGCAGCTGAAACAAAAAGGAAAAAGAGTGACACTGCCAGTGAAACTGAACCTGAATCAAAACGGCAAAAGACAACAGAAGAGGACAAAGAATCAACAGAAGAAAATGAAAAGAAAGAAGAAAATCCGGAAAAAGAAAAAAATGGAGAAGAGTCATAGCCTAGAATTATAAAACATTTAGGACATCATTTAGTTTTCAAAGCTATCACATGCAAATTATTACTGTATGTCACCCAAGGTAATAATCTCTCCCATCTCTACACATCCCAATACATCCCAATACCTCAGTCTATATAATTTTCTGGAGGTAAGACTTTCAATATCTTCAAACATGCAATGTTAAATTGTTTTAACAGCTTTTTGTGTACAAGTGCTAGCGGCGTGAGTTGATTGCAACTTTAATGTGGGAAAGAGACAATTTATGGGTCGCTGGCTAGGGATTATGCTACAGGTGCATGTATTGTTTGCAAACCATATTTAACAAAACGCATGACAGTGAATTTAATTACAGAACCTCATGAGCTCATGTTTTTTATATACCTAATTCAATAATGGTTGCTTTGGCAATAATATTGGTCACCTGGTTTGGGGTGGTTGGGGGTGTGCCGCTGGGACTCTGAGACCCTTAACCTACACCAGACTATTTTAGCTGCATTTTGCAACCATATTCTAGACTAAACAAGGAAAAATCCTACCCTATCCCAGACCTATTCCAGACTTGCTATTTTCTAGAAACTCATTCACTATCAGTTATTATTTAACAGGGGTCAGTAAAAATGCCGTACTGCCCGCTGTATCGATTTTTAATGCCATTTGCCAGTAAACCTTATCTAGACTAAAGTCTTCACGCAATTGATTAGTTTTGCGGAAAATGATACCCTATTCTAGACCAAAAATCTCTGATAACTATACCCTATCCCAGACTAAACTGCCTGAAAACCATTTGATACCCTTCACAGCGGCACATACCTATATAGCTCATATATGGAAGTACCCCCCCCCCCCCCCCCCCGATTGGTCATTGGTAATTGGGCATTGGGCATTTGGGCATGCAGAACACAATGCAATGCTTTGCGCAATTGCCCAATCCACAAAGCAACCTTTATTGAATTAGGTATATGTACCCAAACATATGACCTTGCACTGGTTAAGATTATCACAAGTAAACAGGACTCAGATGGTCTGCTTATTTTGTGCAATGTCTATGTGCAACTTTACCATAATGGGACAGTAAGACAATATATTTTATCACTAACAATAATAATACCAGTCCACCTACTAAGATTGATTGGATCATGTGTACTTAAGACAGCCGTCGGCCGACTGTCGCCGATTGATTACCTCCACAATAAACAGTCTGGCCCAGGTTGGAACTGTCGAAGGCTCTCTTCTTCAGACACTTTTATTTTCCACTACCCCACCCCCCCCCCCCCCCATGCACTCCACGCCACCCCCTCCCTCTTCATCAATTTCCCATTTTTTATCATCTTCAACCTTTTCACTCCCAGAGTCAATTATGGAGACATGTGATGCAGTTCAAACTTCCAAGTCTGTGGATGAAATCTTATGGTGTGACCATTCAAATGAAACCTCTTTGGCTGTACTTTTGCATGGTACCATTTGTTCTAACTTTTGAGTCTGTTGACAAAATCTATGGTGTGGAGTCTGTTGACAAAATCTATGGTGTGACCATTCAAATGAAACCTCTTCAGCAGTACTTTTGCATGGTACCATTTGTTCTAACTTTTGAGTCTGTGGATGAAATCCTATGGTGTGACCATTCAAATGAAACCTCTTCAGCAGTACTTTTGCATGGTACCATTTGTTCTAACTTTTGAGTCTGTGGATGAAATCTTATGGTGTGACCATTCAAATGAAACCTCTTTGGCAGTACTTTTGCATGGTACCATTTGTTCTAACTTTTGAGTCTGTGGATGAAATCTTATGGTGTGACCATTCAAATGAAAACTCTTTGGCAGTACTTTTGCATGGTACCATTTGTTCTAACTTTTGAGTCTGTGGATGAAATCCTATGGTGTGACCATTCAAATGAAACCTCTTTGGCAGTATTTTACAAAATGAAATTTGTCATTTTTCTTGACTATTTTGATGTAATTTGTGCTCTTGGGAGTTAAAAGGTTGAGAGAAAATGTGGAGAAGAGCCTCAAATAAAATCAACTTCAATGCTGTGGGAGCAAAATTTTAATGGCTTAAAAACTGGGACAATGAACAATATTCCCCAGGTTATTGTAATCACATTGCAGTGTCTGAATAAAACGTTTAACCGCAAAATGTTGGTTTGTCATAAGTGCACAACAAAAATTATGTTGTAGGTCTCTCTTTCTTGTAGGTTGTTATATAAAACTGTCTAAAAAAAAGTGTGAACATGTTTACATTTTTACATCAAGTTTAAGGTGGCTGAACACAGTTTGCACATGCTCTTCAATTTCAGCTGCTTATGTGAGTCAGTACATGCTGAGTTTTGAGAAAAACAAACATGGCGCCTTATATTCAGCAATCATTTTATTTTGCTCAGCGTGGATCACAAAAGTGTTGTTTTTTGTCTTAAAATCAAACAATTGTTGTTCGTAAAAATGTTTGTTGAATCAATAGATAATTTATAGAACCATTGAAGAAATACACTGCCTTTTTTAGTCGTTTATGTCTTTGGATCGAGAACCCAGTCAAATGCAACGCATGCGCGCGCAGTTGACCAAAAAATTGACTGGATATTTTAGCAACTTTCCTTGGAAATGTGCTGATTTCTATGGAACCACTCGTTAGAATTTCACAAAATTTGGCACAATAATAGTTCCGAATATGCCGAACCCACCTACCATCAGAAATGTGAAGTCTAACAGAGGAGATTTTTACAAAACGCAAACATATTAAACCACAAATTACGGAAGATCCCTCTGTTAAAATTACATGAGACCAGTGTTAACATGCGAATATTTTTACGAGTTTACTGGAGACAAATGATGGACAAAATCTAACAACTAGATTTTCTGAAAATAAATGAAACCAAATATTGCAGGCTGATTTACAATCCACCGTGTTGCCATGGCAACACCCTAAGAGCTCAACAAAAATATCAAAATATATAGCTTGTTGCTTAATCATATGCCTCAACAATTTTGGGCGCTCAGTCGTAAGTTTTAAAATGACAAAAAATTGACGCATAGGTACAGTGCAACTGTTCGGCCACCTTAATGTGCTGTAGTGGCTTGTGGTTTGTTCATCTTGCATCCGATTGGTTTTCCTTTCACATCACAATAAAAAGAATGAAATAATTTGAATATTTTAACAATTTGCCACTTTAGAAGCGAGAAGGAAACTGGGCCGAGTGAACTTTTGCAACAACTTCTGGGATCATCTTTTGTCTCTGTCTCCAGTAACAGTCCCAGAAGTCGTTGCAAAAGTTCACTCGGCCCATTTTCCTTCTCATTTCTAAAGTGGCCAATGTAAATCCATTAATTTTTTTTAAACTACAGTAATATTTTATTACTTTTTTAATTAAAGTTCCCACTTCATGGCTAATAAACTGTTAAAAGATCTAGGACAACTAATAAAAGCTTCGAATTGTTTTTATTCTTTGTTTGCATTTACGTCACATCAACATTTAGAAGCATTTCAAAAACAGCTTTTGATTCCAAAATGTTTATAGAATTATAGAGAGTTTAAAAAACACATCTGGGCCAAATGTTAAAGCAAATGAGCATTTCGTTCAAGAGTTATAGGTGAATGAGTATTAGATTTTTTTTTAGTAAAAATGTATGGTGTGGCCTTCTTTGTGTCCCACTTAGGGACACAAATGGCACCAAATATATTAAAATCTTAATTAAACAAAATCTCATCACAAAAGATTGGATTCACTATTGTCATTAAATTGGCTTATAAGCACCTATAATGAAAAACCATTCAACTGGCATGGTTCATTCTGAAGTTGTAGGTAACACAAAAGTACTCGTAGGGTACTGTTGACAAATCCCGTATTTAATTAAGAAAATAAACGAAAAATATAAAAATAACTAGCCTCCTGGTTCTCTTTGTGTTGCTCGCATTGTTTCTCCCTAAAAACCCTATTTCACAACACTTATTTGTATCCTATTTCACTTGTCAATCATCTAAATACTAATACTGAAAAGTCACGCCTGATTGTAATGCTAGGTAACGTCACAACAGTTCCCGCGGGGCAGCTTACCTGAAATAGCATGATGAATTGCGTGACACATTTAAGACCTTTACAAATCAGAAACAAAAGATCGTTAAAACCTGAAACTTTTTGTGAAGGATTCTAACACTGATATCCACATACCATGTTAGAAACAGCTTTGTAGGATGTATAGTTTAGATTTTTTAATTTTTATGACATGTGCAAACCAAGAATACCTTAACTGATACAATGGATTTGTCCAGCTTTGTAGGGAAGTCTGCACAGCCAACCTTTCTTCCCAGTTTATACTTGCTTTGCAGGCTAAACTTGTGCATGTGTGTTTATGATTCATGACCAATGGTTTTAGGCATGGATCTAGTAATTTCACTGAGGGCAAAAGCATGTACTGGAAGAAGGGTGTCCTTTGGCTGGGTAAACTGAGATTTGACTGCTCAAGGACATTCACACATCCTTACTGTCCATGCAATGTAGCATATACGAAAGAAAACTTAACATGTTTAGAAAGGGCTGATAGCTGTTCTGTTCACTTTCTATAGATTTAACTGACATGGAAGGTGGATGTGATCCCTATTTTATTGTTCGATAGATTGGTTTCTTTTCCATGACACTTGTTAGAATTATTAATTACCGGTACTCAGTAGATCCATTAATTATTTATAAAATTTGACTCTAAAAGTTTATCTTTAGCCTGCGTGGCACTCGTTTGAAGGGGAGGGGGACTGGGAGAATTCAGGCATCTGAGAACGTCCCTTCCTCTTGCGCCTTTCGCATTCTCGCACGCCTGAATTCTCACCCTTCCCCTTTGAACCCCTGCCACGCAGGCTAGTTTATCTTCAGTATTTTTAAACTAACAGTTCCCTGAACGAGTTGAGTTACAGGTGCCAGTTTTTACAGTATCTGGGTATTTTTCCATGCATCCTCATCTCCAAAATGACGTTGATGACCCCCTAATTTCTTTGCATTTCTGGCAATGGTGATTCATAATCTAGTTGCAACAAAAGTTTGAAAAAAATCTGAGTTGTAGAAGATTTTTTCCAGAACATCAGTTCCTACATTCTTGAAAATCAAACCTACTTTGGGACAGTAATTCCTAGATGATAAGTGTTGTTGCCTTTCATTGCAGACATAAAAAAAAATGAATTACATATTGTGCCAAATAGAATTAAAGAAATAATGAAAACACGCTTACAAAAAAATATAATTATAATTAAAACAATATGAAACTTAAAGTAAATGTCGAAATAAAGAGCAAAGCTTTTTTAGCTTTACAAACCATGGATAAAAAAATAATGCAAGCTAAGAGAAGTCTTATAGTTATTTTGTGTTTTGCTAAACATTATTTACTGATGATAAAATATAACCAACCTTCTCTGCAACTTACTAAATACCATACTGATAGGTAAATATAGATTTATTAATTACATCATTAATAAATGACCAAGCTTCTCTTGCAATCCTGATAGATGTCTTCCATTTTCTTTGCTTCATGCGTGAAGTAAAAAAATAAGAGACGTCTGCATGCAGGCTACAATCATGACTCCTTAATTTGTACTTTCCATCATATAATTTTCTATAAAATCAAGGAGAGTTTTACAGTTTTGACTACAAACGTACAGTTTACAATAACATTATATTCTTTAGAAGGAAGTAGATTAATCTGTTAAATTACTTGATTCATTGAACTTGCATTGTGATGCACTTATGACAGTAACATGTTTAACCTATTAGTTAATGTAAAGTTAATGTCCTATTGATCTTATTTTTCTTGACTTGGTTCACCCTGTTCTGAGAATGAGGTGAATTCCAGAGTCTGTAAAGACTGGTTCACTCAACTCGCCAATCTTCAAGGCAAACCTGAAAACAGATTGTAAATATTAATAGTAGCAAGTAAATGTAAAAATGATGGTGTGTCTTTCATTATTTTGTTGCTGAAATCTAAAATCAGCATGAAATCCTACTTGTAACAAACAAGAGGCTCCAAATAGCCTATACTCATGCGTAAGAAAGCTATATGCTTAGATAAGAAGATGTCCAACATGGAGAAGAATTACTCCTTTCATTCAGTCATTGTTCCTGCAAACCACATTGTTACTATTGAATGTTTTATAAATGAAGGCTGTACCACAAGGAAGCCGGTGATTCTTCTGTGTGCTATATATTCCTAACATGAACATTAGCAATGTAAGGAGGGTTGTAGGAGACGGTGTCGTGACACTTCAGTAACGCTGTTTTGCTAATGTTATTGTTTAGAACCGGACGCGACAGTAGCCAGAAGTCAAGAAACCGAACTGTATATGGCAAAGCTATGAACCGGAAGTGTACAATTGTGACACAAGAAAAACTGAGCGCAAACCTTAACACATGCCGCTCTGCACAATGAGTAATAATGAGAAAATGATACTCACGTTGCTTCCTCAAATGGCTCTGAAATTTTAGAAAAACAACTGTTAATCTAACTATTAACCAAGTACGGTAAATCTGTTACAAGCTCCTCCCACTTCAGATAGGCTTAATCAAAATTAATTGAATTATGGGTGGGCACAGGGAAGGGGAGTATTTCTCTTGGTCTCTTTAAGATTGCAAATTACCATTGATTTCCATTTCTGGACCACAGTCAGCTTCAGCTGCAGCTATACAGCATGATTTGTTTGCCTGCACAGGGTACTTAATGCCCTGGGGAGGGGGGGGGGGGAGGTTACTCTGTATATTTTTGGATGGGGGCATGCTGCTGGGAATCTGAAACCCTTACCCTATACTAGACCATTTTCAGCTGATTTTGCAACCCTATACTAGACAACCAATAATATAATTGAAAGTTTATTTGATAGAAACTCAAGTTGTTATTATTTTTGGCATGACCTTCAATTTCAGATGACAGGGATGGCTACTTAAAGGAACTTCCAGGAAACTTGAAAATTTATGTTATTTATTGTTGTTATTATTGGGAAATGCTTCTTTTACAATTTTACTGTACAACAAAACAAGTGTTTTTTTGCCAATAATAATAACTTAGCCTGCTTGAGAACTTTCTGTTGACTTACTTTGCATCTGTCCTGGTCCAAAAAATCCCAGATCTCCCTCATTTCTAGCACTGCTACAGTCACTTTCTGTGCTTGCCAGCTTCTGCAGGGTGATCTTGCCTGACACAATTTTTTCACGATGGCCTGAAAGATATAGCAACTTTGTTAAATAAAGGAGAAGAAAAGCAACCAGGTAATTTATTACTAAAGACAGCAAGGTTCCAATTTAATTAAGCATATGCTTCATGTCCTTGTTATCCAACAGCAAAAAGTCTAGTTATAAAGGGAGGGGGGGGGGGGGGGAGGTGATGTGCACCAATATGGCGGCCATAAGTGGTTACGCGACTGAAAATGATCTATACTGCAAATGAGATCAAGATATGATTGCACAACTACCATGCTTGCTTCCTTCCCAAAACTGTACACCTAGCGTTATTCTTGTACCTGCACACTCATAACTTTAGCACAAGTTTCAGGAGATCAAACCATCTAAGAATAAATTGCAAGCATAGAAAGCTTTTACCATTTCTGTTGTTACATTGATTGACAGCAACTGATAGCAATCGATGTAATGGAAATATGTGTGAATTCCGATTGGTTGTTGTATCAATGCAAGTTCGCTGATATATTGGTTTAGTGGTACCACGTTCTAGAGAACAAAAGACAACTTTCTGAAATGCACATGCAAATTTGATTTCATTGCATGGTTTCTTTGCCGCAAAAATTAATCTTTTTTAGTTTATTGTCGTTTAAGATTCTATAAATTTTCTTTTAAAAGGGACTAATCTGACATGCATCCATCTGTCCTGAAAGTGGCGTAAATACAATATTACTGAAGGTATTTGGGCCACTTAGAAAAATGCCAACAAAGTGATGCACAGTTGTTGTAACTACAAAAATATGTGAAATGTCTCCATTTGGACAAAATCATGTACGATAAAATTTTTGCTTGATTTTAAATGACATTGCCATTTTAAAGGGAACCTCCATTGTTATAACAAATTGACGTTAATTGTTGGAAATAAAGTCTAAATTAAATTTTTTTAAAAAAACAGGTGCAAATATAATTTGAGTTTACAAAAAATGGATACAAACATGGCCTATTTTCGCTTTTAAATTTCCCGCGCGCCGCCATTTTGAATATTTATGACGTGTTACGGTTGTCTTATTGTTGCATACTTCGATTCTTAACAATAGCGGCAACTGTAACACGTCATAAATATTCAAAATGGAGGCACACGGGAAATTTAAAAGCGAAAATACGCAATATCTTTATCCATTTTATTTGTACAATAAAATTATATTTGTGCCTGTTCTTAAAAAATTAAATTTCGACTAATTTCCAACAATTTAACGTCAATTTGTTCTGACAATGGAGGTTCCCTTAACGGGAAACGTTCCAATTGGTGGTTTACACGGTGGCCATGTTGGGGGTCTGAAACAATTGAAATCGTTGGCATAAAAATAGAGTTTTATTCCCAAAGAACAGAACTTCATTGTTCTTATCACCAAAATGGCTGCCGTGCAACTGGAGAAGGGGGGGGGGGGGGTTAATCCCTATAATGGGTGGGCTATACAGGGATGCTCCCCCCAAATGGGGTAGCTTTGTTAGGCTGAGGTATATAAAAGTGTAGGGATTTCACAAGTTGAAGTATAGCAAACAGTAGAGAAAACTGCAATTTAAGTCACACATAACAGCATTTTAATGTTTGCACTGAAGTGAAAAGTGAATAAACGTTGATAAAATTTTAGCCAAAGTCATCACAACATGAAAGGGTTACCTTTTCTATCAAAAATGGCATATGAAAGGGTACGGATTTGGACCTCAGGGCGGAGCATCCCCGTATAAAACTTTGTTGAATTCCGCCCCCCCCCCCCCCCCCCCCAGCTGTGCAAACCACCAACACCATGCAGACAACTTGTTTGCAAGTCGTAAAAGACTAAAAATTTATCACCTCGACTTTTTGGAACGGGCTATATTTAATCATATTTAATTGTCTTTTTATTCGCTTGCTTCTTCGTTCTAACTTTCTCTATAAGATACATTCTTCGGTTCTCCAACATTTTAGCTCAGGAGATCCATGCTTTATTACTGGCAAGGTTTCTTTCAATGGAAAAGGACCAGGTGTGGTATCGGGCGTGGTGGAGGTGAGACAGAAAGGTTCGCCATGCATCGTGTGATATCAAAACATCAATAACAACTCGTGATTTATTCTATAATACCTTTAATTATTTCTAAAGCCTCGTCTTTACTGCGCGTTATCGTATCTTGTTTCCAAGATGAAGGTCTTCTGGACTGGTTATGTTTGACCAGCAAATGTGAAGCTCGCACTTGTTCGCCACCTGCATCATCATCCTCTGGCATCTCCCACTGACTCGTTTTTGTTCGTCTGTTGAAGTAGTAAGTCTTCCCGGTGGACTTAGATGTCCTTTCTTCCCATCCAGCTGGTAATCCACTCATTTTAACTTTTTGGTGTCTCGTATTAAAATCTGCGAAAGCCCCGATTTCGACAAACTCGTTTTTCGCTCCAAAAACTCTAGCGCTTTGTAACCAAGCAATGAGTATTGCTCAACAGCGCATGTGTTTTAAACGACCGCTGGATTTCCTCGCGCTGGCTCAGTATATTCGTAATGGCGACGATTCTGGCGGATTCGGAGCAGTAACTTTGCTTTTTGGGAATTTCATAGCCGCAGTAATCAGATCATTATCAACAGAATATTCCTACAGTTTGACCCTGAGGATATATAATGCCAGTCACATCTAGGAATCTTATTATAGTGAGTATCATTCTAAAATAGCTATTAATTATATAAAAAGGGCTGCACATGATCCCAGCTTACCCTCTGATTTCATTAATGCTTGAATGTTTTTTTTTCCCTTCACTCTGATCTTTCTGTCTATTGTATTTGACGTAACAAAGAATATAAGCTTAGTTTATGCACTAGTCAATTGTAACCCCGTCCCCTAACCCCCCGGGGAAAAATGGGGGAATTTACAAGTGCAATGATGTTCGCAATTTAATGGACTTCCCCCATGCCCCAGGGACAGATCTGCAGGTAATAGTATTGTCCCTAACCCCAAACGCTGTCAAGCAACAGTTATTCAAGTTTATCAACAATTGATGCATTTTATGGTAGATACTTGTGGTAATCACAGATTAAAGGAGTGAACTCAATCCCGGGGGGGGAGAACTCCCATATAAAAATGACGGGGGTGCTCATCGTACCTTTTAGGGGTCAAAATTTGTAGATTGGTACCGCTTAGGGTGCTAAAATCTAAAATGACTACTGTTATAATTATCACGGTACCTTTTAGGGTAGGGCGACCCCGTAGCTTTCCAAACGATGTCTGTGATTGGCGAACGATACAATTGATATATCACTTGAACAATGCCCCTATCCCTAATCCCTATCCCAGCGGGACAAATCTATTGTTTTCTTAGCGAATCACAGACATCGTTTGGACAAGTGCTGGACTACCCTTAGGGTATGAGATGAAAAAATATAACAGAATATGACATGTGTTGTTTTAGAATTGGTACCTCTTAGGGGTAAAAATTATTTTGAGCCACGCCCATCAAACGTAATTCTGGTACCTTTTAGGGTGTTTTTTTTTTTTAAATTTCCGACAAGTATCCCAGTCATTTGTATATGGGAGTCCCCCCCCCCCCCCCCCTGGGGGGAATCAATGTCAGATGAAGTCTGAGCAAAATAATGAAAGCAAGGCCTGGGGTGGGTACCACTTTCAGCCGAGAGGTACCCCTGAAAAATGTGCTGGGCAGCTAATTTAGTGTTTCTTCACAAGATTAGGAAACATTTTCCTATCATCAAATGCAAAAGGGAGTCAAACATAATGAACACATACACTCTTTGATACTCCTCTCTATGAGGTAGTTGGATAGTTGGAGGAACATGAGTTTTTTTGTTTGTTTTTTGCACATTTTGGATGCTTAAAAAATATAGACATCTTCAAAATGTTTTATAACCTGTAGTGAGATATTGAACAGTCCAATCAAAAGCCATTGGAGGACCCAGTCACTTAATAAGTACAAAATACCTGTTGCAAAATAGGTTTCACTATTTCAGTCCATTTCACTTTCACGTGCAAGGCGTGACATCATGGAATGTATGCAAGGAAACCTAACCCCCACCCCAGGGGGGGGGGGTAGCTGATGTCATAAACTTCTGGTAATTTCCCCAGGGGTTGGTGCAAGAAGTTAGTGTAAGTCACTGTATTTCTCCCACTATTGCTCTGTAAAATCCCCACCTTCCGCAGGGGTTTGGGAGTCGGGGTTACAAATAACTAGTGCATTAGCTGCAGGGACAGCAGGATCTTAAGGCATGCTTAATGACAGTGTTTATAGCTGTTATCCATAATTAACCAGTCTGCATTCTGTGCGAATCCCATTCCGAAGATACGCTAAAGGCTTTTCAAAATCTACACCAAACAGCAAAGTTCTAAGAAATCTTAAAAATACACAAAAGACTGCTTGAAACCCATACCAAATTAAAGATCTTTAGCGTAACCCATACAGAATGCAGACTGGATAATTAAGCTTATTTAAGACAAACTCTGATGATAAAAAGAAAGATATTAAATGTTTGTTTGGCCATGTAATAAATAAACTTTGTTATATAGCCGGAGTTTTTCTCAATACAATGCATGCATTGATTGGTTGATTCATGGTCACATGACATCTAACAAACAAACTGTTTCCCGCCAGTTGTCCTAAGTGGGCAATATTTGCGAAAGCAGGCAACAATTTTGACATCAGAGGGTGTCATTGCACTGTTGCCCGCTAGCACACATGATCAGACTGTGACAAAAGGTGGCATGATTATGATGCGATTGATGTTTACCTCGAGTGCTCGGCACGTTTTTCAAACTGTGTTGTGTTGTGTTTTTTTTTGCTATATAACAATAATCACTTAATGACTGATCCCTCGGGAAACAAGGAAATTTTGTTGCCCTCGAATCTCGATGTTTCCCTCAACACCGTCTTGGGAAACATCAAAATCCTTGGGAGACAAAATTCACTGTTTCAATCGGGACCAGTCATTAAGTGATCAATGTTCAGCATGTCACTAGTATATAAGTAAGAATCAGACTTCCTGTCTGAGTCAAACCCATGACCTTCTATACACTGACCAGACATTTAAACCACTACACTACAGGAAAACTCATTGCATGCTACCGGGTAGGTCATTATACTAGATCCATTTGTGACATTATGTATAAAGACCAGCTTATTGGTATGGGATTAGTAATGTTCTTGATAGCGTCTTGCCATGATTGAGAGAAAAATGGTATCAACAGTTAATTGCATATGACATCTCTCAGTAATAACATATCATTGATTTTATCTTGTTAAATTATTGTTTTGTGTTTTGTATATTTAAGGAAGAGGAAGATCTTCCTTATGAAGAAGAAATAATTCGCAGCCCTTATTCTGTGAAATTTTGGATGAGATACATAGAACACAAAGCCAAAAAAGGTTCCAACACAGCCCTGAATCTGCTCTATGAACGTGCTCTTAAAGAACTGCCTGGAAGGTACCTGGAATTCTACATTTTTGTATAGAATTTTATCCTATTTTAATTTATACTTTGGGCCCCAGTTGTGAGTTAAATCTTTGAATCCAGTGGATAACACCATTGGTTTTGACAAATGAAGGACAGAGGGTAGAGATTGTAAAGTGAAGAAATATCCTTGCAGTTGTGTTTGCAATTCAAGCAATATTGTAAAGAAGTCTGAAAAAAAATCAGTGCTTCAACACAATTTTTTTTCAGGCTTCTTTTCAGTTGCTTAAATTGCAAACACATCTGCAAGGATCACTTGAATCTTCACTTTACATCATAATTTAGTTTTGTTAATGCTTATCCACTGGATAGTGATTTATCCAGAGGCCAAGACTATCAAGGGCTGATTGTGTAAGAGTTCCAGAACATTTCTACACTGCCCATGTATGGTAGTAACATTGGTTTGAACATCTCTACCAAGTAGTAGTGTTGGATCCGGACTCCATGATATTAAAAGAGGGGGTGAATAGAAGGGGTTTGGGATTAAAATGTTAGAGCCCTCCCCTAAATCTGCCACTGTCACCCCTCTTAAAAACTTTGGCTTTTAAGACCATCCTCCTCGTTGGAATATCTAATTACATGTACCTTTCTTGGGGTGAGTTTCTTACTGACAGCACCCATCGTGACCTATTAGTTATACTGAAAACATGTGTGTGTGTGTTTTTTTCCAGCTACAAGATTTGGTATCTGTATCTTAAAGAAAGAAGGAGGCAAGTTAGAGGCAGGTAGGTTGATTCAGAGGATAATTCTGTAATAATTACTGAAGGTCAATTTTGTAAAGTGTACATTGTACATTATTAATAATTATGATTATGTGACAATTTTATATGAAATTGTGTATGCTATTGTTTGTTAATGGAATATAATTTTATGTCTGTTTCTATAATATATAATGTTATGGATTTTTCCCATCAGGCCCATAACAGACTCAGCATATGAAGACATAAACAATGCTTTTGAAAGATCACTTGTCTTCATGCACAAGGTACTTGAGGATCTAACTGGGTTAATTCATAATTAATGTAATGATAAACAGTTGAATGGTGTATGCTGAGTTTTATTTGTGTGACCTGAATGTCTGACTTTGTATATTATTTTAAAATGTTAGCTCATTATTGACTGAAAGGTGAATTCCGTTATTTTTGAAGATGCCAAGAATCTGGATAGATTACTGCCAGTTTTTGGTTGACCAGTGTAAAGTGACGAGGACACGACGCACCTTTGACCGAGCATTAAGAGCACTTCCTATAACTCAGCATAGTCGTATCTGGCCGCTTTATCTCAAGTTTGTGCGAAAGTACCACATTCCCGAGACTGCCGTCAGAGTCTACAGAAGGTACCTGAAGGTGAGTGGACAAAATGTCAGGTCTGTCATGGACCCCAGTGGCCTACTGATATAGTCTGAAGTGTCTATAGCATTAAGAGACTAGCAACCCTTTAGCCAGAAATTGAGAAGTAGCCATCCTGGAAGCTTGTTCCCCTATACAATTTTAAAAGCCTACTGTAGGTGAATTTTCCATGAATTTCTAAAAAATCTGGACGTTCTCAGCAAGGAGACTACAATCCAAGACAAAATTAGTTGGGAAGGCTTGTAAAACGCTAAAAAATGACGCTACCTTTGGGTTTCAGCTCAATTAAAGGCGCGCACAATGCTTTCTATGCCCCCCCTCTCCCCCAAATCCAATGTTGAAGACGTCTATACAAAACACAGTGTAATTTTAGTATTTGTGTTAACAGCAACTTTGAAAGAGGGGGGGACGAGGGGGGAGGGGTGAGGAAAACAAGGAACCTTCCCAACACTTTTGTCTTTGGTTGTAGGTATTTGCTGTGTGCTCTGCTGGTTCATCACAAGCGAAGGCACAGTGGTCTGTAGTTAATGTGTCAGTTACTTATCTTAAAGGTCGGCAGATGGTGCATTGTGGTCCCAGGTGTCGTGTTGCAGTAAAGTGGGGCGGCTATGCCCGAAACATTTCTGAGGATTATTTCAGAAAGAAAAACCATCTGACACTTTAACAAACCCCAGGGTTTAAACCAGACTGATTTATCCTTCTACATTAGGTGTCACCTCACTTTAAGCCATCACAAGCCTAGGTATTTTTCACGGGCATTCATTATAAGGGCTGCAATCAGTGCATTCATGGTCGTGACCTGTTGATCTTTCTCTGAAAAGTCTGACACACTGTTAAGAGTAATAACGACATGTACTAAACCACTCTTTCTGAACTTGACTTGTACTTCCTCAAGTCTTTGATTTTTTTATTGCTTAATATTGTGTTACAGCTGGAACCAGAGAACACGGAGGATTATATTGATTATCTCAAGTCTGTGGGCTGGCTGGATGAGGCAGCTGCCCGACTGGCTTTCATTGTCAACAAGGTATCCATTAAATACTTAATGGCTGGTCCCGAGGGAAACAGTGAATTTTGTCTCCCGAGAGTCTCGATTCGAGAGAAACCAAATTCACTGTTTCCCTCGGGGATCAGTCATTAAGTTATTTGTTTTATAGCAACACCAAAAAAAAACAACACGTACAACACAATTTGAAAAACGCATTGAGCACTCGAGGTAAACATCAATTACATCATAATCATGCACCTTTTGTCATGATCCGATCACGTGTGCTAGTGGGCAACAGTGCAATGTTACCCTCTGACCTCAAAATTGTTGCCCACTTTCACAAATGTTGCCCGCTTAGGACAATTGGCGGGAAACAGTTTGTTTGTTAGATGTCATGTGACCGTGAATCAACCAATCAATGTGCGCGTTGTATTGAGAAAAACTCCAGCTATATAGCAACTTCTGTTGATGCCTTAAAAGTTACTGGTACTCAAAATGGGGTTCAAGAATAATCCATAATCAATAATTGATGAGTTTCCAAGGTTTTTCACTTTTACTTGCAATAACCCCCCTCCCCCCCCCTTCCCCAACACCACCCCCAGGGCTTACATTAAGTGGCCAGCAACTACAGTGAAGATACCAGCAACTTAAAGTTAGAAATATTTTGAATTTTTCTCTTATTCTCTTATTTTCTTTCCTTTTTTCAGGAGAAATTTGTATCTAAGGAAGGCAAGTCAACTCATAAGGTAAAGTTAATACTTAACAGTTAATATTATTTTCTGAGACTCCAAAACTGGACAAAACTGGAGAGGCTTTAGGGGTTAAGAACAATCATATCATGTTATATCTGAGGTGTGGCTAAGATGCATGCATGCCTACCATCTGATTTTCGAAGAGTCTTGTCATGTTTTGTAGCAGGTGCAGTGATGTACAGCAACCCTGCATGTTGTGACTATTTTAGGTGCCATGGTGACTAAAATTTTGGCACTGTTGATCTAATTCAAAGAAGATTTACTAACCTTGCAGTTAAATCTAAACAGTCAGTCACCAAATGGCTAGTAAAGAAAATTCTGGTTTTTAACTTGAAGGGTCAAAACAGGCAGAGTTCAGTTGAAAGGTGTAATAACCACACATGACTGGACTATTTTAAACACAGGAAATATTTTTAAGGATGTGTGACCTCCTCTCACAACTGACCTCCGCTCATGACCACTGACTCATCCATTCATGTTTATTTGTTGTTTTCAGGTCAAGTACTATTAACAATAAATCCTCTCTTAAGCAACCATGCATTACCTCAAGGTAGTTACTTACAAATAGCCCATTTAGCTATACAGGGAGGTTTGACTGCATTTGAGATGTCTGGTTGTCACTTCTCCTAGAATGCTACCTTTTCCTATGTTTGAGGCGTTTTGCTTTGCATAGTTTGATCTAGTCTATCCATGTCTTTTGTAGTCAATCTTACAAGTTAACCAACAAAGACCCTCAACTGTTAAGTACATGTACATGTATAGGTAATTATTATTCATAGGATGTTGTTTTGTTTTCAGCTTTGGCAAGAGCTTTGTGAGCTTATTTCCAAGAATCCAGATAAGGTGAATATAGTGGTATTCGACTGAAAATAAATTGATTGTGTTTACTCTAACAATATTAGTTACTCATGAATAAACATCAAAACAAATGCACATAAAGTCATGTTCTGTGGAAGGTATTCATTTTAGGTAGCCAATGATCTATTTAGGCTCAATTTCCACTGCTCTCTCTATCTTCCTATCGCATTGACTTTTATATGTAATTATTAATTATTTATTGAAGGTTAAATCAATACATTTGTTTACCACAATTGCCGCTAAACTCGCAATCTGATTGGTCGACGTGAGTGGTAAATGAGAGTCCAGACAACAGTGCTGACACTAACATCACGCACGCTTGAAAAAAAAACAATCAGATTGCGAGAAAGTTATAGACAATGCTTGCTCTTTCTTTGCTGTCACGTTTTGTAACAAGACCGATTTTTTCCTTGTATTTCTTTCTAAACATTGTTGTAAAAAAAACAAATTTACACCGGTTTTCCGTGGTGTGGACTCTTATTTAATGCAGTTAAATGCAATTTAACAGAGTTAACAACAAAGAGCGCTCGCGTTCCCTGGTAGTCAGCGGTGTTGGCACATGCGCATGTGTCAAACTCCACGTGCTTGTGGATTGTAGCGTGGCGTACAGGAGGCGTTTCTTCTAGCGTTTTCCATTGCTTTAGCGTGGCAGCTCATCGCCCAGGCAGTTCTTCTCCCACCCCTTCCCTCCCTCTTTCCACTGTCTCGACAGTGTGATGGGTGCCTGTTCCTCTTACTGCGTGGGGGCTCATGGCTGGGTTGCCAGTATTTGCCAGCCATGGGAGCAGTCTTCATCTAGGAGCTGGCTGCCAATAGTGGAAGCTCCTGGATGTGTCAGGCACCCAACCTCCATTTTTAGCGATGCAGTTGTTAACCACGATTTACGTCATCACATGGTCAAAATTTGTTGCTGACTCACTCGGCTGCACCTCGTGAGTCCACAACATTTTGACCATGTGATGACGTAAATTGTGGTAAATAAGAGTCCACACCACGGAAAACCAGTTTAAATTTGTTAATTATAAGTCGTGGTATCAGTAAAATAAATATGTATCAACATTTGCAAAAATTAATGTTCCTGCTAACTAGAGTGGGATAAAATTAGTCAACAACTATTCACCGAAGTGGAGGTGGGTAGTGGTGGATATTTACCGAGCCACGAAGCAGCGAGGTAAATATCCACCACTACCCACCTACACTGAGGTGAATAGTTGTTTTAGTATATACTGAAACAGTGAGATAATATAACGAAAATGATGCTTTTTAACTCATTTATTCCTGTCAACGATAACAATTTTCGCGTGCAAATTGCTGGGAGGTGAATAGCACTTGCTATTCTGAGTTTCAGTAGCCAATCAGAGAGTGCCAACAATGGTATCCACTGTTTCAGTATATACTAATATTGTTTATTGCAACTGACTTGTCATATATGCTTTGACTGGCCCTAAATGAAATGAAATCTTTGACAAGAAAGATTCCTTTCTATAATTGCCTTGCCTTAGATCAAGAGCCTCAAAGTTACTGATATTATCCGAGGAGGATTGCGTCGCTTTTCTGACAGCTTGGGCCAACTTTGGAATTCTCTTGCTGATTTCTTTATAAGAAGTGGACACTTTGAAAAGGTCAGGCCTCTTATTTTCTCCTGTCCAGTTATTCTTTTCATCATTTTGTTGTGTGAAACCAGTTTTCTTGTCTCAGTGTTGTGTATGAAACTGTGAGTCTATTAACAGCACTTTTCCTTTCCTAATCTGCCTTTAGAGATTACGTACATGTCAGCTCACTAGATTTCTGTTGCTTTTTTTTAAGGCGCGAGATGTTTATGAAGAAGCTATTCAAACTGTAATGACTGTGAGAGATTTTGGACAGGTACTATTACACAATTTACTACAGTCTTGGTTCACTAACCAACTGATGAATTATTAATTGAATGACTAATCGACTGACTGATTAATGAACTGACCGTCTGACTGACTGACTGGCCTGGCTGGCTGGCTGACTGATTAATTGAGTGGCTGACTGACTGACTGACTGACTGGTTGACTGACTGACTGACTGACTGACTGACTGACTGACTGACTGACTGACTGACTGACTGGCTGACTGACTGACTGGCTGGCTGACTGGCTGACTGATTAATTAACTGACTGACTGGCTGGTTGGCTGACTAACTGGCAGGCTGGCTGGCTGACTGACTGACTGACTGATGAATTGACTAATTAATTGACCAGTGAATTAATTAATTATTAAAAATGATTGATTTTCTGACTCTTATGAGTGATGGATTAATTAAGCGATTGACTGCCCAACTGCCAGACTAAATAACTAATCAATTAACTTACTAATTGTCTTGCTATTTTTGAGGTGTTTGATGCTTACGCACAATTTGAGGAAAGCATGATCAGCGCCAAGATGGAAACAACTTCAGAGATGGGAGCAACTGAGGAAGGTATAGCACACTCCCCATCCAGATATTATTAGCCCTGTTCTCATTTACAGTTCCTTTTTATTTTGTAGCCTCCAATGCAGACTCCTTAGACTCTTCATACACTTCTCCCCCACAAATATGAGGGAGGAAAGATTGTGTGACAAGCCGTAAGGACATCTGCGCTGGAGGCTAAATATTTGTTATTAAAATTACATGCATGGAAAGGTCTTGTTAGCCCAATTTAATCCCCTGATTAAAACCCAGGGTTGAGTTCTGTTGGCAGTTAATCCAGGATTAGTGCTAATCAGGCTTTGAACAACTCGGGCCAGGTTTCTTGGCCAATTCCCACTGCCTTGTAATATCTATGTACAATGTACATGTATTAATATTTCACAGATCTGAGGCCTGTGTGATTAAATGAAAAACGTGTAAGATAGACCATACTTCATTTGATTTGAAATGTTGTAAATGAGCAGCAGTGTTTTATTACAAATAAATACTAACTTGAGAGCTTGATGTTTTTCATTTCTTCATCAGGCTTCATTCTCATATCTCGATCCTCTTTTCTTGCCGTTTCTTGGTGTTGCAGATGTTGCTATCACCGAATGACATTAGGGCGCCTTTAGCAACCACGATGGCAGTGCCAAGGAAAACGTCACTTGAAAAAAGGATTCACGCTTTTTTAAACTACTTTGCAGTTGTTCCAATTTGTTTAGTTTGTCTGATGTGTCTGGCTTGTCCAGAAGCTGAATTTAAAGGGATGGCTTTCCAGTTGAAATGAAGAAAGGAAAATTAACCATTGTGTGTTCACATTCTCCACAAAACCTATAATTTGATCTTTTGACGTTGTTGTTTTGCAGTGAACGGCAAAGAAATCTACGAAAATGTAAAACGCACGTGCAGAGGCATTGTTTTGTGCCGTTCTCGCTGCCGTTGCCGTTGTGGTTGCTTAGGCCCCGTCCACACTAATGCGTTTTTGAAAACCTCCGTTTTTGGTTCCCCGAAAACGGATAAAAGGATTTGCGTCCACACTAGGAGCTGAAAAATGATGATCCAAAGATGCGTTTTCATCACCAGGCTCTGCTCGGACGTTTTTCTGTTCAATACGCATGCTCCAATAGCGTCAGCAATACCATGCGTTACTAGTTGTGACGTAACCGTTTTTGAAAAGCTCCATTTTTGCCGTCCACACTAACGCCCCGTCCACACTAATGCGTTTTCGTTTAAAAAAGCATACTTTTTTATGCGTTTTTACCGATCGTCCACACTAAAACGATCAAAAACGGAGAATGAAATCGATGAAAACGGAGGTCTTCGAAAACGCTTTTCAAAGTGGAGACTTTTGAAAACGCAGGTCTATCGTTTTAGTGTGGACGGCAAAAACGGAGCTTTTCAAAAACGCTTACGTCACAACTAGTAACGCGGAAGACGTTAGATAAAAACGGTCTGGACCACCTCGGACACTTATTGAGAATTAAATAACGTAATGTCGACACTTAGAATTTTATTTTCAATAAATTTTTAAGAGTAAAAAAGAAAATCTAAAATCCCCACTCAGGATTGAACCTGTGACCTCAGCTGGTCATAGGCTTACGTAGCCTACCGTACCACTGTACCACCTAGCTTTTCGGGTTGCTTAGGCCTAAATTTAACTATATAAACTGCTAACCCCAACCTCAACTGCAAGCTAACCAGTTACTCCGTTATATAAGTCTCAATAAGGCGTCCGAGGTGGTCCAGGCCGTTGTTATCTAAGGTCTTCCTAGTAACGCATAGTATTGCTGACGCTATTGGAGCATGCGTATTGAACAGAAAAACGTCCGAGCAGAGCCTGGGGTGCGTAAAAGCTAACCAACAATACCATCTTTTCTCAAGTCTCAAAACTCAAGTAACTATAATTTATAAACCTGAAAAATATGGTCTGAGCGGGGATCCGAGAAATGAAACTAGACCGCCAAAACGTTTGGTACTGTGCGCACTTGTAAGATCACTTATCACAGTTCCTCCTATTATTATGCTACCTTTTATATAATTTACATTTGTATGTAACTTTTTGTTCTTTTGTTCTTCAGATGACATTGACTTGGAACTTAGGATGGCGAGATTTGAACATTTGATGGACAGAAGGCCTCTTCTTCTCAGCAGGTACTCATCAAAGAGAGAACAGCGAAAACGTTTTTTTTTGTCGTAGACACTTAATTTAAATATTTTGAATCACCTGTTGGTGGATTGAAATGAACTAATGTACTGGGTGATGCACATTCTACTGGAATTAGCAACTGTCAGACTTGATAAACACAGTTATTTTTAAATCTAGAGTTATGAAAAACATGACTTTGTTTTATTTAAGAAACTAAGGCCCCATTTACATGGAATTAAAAGAGGATGATTCTAGTGCTAGGATGATCCTAGATGGTTCATTTGGTTTACATGCATAAATGCGACTTCCAGGATCAACTTTGTTTTGGTTTACATGAAAAATTCGGCAGGATGGCCCCAGTACCTTTGAGTTCGTCACGGTTGCAAAGCAAGACGGCGGGCAACAATAACAAAAGCGTAGATAACCCTGGGGCTCCTGACACCGTTTACATGGAGCTAGGATGATCCTAGCGCTAGGGCCAAATGCAACCCTTCGCATGTAAACTGAAAGCAGAAAACACGTCACGCTCAGATGATCCAAGTGCTAGGATGATCCTAGCACTAGGATGATCCCCTTTCCATGTAAATAAGGCCTTAGTATCACAGCATGATTTGTAACACTGCATGAAACAAAACATGGTTCTGGAATAAATGCAGATGTTAGAAACACTGCCCACACTTTAGGCTTAACGTATCATATACTACTAGTTACTTAAGAAAACCGTTTTACCATTACCCTACAACCAAATTCATTTTATCAACAAAGATTTTTTTAATTTTTAATCTTTGCTGTTACTCCAAAACCAAGTAGGGGAGATATAACATTTTCTCATTTTTTGTTGTTGGTATTTTCCTTTCATTATGTAGTGTGCTTTTGCGTCAAAATCCTCACAATGTCCACGAATGGCATAAAAGAGTCAAACTTTATGAGGGGAAACCCAAAGAAATCATCAACACATACACAGAGGCTGTGCAAACTGTGGATGCAAAGCTGGCGTCAGGCAAACCTCACACGCTGTGGGTGGAATTTGCAAAGTTTTATGAGCAGCATGGTCAACTGGCTGAGGCGCGAGTGATATTTGAAAAAGCTACCAAAGTAAATTACCGTAAAGTTGATGATCTGGCTAGTGTTTGGTGTGAGTTTAGTGAGATGGAAATTAGGCACGAGTAAGTGAAGTTTGTTGTTTGCTCCTTCTTATCTTGTTGTTGTTGCTTATGATAGTTTTCTATTAAACTGAAGAAAATATGCATTTTCAGTATGCTTCCAGCTTTAACAGAGGCGGCGGAGCGTTTTGAAACGTGGGGGACTCATCGTACACCAAGCCAAAAAAAAAAATCCAAAAAAAAAAATCCAGCAGTTGATTGGCTTCTCGAAGACAGGTCTGAGCTATTAAAAAAAGTCCTACAGCATATTATTTCGCCAAGCGCGATCTTGATGAAACGATTTGTGAAAAGATCACGAGACTGAATATTTTGCCAAACCAATTTTATGCTGTGCTAGCGACATTTTCGGCACCAAAACGTGGGGGGAGCTTTGCCCCCCAAATTTTCGTTTAGGGGGTCTACAGCCCCCCCCCCCTGCCCCCCCCTGCCCCCCCCTGCCCCCCCCCCCCCGTACTCTGCCGCTTATGTTTACGAAAGTACAGTCGAACCTGTCTACTACCTCCACGCCGCCCAAACTTGTTTTTTAGTTATTGCTGTTTTAATCTTGACGTTTGTTACTCCTTACTCACAAATTATATTAAATAATGATCGTAAACGTTGGAAAAAGTTTGAAAATAAAGGAAATCTCTGAGAATTCTTAATATGATCTCTCGTTGATATCAATTGCGTACAGCTTTCCTTTGCGCATACAAAACAGTTGCAGTTGTTAAAGTATGGTTTTTTATTTTTGTTTTATCAATTCCACATAGAAACTATCAAAAGGCGCTTGACCTTATGAGAAGAGCAACAGCAATGCCATCTGCGAAGACCGACTATTATGACGAGGTAAGGAGGGTATGCAGGCTTAGGCAATTCAATTTGTCCGCTATGCAGCTGTTATTTGGGTCGTGACTGTAGTCTTGTGTGTCTTCAGACTGAGACAGTACAGAGACGTGTTTACAAATCTTTGAAGCTGTGGTCCATGTATGCTGACTTAGAGGAGAGCCTGGGAACATTTCAGGTAACCATAGTTACAGTCTGTGTTACTCTCTGAAAAGGCAAAGTATTACGGGCAACATATCGATTTAATGTTGTGCAACAATCTTGCGTTGCAAGTTGAGATTGTTGCGTGTATTGCCACCAACGCATACAAAAAGTAGAACAGCGTCTACTTTCTGCAACGTGACAATTTGTTGCACGCGTAGGAGGTAGTATGTTCAACAAACATTCTCAACTTACAGTGCAACATTGTTTGGCGACAAGTTCCACGAGTAATCGTATTGCCCGTATTACTTGGCCTTAAAGGAAGAAAAAAGTCTAATTTGAACCCAGCATTCCACAGAAAATAAATGTACTCCAAAGCAAGTTACCATCATCTCACTTCGTCTTACGATATGTGAATCTCGCATTAATGTTTGTAACTCTCATGTTGATAGATGAGATTCATCTCACAAGAGGTTTCTAAACTTAAGTTCCAAAGATTGGCCTTCTCCTTATTAATTAAACAGCATTTTGTATAACAAAACAACAGTAAGTCAGCAAATTATAGAAAGATGCTATCAACATACAGCAACACAATTCGATTTTTCTTGTTGATTAACTCGCTTCTTACGTCGTCTCTTATGACTTTATCTCCAGTCAACTAAGGCAGTGTACAACCGAATTCTGGATCTGCGGATAGCCACCCCTCAGATAATCATCAACTTTTGTACGTTTCTGGAAGAGCATCGCTATTTTGAGGAGGCTTTCAAGGTCAGTTGACATAAGCATACAATTTTTCTTACTGCTTTTCATTCTACATTCTCTTGTAGGGTTAGTGCCTTTAAAGTCTCGTCTGTCATTCTCTTTGTGACCCAGGACTTATGCGGCATTTTTTTTTGCAGGTTTATGAGCGTGGAGTTGCAATGTTCAAATGGCCTAATGTGTTTGATATTTGGAACACGTACCTCACAAAGTTTATTCAAAGATATGTAAGTTTATGTCCGGGATAAATATTGTTTAACTCTTTTAATACCGTCAAATCATATAACTTGTAAAATATCTCCACTTGGGAAGATTGAAAAGTAAATGTCACCATAGAAATCTATCATTTAAATGGTGAATTTCGAATTTCATACACAAACTGGAAACTTAGAACCACCTTGTGCACATTTTTTTAGCGTAGTTGGTATCGCTGAAAGTCATTTTCGAGTTGTCTGTTAATTTATTTACTTGTTTATTTTTCCAGGGTGGCAAAAAACTTGAACGTGCAAGAGATCTGTTTGAGCAAGTTCTTGAAGGCTGTCCTGCTAAATTTGCTAAATGTAAGAAATTGTACATTTTTAAGTTTTCCTCTTTTTGACCTTGTTTTACATTTTTCAATACTGAAACGCCTAAAACTTTAAAATGCAATCTCTGTTTTTCAGCTTTTTATTTAATGTACGCTAAACTTGAGGAGAATCACGGCCTCGCTCGACACGCAATGACGATATACGAGAGAGCCACGAAGGCTGTTTTGCCAGAGGAACAGTTTGAAGTAAGATTTAAACGAAGCTGATAGAGCGGTTATCAATTCAGTGTCGAAAGTAAATTCGCGATTGCTTTGTTTTTGCATTGATACGCTTTCTGATTGGGTAAAAAATCTCGCGCCATTTTCTCAACCAATCAGTAGTAAAACCAAAACCTCACACGCGTTTTCCCGCGCTTTGCGCCGGCTACCTGTATTTGCTTCGAGTTCTGATTGGATAATTGGAAGGACTGCCTCTGCTATGATTGGCCAGAGTCATTAATTTGGTTTTGTTGTTTCTTGTTGAATAAATTGTTGTTGTTGTTGTTGTTGTTGTTGTTGTTGTTGTTGTTATACTCAACGGAAAACCGCTGTATTACGTAAGTGTATTATTAACACTGTGTAAAAAAACGTTTAACTTAGTACTAAAATATATTAATGATATTTTAAGCTATGATCATCGAGCAATTTGTCATCGAGTTCCGAAAGTAAACGTAATAAACCTAAAGGGTGTTGATAAATTACGAAGATAACAACCCCAGGAAAATATCCACCTCAAACGTAACACCACTTTCCACTTTCTGTTCAAATAAAAAATGAGGAAAACCAATGTGTTTCAGTTGCTGTGTACGAATTAGAGTACAGATCAGAATAGCAGCCTTTGATAAAGGATATTGTTATACATTGGTGTCACTAGCTCGATTTTGATTGGCTATAAGCACGCAGCTAATTATTGCTTGCTGTTTCTGTTACGTCATACCTACAGACAATGAATTTTATATATGTAGAAGTGACGTCATACCTACAGACAACAGTTTATCTGCTGTGTATTGATCACTTTTTTTGTGCGCGCTCTTGTCTTTACAAGTGCAGCTCAGGAATATGCATAATAAAACAATTATTGGATGAGGTTGAGCATGAAAGCGATAATTATCAAGGCCAAAGTATGTGTTATCTGCCGAAGCCGAAGGCTGAGGCGGATAACACAAACTGTAGAGTACCAAAAAAAAAATGGAAAAATAGTTAATACTTTTTGTTACCCGAAAGTAGCTTCCCCCGAGAAACGCCTGCTAAATCTGAAAATAATAATCCTAGTTAATAAACGTCACTTATCTTTGAATTAATGCCTGTGTCCTTTCTGTATTGTAAAAATGTTAAGGCCCGTTGGATTAGCCTTATTCTGAAATAAAAGGTGAACGAATGAACCAGTTAAAGGAGGTTTTATTAAAGCAGTATTAATATTTTTCTTTCCACAGATGTTCAACTTGTATATAAAACAAGCTGCCGAGATTTTTGGCGTGACACACACGCGTGAAATCTACGAGAAAGCTATTGAAGTGCTGCCAGATGAGCAAGCCAGGTGAGTTTTTACATGAGAGACATACAGCAAAGGTATTGTATGGATGATAGATGACTTTCCTTACTCATATGGAAAATAGTACCCAGCCGTATTGCACAACTTTTCGCTGAATAACCTCGTTGTATGTTATTTATTTTTTTAGGGAGATGTGCGTCAGATTTGCCGACCTTGAGCGTAAATTAGGAGAAATTGACCGCGCGAGGGCTGTTTACATGCACGCGTCACAGATGGCCGACCCACGGGTTTGTACATACTTACTCAATCCTCCCCCCCCCCCCCCCCCTTTAAAGTTAGTCCCTTTTTAACAATCTCTCTTTTTGCAGACAACTCCAACGTTCTGGAAGGTGTGGCATGACTTCGAGGTTCGGCATGGAAACGAGGATACATTCCGTGAAATGTTACGAATCAAAAGAAGCGTCCAGGCGCAGTTCAATACCCAGGTCAGGTTCTCTACAAACTATCACATTTATTCACTAAAGTCTATTGATAGTGCCTATGTGAGCCCTGTGCAGTGATCGCAGTACAGTCAAACCTCTCTACTGTCTACAGCTGTTTACTGATTATAACATAATGTGAATGTTCTTTCAGGTCAATTTCATGTCGGCACAAATGCTGGCAGCAGCCGCTAGCAAGATCGCGGGAGCAAGTAAGAAATATTTTAACATTTTTATCAGATCACGAGTGGCCGTGTGTAAAACGTGGAATCTTCCCTACTAAAACAGACTTCTAACATCGCTTCGCTGTTGTTTTCCGCCCTTGCGGCTTTTAGGGGTTAAAATGGTGACCAGCTAAACTAGACTTTCACTGTTTGCAATTCCATTGCAGGGGCCTCCCAACGATTTTCCTTACGTTATTTCTTAATAAGTTAAAGTTGAAGATGGGGAAGGCGCTTTCCATTTGAATGGAAACCTTGTAGAATTTCCTGTTAAAAGGAACAGGACAAATTGTCTTCAATCAAAACGGAAAGAGCGTGTTCCTTTTTCACGGAGTTGCTTTTTCTTTCTTAAGGAGACTGAGTACTAACGATTTACAATAACAAACATGGCCTTTAATTCATCAAGGAGCATTGAGCATGGCACTAGTGGAACGCAGCAGATGGTACAGGATTTTCCGATCATTTCGGCAAAAACGTAAAAAGAGGACAACCTCTGAAGGTATTCCTTTTTTTTCCGAAAACTTTCCAGTGGAAAAGTCTGTTCCATTTGATTTACCAACGGAACAACCGGATTTTTCATACAAAAGGAAAGCGCGCTCCAGGGTCTTGTCTTCCCGCCATTTTGAATTGAACAAAGCGCAGAAGGCCCTGGGACGGATTGGCTGTTTGAGTATGGCACTGTACGAAATGTTGCTCATAACACGTTGTTTGCTTTATTGTAAAGACACTGATGAACCAGTGGCTGATGACATGCAGCGGTTAGAAGAACAAGCTCAAGCGGCAGCAGCCAGTAAGAACATCAACACCAAGTTAAAAGAAAAAGTGCTGTTCGTCAGGTGAGAGAGGTTTCTTCTACCAAGCTGTATCCCAGACACCAAAGGTTTTACTCGCGCCATTTTTGGGAAGAAAAGAGATGCGAGAAACGAGGTTGGAGAAGTTGGCTCGGCCTCCCTCCGCCCTCCCCCGCACCCCGCATCCCAGAGCCCGAGGGATTGCCCGCAGGCTAATGTATTCGTTGTGAAACCACTTACACATAGCAACCTAAACGTTCCGAAAGTAACGATCTCATAACGTCGAGTTTTTAAACAATTTCAATCACAACTTTTCACTCTTTCATTCACAATTTTCATTTTAGTAGTACAAAGAGCGTTCATTTAACCCTTTATCTCCCAAGAGTGCCAAAAATCAAAATTCAAGAAAAATCCCAAATTTCATTTTGTAAAATATTGAAAAACAAATGACACCATGCAAACGTACTGCTGAAGAGGTTTTCTTTTGAGTGGTCACACCATAGGATTTCATCAACAGACTCAAAAGTTAGAACAAATGATACCATGCAAAAGTACTGCTGAAGAGGTTTCAATTGAATGGCCACACCATAGGATTTCATCAACAGACGCAAAAGTTAGAAAACACTACATGTCTCCATAATTGACTCTGTGAGTGAAAGGGTTAAGTCGTCATCCCGTAGGTTTTCACCTGGTCTGGGCTCAACTAGGGAAGGGAACACGCCACCTCTTCCTTTGTCCTTGCAATGGATCACTATATCACTCTATCGCCTGATAAGCAGGCTAAACAGCTAGAGCCACATTACAAGGCTGAAAGTTTGACTTTAGAAGTGAAAGGGTCATAGGAATTATCCTGGAAATGCGAATGTTGATCCACATACGGTTCATGTTTTAGTTACCTGTAACTAGCAACCACCCAAAGCTGCTAAAACCTAACCTAGCTACCCTCATGTACATTCCTTTGCCTCCCTTACATCAGGAGCGAAACCAGCCATGGAGAAAGTGAAGAAACACAGCCAGTCACAAACCCAGAAGAAATCGACATTGATGACGATGAGGATGAAGACGAAGACAATGAACAGGGTAAGAAGTTGGTGATATTTTAAACGCTAAAAAAAGATAATGTCCTTTATTTATGGTGAGTGATCATTGCACAGCGGTGTGGAGTCGAGTATAGAAACATTTAAAACAAATACAGTCGAACCTCCCATTACCGACCACCCAAAATGCAATGCGGAGGTGGTCGCTTACAAGAGGTCAGACCACAGGGGTCTTAACTTTGAATCGTAGAACATTCGTTTTATTGGAGTTGTACTGTAGTGACATCGAAGTAAGGGCGAGTGGTCGCTTAATAGGGGTTAAAAACAATAGAACATCTCAAATCACCAGCGTTGAAAGTTGTCGCGGTCGCGGTCGCGGTCGCGGTCGCGTACGAGTAGGTAACGAAACGAAACGAAATTTATTTACCCACGTAACATCTAAGAGCTCAGGAGCTCGTTACAACGTGTACGTGCGTTCCAGATCGAATTGGAATTTAGAATGTTGGTTTTTGGTGAGCGCTTACAAGAGGTTTCGACTATTGTGGTTTTGGTATTTTGGAGGTTCGACTGCATTTCCCAACTAGCAGGAGGCAGACCACTTGACTATTTACAAGCGTGGTAGAGAGGTTGAACTCTAGACTGCGAGCATGCGCCCTTTTTTCTCAGATTCGAGAGCGAGAACTGGCCCCAGTTGTTTAAAAGGTGGATAGCGCTATCCACCGGATAAATCACTATCGAGAGGATAACACAATTGGTTTGCCTGATGTATAATTTTGCAAATCAACGCGTCTTCCCGCCGACTTCTAGCGCCGATGAAAACTAGTCTATACGCAGGCGACTCATATTTCCTTCTTTGGCAGGCTAAAGCAAATGGGAAAAGAAAGAGACTGTTCGCATTCCTGTTGAACTCAGATCTTCCTTGTAGCAACAACAGCACCAGCCAGCCATTGGCATCAACCTCTCTACCACGCTTGTAAATAGTCAAGTGGTCTGCCTCCTGCTAGTTGGGAAATGCAGTCGAACCTCCAAAATACCAAAACCACAATAGTCGAAACCTCTTGTAAGCGCTCACCAAAAACCAACAGCACCAGCCAGCCATTGGCGGATCAGTAGCCCCCCCCCCCCCCCCCCCCCCAATCCCCCCGTTATCTTACATAAAAACATAAGGCACAAAGGGGCGAAAAAAGTTTTTTCAGTCGCTAACATTTTCACTCCGGTCTTCCCCCCCCCCCCCCCCCCCCGTTATTCACTCCTCCACTTTGAGGAAGCTTTGCCTTATTGAATAGGCCAGCTAGCAGCTAGGGACAGTGTTAGAATCGCAATCTGTGCTATTCCTTGCTTATTTTAGAGCGGTTTTCAATTGAGTGTAGAAAGTAATTACACAATTGCTTTGGTTTTGCACTGTTACGTTTTGTGATTAGCTAAAAAATCTCGCGCCACTTTCTCAACCAATCAGAAGTAAAACCAAAACCAATCGTGACTTGCTCGCACGCGTTTTCCCGCGCTTGGCGCCGGCGACATGTAATTGCTTCGAGTTCTGATTGGTTCATTAGATTGTCTGCGCGTGTTGTGATTGGTCAGAGTAATTACTTTGGCTTTGATTTTACTGCGTTCAATTGAAAACCGCTCGTAAATATTTTTTTTCTGCAGATTTCCAAGTTGAACAACAGACTGTCCCGAGCAAGGTTCGTAACACTAGCGTTTTATTCCCATTTAGCTGGTAAAATGTTTTAAGACTGATACTGAAATTACAGAAAAGCGAACAAAACGTGAAAAACGACGCAAACAGTAATTTGGAAGGTGTTAAATGGTGCGGTATTCACATGCAAAAGCTGTGGTTTAGACTATAGAGGTTTTGAACGGCAGACATGTTGTATGGCAGGAACAATAGATTCTTTTCCCTATGGGGAAAAAATGTTCTTTCTAATGCAAAACATTTTGATTGTTCCTGCCATGCAACATGGCTGCCGTGGAAAACCTCCATTAGGCTATAATTACTCAAAAGAGAGTAAAACAATGGGAGTATTATTATTAAAAAGCTTAGCTTCGTTCCGTAATCACGCGTGTGTTGGCTCAACAGAAAGATCTTAATTCTTTGTCCATGTTTAACCCTCTCAGTAATTTTTTCGTTTGGTCAACATACATCCTCTTCATGTGTATTTAATTTTTTTATCTCTTGGGACATTTGTGTTGTAAGCCACTTTATACCCCTGTTAGCTGTTTTATTAGCCAGGCCGTAGACAACACACATCCTCATCACATGTACTTTTCATCCCCTGAGAGATTTGTGTTGTAAGCCCACTTTATATCTGTGTTAGCTGTTGTATTAGCCAGCGCGCAGACGTCTCCGAAGGAAATAGGACACGTTTGCGCGTCGGCTACTGTTTCATTAGCCTCTTACGAAGCCGTTATTGGGGTTATTAATGCAAATACGCTATTTATTATTATAGGTTTTTGGAGGATTAAAGCAAGACGACGATTAAGATGTCTGAGAATATACAGGCTTTTCTGAACAATAACGACACGATACATTTTTATACAAGTAACCACTTATCATGCCTCGTATATCTCGCATTTAAGTCTCAGCTTTTGTAGCAAAGTTAATAAAGTATTTGTAATAAACTGCACAGAACAATTATCGGATGTATAATGTATATACGTGAATTTGTATATTCGTAGACTTGTGAATGGTCTCGCAAACAATGCTCACCAAAAAATCTTTAATTGGTGGATCACTTTAGCAATCGCGAAGACTTGAAAATTGTTGTAGAAACTTGATCTACCTCCTCCAATTTTAGTAATTTTTTAATTAGCTCGACGTTTCGGCCGTCTCGGCCTTCCTTAGGAGTATATATATTATATGTATAATATGTATAGCAGTGTAAATGGATCACTTTGGGCCGATTACTTCCAGTTTCCAACTTGTGAGTTTCAAGCGAGCGCGGCGTCGTATTTAAGCAAGATGGGTGTTCCAGATGTGAGATCAGGAATTGGTGTTATGGTCGATGCCTTTCTAACGCCGAACTTGCCAGGTGGATGAATATCAAACGTCGTTTTTCTCGCTGTTTTTCTGCCGAGTACAACCTCTCTGAACGCGTCTCGGAAATTCTTGTTATAGAATGCGTAAATGAAAGGATTATACACCGACGCGGAGAGTCCGATCCAAAATGTGATTATTTCAGCTCTGGAAACAGTGTAGTAACGCTTCTGAACTAAAATAGAGTACTTTGATATGAATGAAAATGGCGACCAACTTAGGAAGAATGCAAACACCACCATACCTAAACTCTTGATCACATTTCTTCGCAATCGGCTTCTGGTGGTCTTTCGTCTCCATATTGTCTTCACAATTCTGTAATAGAGGATGATTATGATCAAAAGCGGCGTCAAAAGTCCTAAAATCGCGCGAAGTGTCAGATAAATCGTACCAAGTCTCATATCCCTGGATGTCTCTTTTATTGCGCAGAATTGGTAAACTTTGTTGATGTGCCTGACCGGTCGGGCGCCGATCAGATGTAAAACCGGGATGGTTAAAATAGCGGCATACATCCACGAGCATAAGGCGAGGAACTTTATTTTCCTCGCTCGGTTTAAAAACTTCAGCGGGTAGCAAATTTGGAAGAAGCGATCCGCTGCAGTGGCGGTGAGAAGGTTGACTGACGCTGGTGGTAGGATGTACTGTATGAAGCGAACAATTTTGCAGGAAATGTCGTTTTGTAACAGCAATAATGGTCTTGGTTGCGTGGAGAGCAGCGTTAGCGGAATAGAAACTAAACAAACGAGGATATCTGCAACGGCCAGTTGAATCAGGAAGAAGTACATTGACGATCGTGTACGGCGGCTCCGAGTTATTACGAAGCAAACGAGTCCATTCCCCGTGATGCCGAGAACCATTAAAATACAGCCTACTACAATTTCAAATGCCACTTCCTCGGGGCTTCGTAGTGGAAGCGGATACATGTTCTCCCCGGATTTCGTTCGCGTCGCTTCCAGATTTGCAAAGGTTCCGTTTACCGTGTTATCGGGCGAGTTCATTTTCCAGCACTATTTTAACACCCACGTCAATTTTCTTTTTCGCTTCAATGCTTAATCGATTTGACCAAAAATTTCACTTCTAATTCATACATGCAAAACTAGGGATAATGTTGTCTTACTCTATTTTTCAGTTGTTCGTGGTTTGTCCCTTAAAAACACTAACCAAAACACTAATTGGATTTCCATTTTTATTTCCTCGGAGATTTAACCGTTTTATCTGGCATCTAAACTTAAGGTGTAAAGTTCAGAGAAGTGATGAATAAATAAATATTAAATCCTTTTAAAACGCCAGTTTTCAACTTCTTATGTTATTATTTCCTTTGTTGTTACGGATGACCAAATGAGATAATTATAGAGTGCTTCAGACTTCTTGATGAAGCATTCATTTTGGCTTATATAGCGCAATAAGAGACAAATTAAGTAAAAGACTCGAATCAAAGATGGGTTTTAATGTTCCAGCTGCCTGTTTTTTACACTATGATCTCTTGTTTCTCTCTCGAAATAAATCCTGTTCAAAGAGATTGTCGCGAGATTTCCTGTCGCGACTTTAGTAGAGGTTCAGTCTAATTCCTTACCAAAATAAGCATTGTACTTCATATGCTTTTCATTTTTTATTGACCTAGTTGTAGCGTATTTATACTTCTCCAGGAGACCTGTCAGTCGTGGCTTATTGCCGAGAAAGGCTCATTTCAGAGCAGCTTAGTGCTAGAGGGAATTTTGCGTTTTAAAATGACCCGGCTTTTAATTTGGTGGGGACTGCGAGCCGTCTCTTATTTTTTCTTTTAGTAAGTCGAGCGAGCACGCGCGCGAGAAAGGCGCGCGGATCGAGGGCGAAAAATAAGAAAAATAAGAGACGGCTCGCGGTCTAAATTAGGTGTTGCTTCGCACCAGAACCGTTAAAACTCTCTAAACAAGGCGAAAAGAGAAACAATATATACATGAATGAACATTAATTAATAACGACAGTAACACAATTTTCATTGAAAAAAGATAAACAAGAGAAAAAAAGATAGGTCGGTTTTTTTACGGAGGGGGGAGGGGGGCGGAGGAAGGCAGGTCTTTTAAAGTTGGTTCACACGGCGACGCAAATGCAAACGCAAGCACAATTAAATATGCACGCTCATTTGAGCGTTTCCCAAGATGGCGTGCGAAGCGTCGGCCATCTTGGCTTCAACTTCAACCGTGGAGGCATGGAAAGATAATTTTTTCAACATGCTTTATCCCTGTATACACGTAAGAAATGCAAGCGCGACTTTGGCACTTGCGTTTGCGTTATGGTAGTTAAAACGTGTTTAGCTTGCGCTTGCGCCGGCGTTTGCGTCTGCGTTTGCGTCGCTCATGTGAAACAGCCTTTAGGGGAAGAAATTGATTGCAAAAAAGAAGAAAATTTGCTTGTGATCAGCACCGCGTGCACGCGCGCGTTTTAGTTTCGCTCAGCTACCTTGACAGAAAAGAGGGAATGCTCATAGTTTACCTTACTGAACTCTGAAAACAAGCTTCTCAACCCACTTCGCGGAAAGCTCTCTCAACAATAAGCCCCTTAAATCTCAGACACAAACTGATCCTTCCGAAAATAGACCCTCCAGAAAATATGGACAAGAACGGCCAACGCCGTTCGAATTTGTTTGCGTCAGTTAATTCTTTTTCATTTGACGACAGGGAAAGTAACCGGGTCTCCGGCCCCCAACCAACTGAACGGTCATAAAAGAAAATTTATTCCTCAAAGGGTTTATTGGAAGGAACAGTTTTGTTTACTCAGACTATTTAGGACGGTTAATTTAACAGTATAACAATGGTTCTTTTAAATTGTATTAATTAGCCAAATTGCTGTCCTAAACGCCCAGCTGAACGAAAAAAGAGCTTGATGCTAAACTTCCCGCCTATCAATTTTCGAAAAAGATACCGTCTGTTAAAACGGAACTATCCGTCTAATATTCTATGCTTGATGCCACTTTTCCGCCACTTAACATGGCTTTAATGGAAATATCTCGTTCACGTTTCAAGCAATCCAAAAACCCTTCACTCATCGCATGAATCTATGTTGTGGGATGTTTTGTAAATTTTTCGGTGATTTTGGGGAGGAAATACTGGGTTTTTCTCAAAGGATTTGTAAATTTAAAGAAATAAGAAATATTGAAGATCTATACGTCACGATTAAAAACTACACTGCCGTGGTGGTAAAAAAAACCCGATTTCTTGGTACATTCTAGTTTAATAGCGGGTAGTCTGAGTTGATTACTCTGTCGAGTGCGTCTTGCAGGGCCGTAGCAAGGGGAGGTGCCGGGGGAGGGGCGTGTCCCCCCACTTCCCCCCCCCCCCCCCAAAAAAAAAAAAAATTAACATAAATATAAAATGTTGAAAATAAAACTGATTATGATCGTAAACTCCTACTGAGTGAGATTTGCACCCTTGGTAAGCTCATGCTTGCCAGCTACCAACGCCATCAACGAGCGCTCCTTCTCCGCCTTACAGAGTGTCAAGACTTACCTGCGTCAGTCAACCACGGGAGAGGCCACGATAAATTGGCCGATGGTTTGGACATGCATCAGTGATGGAGGTTTCCATTGTGGGGGACAACCAGCGGCGCAGGCAATTGTGTGAGAAGTTTTCAAAGAACGACCTTCCGATGAAGTCTGTGTTTGCCTCGAAGGCTAACTTTCATTGATGACTCTGACAGGTGAAACGGTTGCCGGTTCAAGATACAGAGAAGAAGGTCTTTTGTTTCGTAACTGACATTCCGAAGTGTTTTACTTTTTTCAATATTCATTGGCTTGCTGAGACAGTGTAGAAAGTACTAATGAATTGACTTTGTTCAACCATTGTGCTTCCCTTGACCAAGAAAGTCAATGATATTTTTTGCAACTATCATTAGAATTTTATTGGGAGTATAAGAAAAATCTATGGAAATAGATATTGATATTTGTGTGATCATGTGTAATTACTTCACTAAGTCTTTTGGATCATGGAAATGTGCTGTGCTTTGTCTAAATAACTGTCAGTTTAGAAAGAGTTTTCATTTATCAAAAACTTGAAATTTAAAAGCCCAAAATGCTGGAAAATGCTGTTTCCGGTATTTCATTTTTTCAAAACGTTTCGGGGGTACATGCCCCGGACCCCCAAAGAATGGATGGGCAGAAGCCCGTCCATTGGGTTCGAAACATTTGTGCCCCCCCCCCCCCCCCCCCCCCCCCACACACACACACACACACACACAGTTTTTTAAGGCTTCCTACGGCCCTGTCTTGTCAATACATTCTATTAAAAGTGAAATAATCTATTAAAAAATTATTAGTTAATAATTAATAGACGGACACCAAGTTAGTCCACTAGCAACCTGGAGTGCTCTTGCGTGGGTATCAACTGTCCGATCTGTTGGTGTTCCAAAAATCATTTTCTTTCTTCGATCTACAGAATCAATTTTCGATTCAGTAGCGCACTCCCATCTTCAATCGACGGACTTACCCCCTTCCCCTCCCCTCCGAAAACATACACATATAATGCATGAACAACACGCTTTCCGTTTTTAACAGTAACTTTTAGGCAGTCGTCTATTAAAACACAAAGAGTACAAAAAACTTCAACATTTGCTGATCGACTTACTAACCATGCTAATTTGCCATTTTTTATAAGCCCGCGGGCTTATATTCGGGTGGACTTACTTTTCGGAAGGATTTTTGTGTCTGTGATTTGTTGGGCTTATTTTTGGGAGGGCTTATATTTGGAATTTTACGGTATTAGATGCGTTAAGATGATAAAGATGCGCCTGGATGCCTTTTGGGACCCTGGAAACTGCTTTGGGATGCCCAAAAGTCACAGGTTTTTACACCGAGGTAAACCCCAACTTTCTCACTCTCGACTGGCTCTCAAGGTTGTCAACTGTTAATCAGGCGTTCAGATTGTGAGAACAAAGGAAACTGATGTACTGAAAATGTTGTGAGTGGATAAAAGAACACTACGTTTATTTGTCCCGCACAATCCGATGACTCCGATGAAAGACCGTGTTTTTCTTACACGAACTGCAAGAATGACCGGAATGTCACTTAAACAGCCTGGCAACTCACGGCCCAAAATTCATAATAATCTCAGAGACCAGATTTCCGTCTTGTTGTCTTAGACCGGCTGATATGTCCCCAAGCATGAATTCAGACAGCCCAGAACCTCTCAGATTCGCCGAATAGGCGAACTGCATGGACACGGGAGAACGAGGCCGAGGTACCTCGCTTGTTCTCGTGTTTGCCTCTCCATGTGTCCCGTGCTGTCAGTCACTTGTTTTATATGTGTTTAGATAAACCACGCAGCTGCATGTTCAAGTCACGGACGAAATTTGGCCGGATTTTCAGGATTTTTCACCACAACTTTTACCTCACCTCCTGAAGTCATTCAGAGCTGTCTGCAATCCTAGAATAACCCTGTACAGGCCAAATTTATTGGTAAAATTCTTTAGTTAATGTTGAAATAAAAACGGTTTCTATTTACGTGAGCAGAACAAAGAACATCTTTCCTCGTTTCAACTTGCACGCGATCCTTCAGGCATTTCTGTAAAAAATTGTCTTTCAACGTATGACGTTTTCGTGTCCCTTATATCGAACGAATGTTTGCCATTCTTTTATTGTAAAGAGAATTCAGATTTTGATGACATGTCATTGCCGAGAAAAGTGTTATAATACCAACAATCCCAAACAACATTCATGCTTAAAAAAGGATTTTTTATCCTCTTAAATTTAATCTGGATGTCATATGTTAAATGAAATGCATAAGGAACGGAAAATAAATCGAAATAGGACACAGTGAAATAATTGTGTTTCTTGACATCAAATGGTGTCTTCTCCTAACCTGCTGTCCTTGACCTGGCGGTTCTTTGAATTGTTGACAGACAAATCAAGCCTAACTATAGCATCAGAAATCAATATGGCGACCCCAAGCAACCACGGAAACCGGTCTTTATATCATTTACTCTCGATGTCGGCGTTGAATATAGAGAAATAATGAATCTAGGGATTTTAATTCGCTTCGTTATTCAAGGTGAGTTTGTTTTGTTTATTGTATAACACGGTTCCTTCTCCAGGGGGTTTTGCATACATTGTAAAAATCATTTGAGACACAACAATTCTGTTGTAGCTTCTTTTCTTTGTTTTTGTTCGCATTGGCGAAGAATTTGCGGCAAACTTTCTATCAAAAATCATTTCTAACACACATTTATCGTCGCTTGCGACTTGTACGTTGCATATAAAATCCAGGACTACTTTCATTTTATAAACTATTACAGTTTACTTTAATGAGTAATGCACTGAACAGGTTGGCGCCGAGATTTTAAGCTCTTCGAAAATTCCACTTTGTCACGTTAAGTACAAATCAAAATAGATAATCACGAATACTGTCACCTAAATTTCTTTCTTTTGCTATAATGCCTTCAATTACTGGAAAAATAATTGGTGAAATTTCTTCCTTCAAAATATGGTTGCACGCATCGTAGATCGTTGTTCGTCAGTAAGATACCTATATTTGAAGCGTGATCAAGGCCAAGGTTTTTCATAAAATTTTTCACTTTCGAAAGCGTGCGCAAATTGAAAGTTGTTCCTCAGATTTCTTTTTATTTGAAGTATTTATCGCAACAGCAAGTTACAACACGAATAAAATATTTTTTTCCAGTTGCAATATACGTACACTTGATAAATATTGTAACCAGCTTAGCTTGCATTTGTTTACAAAGAGAGGCCCAATTTGTATGAACAGTGTGACAGTTTCATAACGAGAGTAAACAAGGTCTTTTTATCAAAACGGAAATTGTATTAAACTTTTGTAATTTTCCTTTTTTTACCTCATTGATATCTACATGTTATCTGCAGACATCTTATAATATTATTTTCTAAAAAAAATTGCAGAATTGATCATTTTTCATTACCAGCACAATAAGAAATTTTTTTCAATTATTAAAATAGACTGAAAGCTGTGGAGAGGATTGCGTAAATTTTAGTATCCAGGGGCAGCCACTTGATGGACATCAATAACACACTCATCAATTATATTGTGTGCAATATACCGGTATTAATCAATAATCATATCCATGATAATTTCCCAACCTGCAACATTCACCATGTAATTTTGTTAGCTGTTGTTCTTTTTCATTCATTACTGGACATGAACATGTTGCAGTTCAAACTAGGAAGAGAGTGGCAGAGACTCTTAACAGCATGATAAGAGTTCAAACTGATCAACAACTGCTGTCGTTCCCGCTTATGAAATGAATCGTTATTAATTCTGTTGCTGTAGGTCAGGAAACACAAGGTGACTAGTCACAGTGACTAGTCATAGCCGACCTGCAGTTGTTTACGTGGCAAAGTGACTGGTTACAGCGACAGATTTGTTTGTTTTTTCTTTTATTTGGTCGAAGTGACTAGCCTCACAAGCAGTACACACAAGGGAACTACAGTTGCAGACTGAGGCGGATCTAGGGGGGGGGGGGGGGTTCAGGGGGCTCGATCAAACCCCCTAAATTAAACAGCTAACTTCAAAAACTTGTACAAATACAAAATAAATACAGAATGGCATTTTAACTTTAAAAAATGAGATATTAAAACGCGCTGACTTGGCCTCAGAATGGCGGAAATCGCATTTCAGAGGACTTGAAATTTCAAAATTTTTACGCGGGAGGATGTCCCCAGAACCTCACTACAGGAGGACGCCTTCGGCGGCCCCCTTCATCGAACCCCTTCATCGAACCCCTTCTGCTAAAATCCTTAATCCGCCCCAGGTTGCAGAGATAGTTTGATTTGGCCTTTGATTGGTTAATTCTTTTATTTGGTCACAGCAACTAGTTGCACACAAAGGCAGTACACATGTAGCCTGTGTAGCAGGCGTTGGGGAGAGGGGTACTGGGAAGAGAGGGAAAGAATGCCGGCAATAAAGACCTCATTTTCTTCATTTCTGCGGCCGCTGGCGGCCGCAAAATTCCAATTGGCTAATTTGCACTGGGCGGTAAACATAGTAAATTCCTACATGAAGTCAGCCATGTATAAAAGCACGCGCCAGTTTCTGATTGGTGAGCATATGAGTCGTTCCTTCCCTTCTCCCCTCTCCTTTTTCGTGCTCCCTTCCCCTTCCAGTTTACACCTGCTGTACACAGGCTATATACACTTGTGAAGACTGCCATGACCAGTCGCTTCAATTTAAACCAGTTTGAATTTCTGCAACTGGTTACTGCCATCAAATTTTGGTTGTTGTGAGTAGATTTTTTGCCAAACATGAAAAGTTTACACAAACGTAAACTTCAGTGTGGTCAGCGAGTGTGCTGACCTTATTGGATCCCAACTTTTTCATCCTAATGTATGTACTTTTGGTCCTGTTTGGCTAATGCAGGACTTGGAATCAGCACACAAACTTTTAAAATGCAAGACAATTTTTGGTGTTTGTAAACCCAAACTATTAATTTAATCAAGTAGTAAATGTTTGCAAGTAGAAATGTTTCCACAGCTACGGGTGAGAGTAAAGAGATAAATGCTTCCATATTTTGATAAACTTAACATTGTAGTGTAATCTGTCAATAATTGTGCTGTTCAGGAAATATTCACCTCCATTCAAATCAATGAGAATTCAAACTGACTGAAGTCTGTTCTTGTCTCTCTCTGTTTTTTAACAGCATGCATACAATAATTTTATTGCAAATAAAGCAACTTCCTGCCTTGCCTAAATTGGTACTCCAGTTACTAATTATTTTGATTTTAGAGCAAGAAGAGATTTGATGCCTGTAGTAAATATTAATGATAATAAATGCTAATTATATGACACAAGCAGGTTTTTCCCATAACTGCCAGTGCACCTTGCTTGTGCACCTTGCTGATGTGCATCTTTCTAAGAAAATCTCCTCTATCCCAGAAATTAGCAAATGGCCGAGTGCTTCATGTAAGTTATGCAGTCTGCACCTTGCATGGTGACGAATCCCCTTGTTTAGGGAGTAATGGCTTGCTACTTACAGTAGTAGTAACATTTAGAAATTGATAAATCAGTTTATAGACTGGAGATCTATTGGGCATATTTTCAGTTTAGCATCACATTGTATTAATTTTTTGTCTGTTTTCTTGTAGGGCTTCTTCTCCTTTATCATCCACTTACAGCAACATGTAACAAGTTCTTTTTCAATGGCACATCACTAATTCAAGTGTCAACTGGGGTAGTTCCCCTTACGATTGGTTTTGACTTAACATTTAGAACTTGCAAAGGTGGAGTTTTGCTCAGTCAAAGGGGCACAAACAATGGTCTCTTTTTACTTGAAGTTGTCCCCACAGTTGTCAACTATTCACACACACCTACGTTGTTTATTCCCAGTTACCTCAAAATGACTTGGGATATCAGTAGTGTGAGAGAGTTTGTTACATTAGGAACAAAGTTAGATCAGAATTTTAATTTTAAAGTAGAATTTGCTCCTGGAAGCGGAGCCATCAATTCAAGCCTTCGGATACAGGGTCCATCATCTTCATCTGTCGATGTTCCAAACAGTATTTTAGGATTTAGCAGTTCTGGTCCATTAAGGGCTGGTCAACCTGACAATGGAGAAGGATTTGTTGGTTGCATTGAAAGTGGAACAAACATTCTGTTGAGAGACAATGGACTTGGAACTTTTGTGAATGTAAATAGCAACTGTACGCTTGATTACCAGCAAGGATGCCCCACTAAAGGTTAGTGTCAATAAGACTGAAGGGATGTAGGCGTCACTATGTACATGTAAAGAGGCCCTGCGGGGGGGGGGGGTTAGGTTAGGGTTAGGGGTTAGGGGGGGGGTCCGTGTCGCCTCTCTTCCAGCATTGAAGAGAGAAGGGAGAAGGAGGGAGGGTCTAAAGTTGGATGCAGGGGGGGGGGGGCAGTGGAGCAAAATTCCTAGGAATGGGGAGAGTCCGGAGGTGTGCAGAATCTTTTAATTTCTGTTCACAAGTTGGCTCACAGGAGCCTTTGATTTTATTTGTTTTGTTTAGTTTAGTTTTGTTGCATGTATACATTTGTGGAATACAGGGCTAGCTGTGAAACATTACTCCTAACAAGTTGATTTGACATCTGTTTATAAGAAGAAAAGCTTTTGGTTACCAGTATGTTTTTCTGCATGCTGGTAACTGAGGCCAGCTGTGACAACATAAAAATGAAGCATTGTCTCACTTCTGAAGACTACCTCCAAAACACAGCCAAATTTGACCAACACTGACCTCAACCAACCTATCAATATTTTTATTGCTCAAGACACCATTAATTTGTAAACACACCATTAATTTGTAAACACACCACAGAAATGACCATCCAGACTGAGCCATCAAATGCATTGCCTCCAGTACAGACTACTTCTCCCTGGTGAGAATTTTTGAAGGACCTTTAAGGATCTTACTGAGGATCTTAATAAAAATCTTTAAGGATCTTTTGAATTCTTGTAAAGATCTTCGAGGTTCTTTCAAATTCTTGCAAAGATCTTTGAAGATCTTTCAAGTCCCTGCAAGATCCATAGGGAACCCACGCGTTTATTTAGAATTATCATAGAATAAAGTTACAAATGGATTTACGTGATGTTGTGTTTCAATTCAAATGTGCTGTTGAATAACTGAAATCAGCTTAGACCGGGATTTATAGCAGCCACAACGGTCCGATCAAATTCGAAACGATCGGCTGTTATTAAATGGTCTCGCATTTCGCCGTCTGATTTTAACTTGTCAGCGTCTCGCATTTCGCCGTCATGCGGCATATCACGTAACCGTTTGTTATTAATTAAATTAAGAGTTTACATTTTTAACGGTTAAGAGATAGAGAGAGAGTGACAAGGGTCGAAATTCCAGAGGTTGTTCCGATATATCAGTGACTGAACTTGAGTGGACCGCGTCACCCACGCAATGCGCGAGGTACTCGAAAGCTCCAAGGAGCGAGTCTGTTAACATTCGCGAGATTCACGCGACCGCGACCGATAACGGCGGATTCAATGTTGTTCACTAGTAAGTGGAAAGCTTTTAACGTTCCTTTATCCATAAAAATGAAGAGAAAATAAAATTACTTTTATTTGATACATGGGCATGAGATGTATTTAGGTCAGGCTAACAAGTACGACTTGCCTGGACCAGCTTCTCCTGTGATGAAGGCATTTAATATGCCCCTGAAGAATCAGATCTAGAGCGTTCAGTTGGCACAGATTTAGGACCCTGTGATAACACAAAAAATCTTTGAAATAATGCCTGCATTTGATCGATTTGGAACGCGACAGGAAAGACCGTGACATATTTAAAAAAATCCACTTACATTTTTACTCCCGAAGGTGTCTTTGTGGTCACATTTCAAATTAATGGCAAACTCTAACTTGGATATTCTGTTATAGACGATTGAAAATTGAATATTTAAACGCAGAGCGCGCACCAAGAAGGAAAAAGAAGCCCCGCGAAAGCAAAGAAATTTAATACACGCGAGAAAACCAGGAACATAGCGCGACAAATATTCTAGCATGTATTTAGCGCGTGGAAAACGTCACTTAAACAAAAGATATTGATTGATAAACACGACGTCACAACGTGTATGCCAACTTCCGGTCCACTCATGTTAAGTCATTGATGCTACGATAAAGGAGCTAAAGATTTCTGTTTATTTCACGAATGAATAACGACTTTTCCACAGGAAATAAACGGTCTGACATCAACTTCAACCTTTCAGACACTACTCAGTGTGGTTTTGAGCTTAATTCCGACGGTTAAGAGACAGAACGGCTTCCGAAGAAATTTGTCCTCAAATGAGTTTCGTCCCTTGTCAATTTTCTCTTCTCCCTATTTCCAGACGCCGAAATACGAGACCATGCCGCATGACGGCTGACAAGTTAAAATTTAATAGCAGACGGCGACATGCGAGACCATTTAAAAATGACAGACACGATTTGATCGGACCGTTGTGGCTGCTATAAATCCCGGCATAAGCTGATTTCAGTTATTCAGCAGCACATTTGGATTGAAACACAACATCACGTAAGTCCATTTGTAACTTTATTCTATGATCATTCTAAATAAACGCGTGGGTTCCCTATGCAAGATCTTTGAGGATCTTTTAAGTCCCTGCAAAGATCTTTGAAGGTCTTTAAAGATCCTTCAAAGGATCTTATTAAGATCCTTGAAAGATCCTTACAAATTCTTGAGGATCTTAAAGGATCCTTGCAAAGCTCCTCACAAGGATATTTTGCTAGGATCCTTTCAAGATCTTTATCAATTCCTTCAGGATCTTTGTAAAACATTCTACAAGAAAATTGCATATGAAGAATCTTTGAGGATCATTCAAAGATCCTGTGATGATCCTTTAAATATTTTTTTCTTTAAGGATCTTTGACAGGTCTATGAAGATCTTAAAAGATCCCTGAAGATCCTGTGAGTATTTTCACCAGGGCTAGCAACTAACTCTAAAAAACTGGCAGAGTGACTAACTGAGAAAAAACACCTCTTAACAGAACCTTACAGAACTGAGAACTAATACTTATCAGTTCAGTCTGTAATTGAGCCTTTCAGAACCAAAATTAACAATGATGGGAAAGGTAAAACCAAATCCTATTTGATGAGCACAAAATGGGAAGTCTCCTCCCATTTTTTATTTTACATCTATTGTGGTTAAGAATGAAGTTTAGGTCAAAATGATTTCAAACTGCTTAACTTAAGTCTGAAAACAATAAGGCATCAAAAAGTAAAACACAAACTAGTTTGAAACCATTTTAACCTGGTAAAATCATTTAAAACTACAACACATACACATACTTTAACCGACTGCCTCTCTTAAATGGAAGGTGGGTGCCTGGGGTATGCAGTGGCTTCCACTGTGGCCAGCCAGCTCCTAGATAGAATACTGCCCCCATGGCTGGCAAATCCCTGAAACCACTGATTGAATCAGTGGAAGGAAAAAATAGAGGGTGGAGTGGGGGAACACTTAAGACAGCCGCTACAAAACCGCTAAAGACTGAAACAACCACTACGAAACTGCTTGAAAACTCGAAGATCCTAGCTGAGACAAAGCCGCAACGTTCCAAGTGAGCCTGCACTTGAGAGTTTGACCACTGACTGGAGGCGTCTGCTAAGCTTGTGGCAGTTAACTTTGTTAAATAGTCATTTAACTAAATAATTTTTTTTATAAAATAAAAGAGAGGACAAGGTATACATGTAGGTAGACTAAGTTCAGTACATGTGTAGTTGAATTTTCTGTTTGTGGTGATTTTTAGTGTGTCCTACTGGTTTTACTGGTGATTACTGTGAAGTCAATATCGATGATTGTGCGCAACTTCCATGTCATCACTACAGTACCTGTGTAGATCTTGTTGGTAACTACAGCTGTACCTGTGGACCACGTTGGACCGGTCGACATTGTGATAACTACCTAGGTACTTTATGTAATGCTTCTGTTTGCCAAAATGGAGGTATCTGTAGAGACACCGATGACAAGAATAACTACACATGTGCTTGTGTTCCTGGCTTCATTGGGAGCAACTGTGAGATTGTATTTAATCCTTGTGACAGCTCTCCATGTAAACAAAGCGGAACTTGCTCTAAGTTTGGAAGTGATGACTTCCAATGTGCTTGTCCAACAGGTCAGTAAAGGTGAATAAAATAATTGGTCTGATCAAAATATTAAACTCAATAAATGTTAAATGGGAAGTATATACAGGGATTTAGTTTCATTTTAAAAACCAAAAAGTGTTTTTATACTAACAGAAACTGAAAAATAATGGTCAAGTGGTGTGATTGAACTTGCGTGACCACAAAATGTGCCAAAACTGACGATGAGTGTCTCTAGTCATATTAAAATGGACTGAGTCTGTATGAATTGCAATTTCAAAAAAGTCAGCCTAATTTTTTTTAAGTTCCCACATTTTCATCTCCAAAATGGACAAGAACAGACCATAATTTGTTCCTCTTTTAAGAAGGTAAAGTCTAGCTGCTATAGCTCAGAAGGAGGTCGGACACCTTATTGAGAGTTAAATGACGTAATGTCGACACTTGGAATTTTATCTTCAATAAATTTGTAACTGTAAGAAAGAAAGTCTAAAGTTCCCACCAAGGCTCGAACCTGTGACCTCAGGCAGTAACTATATTGTTAGGGAGCCTATACGACCACAACACTATTGAGCTGCTTGCGTCAATTTGGTCGTAATTGAACTATATAATACCTGCTAACACCAACCCTAATTATAAAGCTAACCAGTCAGGCTTAGGGTTATGGGTAGTTTTTTTAATCTGGTTCTTACATGGTCCGACCTCCTTCTGAGCTATAGCATTTAGACTCTACCTTTTAAGAATTGGTTGATTTCACTCTCTTGGTGTAATGTGTGATTCCAGAAAATATCCATACCCCCACCACGGAGGGAATTGGAAATTCCGGAGGGGTAGGGGGGTCAATGGCCCAGGAAATTCCGAAGAGGAGGGGGGGTTTGGAGGCCAAATTCACGTCCGAATGGTCAGGAAAACGATTGATTTTTCGTGAATTCGTATTGACTCCGTAAGTGTCACTTACCAATTTTTGCGGGTCATTCTGAAGCTTAAATCGGACAGCCTGCGTTTTTTCTAACCATGCTGCAGTTAAGAAATGTTTTTTTCTTTCTTAAAAGTTCTTTGGACGCAAACAAGCAATGCAAAGACGAATACTCTTCGTGAAGCAGATAAACCTGCCATTACTCGTTACCAGTCTTCAAATAGTTGTCCGCGGTGCACTGGTAACCAGCTACCGCGAACGTTCACGATCGATACAAGAAACTCGAGTGCGTTGTCGATGAACAAAGTGACAAATCACTTGGCTTTTTTTATAGGAGGCTGAAATATGGCCAGGTAACAACAGAAAACTAGCTACTCGTTCATTTCTCCCTTTTTTCAAACTGATCGTAGTATTGCAGTTTGCTGACGATCGTGTTCATGTCAAGTTAAGCCCGGTTTCCATATGATCGCTACGATCGCTACGATCGCTACGATCGTTGCGATCGCTGCGATCGCTGAAAAAAATAGTTCAGCGATCGCAGCGATTGATGGTTTCCATATGATCGCTGCGATCGCTACGATCGCTGAGAAAGTGAATGAAGATCGAGGGGACCTGGGTCTGACAATATCGTTTCGCCTCATTCTTGAAATTCAACATAGCGGCTGTGAGTTGTTTTTAAAATTTGATATAAAGACAGTCGTATCTTTGCACTTCTTCCATAAAAAGGGCCAAATCGCACCCTTTGAGTTCGCGTACGCAGTGCATCTTGGTATTTTTGCTGTCGCTGCGATCGCTGCGATCGCTGCGATCGCTGGAGAGTGGTTTCCATATGATCGCTACGATCGCTACGATCGCTGAGATAGAATCACAGCGATCGCAGCGATCGTTGTCGCTGCGATCGCTGTGATCGCTACGATCGCTGGAGAGTGGTTTCCATATGATCGCTACGATCGCTGAACTTTTTTTCCAGCGATCGCAGCGATCGCAGCGATCGTAGCGATCATATGGAAACCGGGCTTTATGCAACGCGTCAGAACATTTTTTTTCAGTAAATCGATCGAGAGCTTAAAATGCGAACCTCCTTCGAGTGCTAGCAACAGTGTGTAAGTTTTAGACAGGATCTTGTATGAAGAAATTGAGTTGATGTTATTTTTTAAAGCTAATTTACGGCGTTCATTTAACGCGGCTTTAGGATCATTTATAAAATAAATTAACAAATGAATGCGTATCGACACGCGGCCTTTGGTTTAGTGTTTGTTCAATTCTTGAACCCTTCTAAAGGAAGAAAAAAACTTTCCAGAGGGTATGGAGGGTGGGGGATATTTCTGCGGAAATTCCAGAAGGGGTGGGGGAGTCAACGCTTCCTTGTGAAAATGGAAAATCCGAAGGGGTGGGGGGGTCCTGTTTGAAATTCCCTCCGTGGTAGGGGTCTGGATATTTTCTGGAACTACACAATAGTATTATTTTGTGGATAAGTAAAGGCATTATAGGCTTTGCCCAAAAAAATCAAAATTCCCACGATACTTAAATTCCCCTTTAAGTTACATTTGAAATGGCCAATCAGAGACCAGCATGTGTAATATCAAGGATAGTGATTCATGCATTTACCTGCAGTTCAACCTCTAATTCAAGCACCAAAAGGGCAGTGTTGAGTGAGGTGTCTGTAGATCTTATCTATGCAGGAATGTCAATGCAGAAGGCAGACTTTTCTTGATTTTTCTGCCTGGACAACTGTGTCTTCTTAACTCTCTCTTTAATGTGACCAAAATATTCTGCTTGTGATGAACAAAGTTTCACATGATGGCTATCTTAGCTACATCACTGAGAAGTACCACAGATGTACCATACGAGTAACCATAAAGTACCATAGATTAGTACCACAGACATACCATATCTAAGTACCATAGAATTCTGAAGTAACTGTTCTCAAGTGTTCGAAAGTAACAGCTACCCGAAAGTAATTTTGAGACCTTACCAGAAACCTCTGAAAGTAACAACAGACTTACCATTTAGAAGAGAAACTATATTACCCCAAAAGTAACCCTGAAGCAACACTTTTCCTATTTTGAATTACAACATCCAATCTTACAGACATATTTACTTTGTTCAACAAGTTTTTGGAATCCATTGTTCAGATCTTTTTTAAAAGTGATTTTTCCAAGATGCAAGGAAAAAGCTTGAAAAGATTGGCCAATTTTTATCAAGTTGCATTTCATTTTCATCCAGGCCATCGATTGTCAAAGACATGTATTTATAGTTTCATTGCACTATAAAAGTGCATAATTTATTTTAGCAGCATTATATTATTTACAGGGGTAGGTTTTCATTTCATGTCAAATATGTTTTTGGCTTTTCAAAGTAATACTAAGAATGGTGACAGTGTCCCTTTAAGTGAAGTACATGTAAAACAAGGTTTTGCAAGGGTGGCTACTGAAGAGAACTGTTCATATATGAGAGTACATGTAGCTACAAGAAGAGCTTCAAAACTGTGTGTTATTGTCTTTGGAAATTTAGGTTTCAGGGGCAAGACTTGCAACATAAATGTAGATGAATGTGTAGCATTGCCTTGCAAACACGGCTCTTGTATTGATGGAATCAACAACTACACTTGCAACTGTACTGGATCCGGTTATACAGGACCAGCCTGTTCAGACGACATTAGTGAATGTAAAACTAACAGCCCTTGTCATCCTAATGCGAGTTGTGTTAACTACCCTGGTACTTATCAATGTGACTGTCAAGCAGGTTTTACCGGTAAAAACTGCTATGAGAATATTGATGACTGTCGCAGTAACCCCTGCCAAAATGGAGGTATGTGTTGTCTGTCAATCAAATTATTGAATACACTTTTTATCTTGTGAATATGTGAAGCGTTGAGCGAGATTTAGTGTACTGGAACAAATATGCAAATTTTAACCTGTTCTATCATCCATAAACGTTTGTAATTCTCCAGTGCGTGTTAAAAGATGATTGCTGTATTTTAATTCCCCAGCATATCAGTAACGTCATTCAGTTGTCTAGACAGTTTTGTCTGTCACGCTAAGATGTTTTGGTTGTTTTAAATCTGTTTTACTCTTTAATTCTTTGACTTCAAACTCAGAATGGAAAATAAAAACTGATTTGTGGATATGATATAACCTTATGTTGTTTCATTGTCACGAGATATGGCTCTTACTATTTACAAGCCATAAATGTATTATGTTCATACAGATCTGACATGAAAATTTTATTTTACTTATAAATAAGAACAATAGTGATTATAATCGCATACCTTAATAACTGTTGTTGCAGAAATGCTAATAAGGCATATTTATCAATCTGTATCTCAACAATACAGTGTAGCTGAAGTATGTCAAAATTTACATTCATTTGAGCATTCATTAAATTTTCATTTCTTTTGTATTTTCCTTATGAATTATTCAATAAAATTCAAATTAAAATGGAAACCAGGCATTCTGACTTAGAAAACCTGAAACATCATTCAGTTGACTCAATTGGCAAAACTTGACTTGACTCACTTGACAAAACATTGGTTTTATTCACTGAGTTCAATTAGGTATAAATTGACCAAGAGTTAGTGCTCTTTAGTTAATACACGTAAATAAAATAGTGATTATCATTAATTTTACATGCTGCATGTATGTAGCTCACAGCAGTTGCTTTTGTTTTAATTAGGCTCTCCGATCTAAGTCCTGTTTTCCAATGTTCCTCTTGAATGCCTGTGTTCACAGTTTATTAGTAATGGTCCAAGTAAGAACTAGGGAACTCAACGGCAAGGAATGCAGAAAGGTGTTAACTGTGTTATTGTTGAAACGGTCCACCTCATTGGCTAAAACATAAAAATCTGCTATCAATTCATCAGGCAGCGCATTTATTTCTCTCTAGTTTACTTATTGATTCCCTTTTAGTGAAAACTATTCTGAGTTTTAATGCAGCAAAATTTCTATGTGGGAAACATGGAAAATTAGAAGCCTTTCTTAGCCATTGTTTTGGAGTCTCATGATCGGGTAAAATTTTGCAACACAAGAAATATCGCTTTAAAATAAAGTTTCAGTACATTTTATTTAAAAAATGTGTTTTCCATAGGTTGATGCATTCTCAGTAAGAAAATATAAACAATCATATGTGGGGAAAGCGAAATGCCGCAGAACAATAGAGGATTGCCTAGTTCTTACACGCATTGAACTAATTTCAATATATGTACATGTAATGAAAATTTGTTATGTTTCATTATGCTTTAGGGTCTTGTCACGATGAAGTAAGTAGTTATAGCTGTAACTGTACAACAGGCTTCAATGGCACCGTTTGTGAGCATAACATTGATGACTGTGTATCGCACACTTGTAATAACTACTCACTGTGCCGGGATGGTGTGAATAATTACACTTGTGTTTGTAAGCCTGGTAAGTCTGTGGTCTCACTGGGTGTTAATTACTAAACACCAGAATTGAATGAAATGACTTGGAATAGACAGGAATGGCCAGGAATGAAAACCATTCTGACCCATTCCGGTTCTTTTTAGGCCATTCCGGTCCCATTCCAGGGCATTCCTGTCTCATTATGGTTTCATCCAGTAACCATAATCTGGTCCATTCATGTCCATTTCAGCTGACATTCCATTCCATTACTGTGTTTAGAAACAATCCAGTGTCACTGGTCAATTCTTACATCAAAATAATATCTTTACATGTAGTTTGTGTTTGTTGTACTGTGGTTCAAATTTTTCTTTGATTTGAAAATTTTGAAAGCTGTATAACATTTTTACATGTATTTTTCCTTGTTTCAAGTTTATTAGGAATCATTTTCAGAGACAAAGGAATGTAAAAATCAAACTGGTTTTAAAAAAATCTTAACACAGTGGTGTCAGCACAGTCCACTTCCCACCAATGTGTTTCTGTTTCAAATTGCATGTGAGGTATAGCGTAATCAACACAAGTACACTATATTGAAATTAAACACTTGTTGAGAAAAATAGTAATGTTGCCAATTTTAACTCAGTCCCTCAGGAGTTGACCCCTTTGCCACCAAGTTTCCTCAAATGTCATTCTCTCCATGGCCAAGTATTTTATTTCACAAATAGCGTATGGCGACCTAATTGGCCACTTATGAGTAAGGCGACTATAGATGTTGTAAACCAGTACACTTACATGTATTTGAAATGATGCACATTATTTAGGGTAAAGGCCTTTTAATCTTGTAATGTTTGTTTCATGCCTAATACTTATCATATGACTTTTTGCTTATATATTTCAGGTTATACAGGGGTAAATTGTACCACAGATATCGATGAATGTGAGTCATCTCCTTGTCAAAATGGTGGCAACTGCACACATGGTATTAACTTCTACAACTGCTCATGTCCAAACCGATACAATGGAACAAACTGTGAGGTGGACTTGGTAGATGATTGTAATGTTGATTCCTGCTACAATAACGCGACATGTATTGATGGTGTCAATAACTTCTCTTGCACCTGCCTTCCTGGATATGAAGGACCAAGGTCATAGTTTATGCATAATGTTATTAACTTAACATACCAAATTAAAGCAGTTCACATTCACTTGCAGATCCAGATATTCTTATATTAAAAGGGATTATCCAGAGTGAAAAAGTGGGGGCCTGTTGTTAGAGGCTGTCATTAGTAGCCATCAGTGGGATTATAATTACATATTTATATATGAATGGCAGAAATGCAAAAATAGGGGTCCAGTTTATATATATATATTATCCTACTAGTACTCCAAAAGTAAAAACAAGTGTCTTTGGCTGTTAAGATGGCCAGGATGAAAATGGATTGCAACTTGAAAAAAATTGGCCCACTGTTTTCAACTTTCTCGCCTTTTGTCTTGCAATACTTGCTAAATTATGGTTTATTTTCTCTTCGAAAATTCACTTGATATCATACTCTTATATATGTTGTGGTTCAAATTTTTCTTTGGTTTGAAAATTTTTAAACCAGTTTGATTTTTGTTTTCCTTTGTCTCAGAATATGGTAATGAATCTGAGACAAAGGAAAAATAAAATTGAACTGGTTTGAAAATTTTCAAACCAAGGAAAAATTTGAATGACAACATATATGTTCTAAAACCATTTAGTGTATGACAAAGGTGTGTAGTTTTAATTAATTTGGGGCAGGTTTAACCCAAAAATATCAAAAGTCTCCATGACAAAGCTCATTAAATGACAGTCCTGGGTCTTGAGTAAAAGTGTTCAGACTCAAAACCATTTTAATTTGTGGTTATTTTGGCCTTATTTTCTTTATAGAATATGAAGGGGTCCAGGTCTATGGGAGCCCCTCCCCAGGAACTGCCACTGGTATTTAAGTAATACTCCTAGCCTAAATACCTACTATTCAAACTGGCACTCTACCGGCATTGGAGTAACCAGGACGCATGATATAATATAATGATGATTACAGTGAGACTAAATCAAACACTTAATAGTAGTTAGAGAGAGTTTTTATCAGGATAGTATCCAAGAAACTTCACATGTGTGCATGTCACATGACCCTCCTCCTCCTGTAGATCTTGAGCAACAACAACATCTTTTATTTAGTCACAGTGAAAATTAAAGGTTATACAGTTTATTGGGCCATGTTACCAACGTTTTTATTTTAAATATCCTATACTAACCTAACTATGTCCAAACCAGCCTACTGATCAAGGCAGTAAAACAACATTTACTGTTGCAATTTACAGTGTACATAACGTCTGGGTAAAACCACTTATTACAGTAAGTGTACCACCTGTGTGTTGCAGCTATAGGTAAATCTGCTGTACCATGTCCATATCCTCTGCTGGTATACATGAATGGCACTCATTGTGGTGACAGTCTTGTCCATTTATATCTTCCAGATGTGAAAATGAGACAGATGAATGTCTTTCTACTCCATGTCTACACAATGGCACTTGTATTGACCAATTTAATAACTTCACATGTAACTGTTCGGCAGGCTTTACTGGACATAACTGTGATATCAACATTGATGATTGTATGATTAACCCCTGTAAAAACAATGCCACATGTGTTGATAGTGTCAATCGGCGCACCTGTCATTGTCCAGCTGAATTTTATGGTGATGACTGCCAAAATATACGAGATGCCTGTCATCCCAGCCCCTGCGAAAACAGTGGGAATTGTTCCTTTGCTGGGGACACATACAACTGTAGCTGTGTTTTAGGATTTGAGGGTAAAAACTGTTCACGCAATATCGATGACTGCAGAAATGACTCGTGTGTGGCAAATGCCACATGTGTTGATGGTGTTAATAACTTCACATGTCAGTGCCCTGCTGGGTACAGAGGAGAATTCTGTCACTTGGAAATTAAAGAGTGTGATTCAAACCCTTGTTTTAATGGAGGAACATGCATTGAAGGGATTGACGGTTATAACTGCTCTTGTGCAGTAGGATTTAATGGCACGCATTGTGAAAACAATATTGATGAGTGTCCGTCACACGGATGTAACAATGGGACTTGTATTGATGGTATTGACTCGTACATATGCAATTGCAGTTCCGGCTTCACTGGTCAGTCATGTGAGACAGACATTGATGAATGCAATATTAGTAAGTACACGTCATAGTTTAATGCTCATTATAACATAGCTAGCAGAGCCGCGCAATCAAATTCAGTATACGTAAGCGTGCTCAAAATCCCGATAGTGCACGCTGATAGCGTGAGCAAATCGCCAAAGTACCATTCTTGACCGTGATTTCTTTTTTAAAAATAAAGAATTTTGTATTTAAACTGCAGTAAAATAAAACTCGAGCTTTCAACAGAAAATTTGAAATAAAACCAATTCCTATTTTGCTTAATATTTCGCTTACCGCGAACAATCACTTCTGATATTGTTGTCCGTTTTTCGCGTCGGGTTTCATGCACAATTCCACCGGCTATGTCATAAAACAATTGGTTCATGCTTTTAGCTGTGCACTATCGAGTTATGGACACGTGGGAAGTTTGGAGAGCACTCAAGAAGCTAGAGTTGCCCTCGGCTATCGCCTCGGGTAACTCTTACGCTTTTTTCGTGCTCTCCAAACTTCCCGCGTGCTCCATAACTCGATAGTGCACGCTAAAGCATGAACCAATTGTTAGTCTTTAGTCTTGTAATTTTCACTCCCTAGCGTCAATTAAGGACAGGTGTGGACGAAAATAATCCTATGGTGTGACCATTCAATTGAAACCTCTTCAGCAGTACTTTTACATGGTACCATTAATTTGTTTTTCAATATTTTACAAAATGAAATCTGGGATATTTCTTGGATTTGGATTTTTGCATTCTTGGGAGTAAAATGGTTAAAGGTGTTATGTCCTGGGATTTGTGTAAACTAAATGACTATAATATTATTATAAAAAAAATTATTATACATTATTTAACCCTTTCACTCCCAGAATCAATTATGTAGGCATGTAGAGAAATTCTAACTTTTGAGTCTGTGAACAAATTCCTGTGGTGTGACCACTCAAATGAAACCTCTTCAGCAGTACTTTTGCATGGTACCATTTGTTCTAACTTTTGAGTCTGTGGACGAAATTCTATGGTGTGACCATTCAAATGAAACCTCTTCAGCAGTACTTTTGCATGGTACCATTTGTTCTAACTTTTGAGTCTGTTGATGAAATCCTATGATGTGACCATTCAAATGAAACCTCTTCAGCAGTACTTTTGCATGGTGCCATTTGTTCTAACTTTTGAGTCTGTTGATGAAATCCTATGATGTGACCATTCAAATGAAACCTCTTCAGCAGTACTTTTGCATGGTACCATTTGTTCTAACTTTTGAGTCTGTTGATGAAATCCTATAGTGTGACCATTCAAATGAAACCTCTTCAGCAGTACTTTTGCATGGTACCATTTGTTCTAACTTTTGAGTCTGTTGATGAAATCCTATGATGTGACCATTCAAATGAAACCTCTTCAGCAGTACTTTTGCATGGTACCATTTGTTCTAACTTTTGAGTCTGTTGATGAAATCCTATGGTGTGACCATTCAAATGAAACCTCTTCAGCAGTACTTTTGCATGGTACCATTTGTTCTAACTTTTGAGTCTGTGGATGAAATCCTATGGTGTGACCACTCAAATGAAACCTCTTCAGCAGTACTTTTGCATGGTACCATTTGTTCTAACTTTTGAGTCTGTTGATGAAATCCTATAGTGTGACCATTCAAATGAAACCTCTTCAGCAGTACTTTTGCATGGTACCATTTGTTCTAACTTTTGAGTCTGTGAACAAATTCCTATGGTGTGACCACTCATATGAAACCTCTTCAGCACTACTTTTGCATGGTACCATTTGCTGTTTCAATATTTTTAGAAATGTTACAAATGAAATTTGGGATTTTTCTTTAATTTTGATATTTGGCACTCTTGGGAGTTTAAATGTTAAGAAATGCTCCTCGAACACCAAGAGGGAGCTATCGTGTGGATCCCTTGTAAATGACCGTTTTACTTAAGTGACGTTCTTTGTGGAATGTAATGGAAAACATCACTTAACTCCTGATTAAAAGTCTTATACATTGTACACATACTTTCCTTGAAGTTACATGTATCTCCATGTTCAATAGCTTCCATCTGAATGGTCCGCCATACTCCACAAATAGATCTCCTGAATAGGTGTTTTTCACTGCAGCCGTGCTGGTTGTAAACTGAAAAACAATGAAATTTCCATTCTTTGGGAATTAAACGCCATTTGTATGCAAAACATTTTTATCGTTTGTGACCACCGACAATGAGCTGCCATGAAAACTACCTATAAAAATTTGTTAGAAAACCTACACCATGGGAGTAGCTGTAACACTACTAGAAGAACTCCTTTGTGTCACAGAAAACTGAGATAAAAGTGACAACAGTTATGAGCCAGCCTCTCTTAATATCTATCTGATTCAGCACTTTGTTTACCTACTTTAATTGGTAAAATTTTCTATAAATAATCGATGTTAATGTGATTTTTCTTTATTTTTTTGGCAGCTAATTGTCATTGTGGAACATGTGTCAATGTTCCTGGATCATACTACTGCGACTGTGATCAACTGACTACAGGTGTACATTGTGAGATTGACATTGATGAATGTGTTAACAAGAGCCTTTGTAGCGTCGAGCCAGCAGGCCAAGGTCGCTGCTTCAATTTAAATGTTCTAACAAAGTTCTTGAGTTGTAACGACCCAGAACGGAAAGGATATGAATGCTTTTGCAGGTCCGGATTCCAAGGTATTTTAGAAACAAAGCCCTTGTGACCATTTACTTCACAAAACTTTAAAAACTTATTATCAGTTTATTAATATGTTTGAACAAAGCAACTCGTAAGAGCGTGTTTCTTATTGTTGTGGAAACTATTGTTCGTCAGCAATTTTGTTGTGGTGTAGGTATTTTTTATTGTCTTTTGAATTTTTTGTTTTGCATCGCTTCATATTGATCCCAACTTCTGCATCACGAAGAAACTGCCTGTAAGCGTGAAGGTGATTTATAGAATTGAAACCCAGCCTTGATTAGCATAGATTTTGCATAAATATTGCTTTGTTTTCTCTTTATTTGACAAGAGAATGCTTTCGATAGAGTTCTTTTTCAGGATTCCCGTGAAAACCTTGAGTTTCATCCAGAAAATCTTTAATTTTTATCTTTAATTAGTGTAATTCTTATTGCCTATAGCTAGCTAATCCGGCAATGGTGGTCAGCACGGCTGCTCATATGAAACATTTACAGCGAAGGTGATTACAAATTACATAGAGTTCATTCGTTAACTAATCAACGAACGAACTACTCACGCACGCATACGGAAAATATAAGACTCGCGCTCACAAGACGACACGACATTAAAGGCAGCGATTAAATTAAGGTTACAGTGTACCTTCAGATCGAAAATTTATTGAAAATTTTTTTTTGGCGTTAAAATAATGTTTACAGAATGAACTTTCATCCAAAAAAAAAATTATCGAAAAAAAGTGAAAATTGACGGAGAATGACGGTATAACTTTTGTGGGCGGAGTTTGTTTATTACGCGATATGTTTTTTTAAGCGCCGTTTTCTCAAAGTTAATTTTTCGCTTGTTGGGGACACTTTAAAGAGCTACAACTCAAAGGGAATTTGTTCGATTTTCCTCAAATTTGGACAGAAGCTAGGCTGACATATAATCAACAAAAACGTGTCGGCGAATTTCTTAATTCCGAAAACTTTTTCGTCAAGAGCCATTTCCGTGCGATCATTCCAATTTTTTTTCTCCCCTTTTCGAAAATATTCTGTAACTTTTCACTGCAATTGAATATGGGAAATCGCCGACACGTTTTTTTAGCGCTTCGTGTTCGGAAACCCGAGAACAAATCAAATGAGCAAAATATAATAATCGCTTTGAGTTATAGCGTTTGAAAGCTGATTCGGACTTTCGAATTTAGACGTCGTAAAAAATTCGACAATTCATTTTATTATCAAATGGTTTCCATATTTAGATAGCCAGCTCTATAAGCTTTAATTTGATATCTGGGTTTAGGTATATTAAGTGTAATCTTAAGACGCTAGAGCTGTTATACTGGAGACACCCCCGAAGGTACACTGTAACCTTAAGTAAGCCAACAAACTACTGACACAAGCGTTTCACTAATAATAAACAAAGCGTCAATAAACTAGGTTATTACAAATGTTTGAGTGAAAAGCGGCGACAGACTCAGCGTTTACGGAGACGAGAGGCAAAGCGTTCCAAGCTGGGACAGTTCTAACAAAAAATTAGTACTTATGAGCATTAACTTTAGACAAAAAACGCAATATTGCGTTACGTGTTAGCATTTCTTATTCATGGGTTGGCTCTTAGGAGCCTTTGATTCTTATTCATCTCTCTTCCCAGAGTTGGAAATCCTGATGAAACAGGTTCTCTTGTCTTAGACATTTTAGTGAAATATGTTTAACCCGTTGACTCCTATATCGCCCCAAACCTCCCGTGAGGGACCACGGTCCTTGTACCATTTTTGACGTTATCAGTTTTTGCAACAAAAGATGTGTTTAATAGACCAACATGATGCAAGAGGACGAAATCTTCCAATGCGTGCCCAAATGAGAGCAATAGCGTGAATTGGACCAGAAATACACTTAAAAACTTAGTAAATCTGACTGGCAAAATCGAAAGCAAATTTCCTTTTTCTGTCAGTGTTCATGTGAAAAATTTACCTTTGAAATGAGGCCTATTTAAAGACTTAACAAAAGAAAAACGGAAAAAATAGTTTGGTCGAATAGTGCCTTGAGTGCATACCTAAAATAAAGAAGCAATATATCTACTGAAGGGAAAGGATTCTTAGTTTTCGTTGTTTTGGCTAGTGTGGTTGTAATTTGTCAGCATTAGTGGCTTCGAATTGCCGTTTTGATGTGAATTTCTAGGAGCCATTGGGTTAAATCTGACAGTTTGCTGATATTTTCACAAATGGGCAGCCCACAGGAAGGTATAAATCAATGGCTAAATCATTTCAAAGGCCACTTCTTAGTCCGACTAAGGATTTAAATATGGCTCAAGGTTATAAAAACTACATTTTATAGAGAATGGTCTCTTATAAGACTGTTGTGCAACACCCCCTCTCCCACCCCGTCCCCCTTTGCACAGTTTTGTCGGTCAAATCATCAGACATTTTAAGTAACAGTTAAAAT